>CM021100.1:358885792-359147325 GCA_007115665.2 Sequoiadendron giganteum
TTTAAGGATTTAGGGTTTAAGGGTTGAGGGATTTAGGGATTAGGGTTGAGTGTTTAAGGCTTTATAAGGTAGAGGGTAGAGGGTAGAGGGTTTGTGGTCTGAGGTTTGAGGGATTAAGAGGGTATAGGTGTCGAGGGATTAGGGTTTAAGCATTAAGGATTGAGGGTTGAGGGATTAAGAGGGTATAAGGGTTGAGGGATTAAGGTTTAATGGTTTAAGGTTTAGGGTTGAGGGACCAAGAGAGTATAAGGGTTAAGGGTTGATGGTTGACGTTCGACAGATTAAGAGTGTACCAGGCTTGAGGGATTAGGGTTTACAGGTTGAGGGTTGAGGGTTGTTAGATTAAGAGGGCATAGGGGTTGAGGGATTAGGGTTTAAGAGTTGAGGGTTGAGGGTTGAGTGATTAAGAGGGTATAGGGGTTGAGGGATTAAAGTTTAAGGGTTGAAGGTTTAGGGATTACGAGAGTATAGGGGTTGTGGGATTAGGGTTTAAGGGTTGAGGGTTGAGGGTTGAGGGATTAAGAGGGTATAGGGGTTGACGGTTTAGGGTAGAGGGTAGAGGGTAGAGGGTAGAGGGTAGAGGGTAGAGGGTAGAGGATTGACATAGAGGGTAGAGGTTTTAAGGGTTTGGGGATTTAGAGATTAGGGTTGAGTGTTTAAGGGTTTATAAGGTAGAGGGTAGAGGGTAGAGGGTTTGAGGTCTGAGGTTTGAGGGATTAAGAGGGTATAGGTGTTGATGGATTAGGGTTTAAGCATTGAGGATTGAGGGTTGAGGGATTAAGAGGGTATAATGGTTTAGGGATTGAGAGAGTATAGGGGTTGAGAGATATAGGGGTTAAGGGTTGAGGGTTGAGGTTTTAGGGATTAAGAGGGTATCAAGGTTGAGGGATTAGGGTTTATGGGTTAAGGGTTGAGGGTTGTTAGATTAATAGGGTATAGGAGTTTAGGTATTAGGGTTTAAGGGTTGAGGGTTGATGGTTGAGTGATTAAGAGGGCATAGGGGTTGAGGGTCGAGGGATAAAGACGGTATAGGGGTTGAGGGATTAGTGTTTAAGGTTTGAGGGATTAAGATGGTATAGGGGTTGAGGGATTAGTATTTAAGGGTTGAGGGTTGAGGGTTGAGGATTGAGGGATTAAGAGGGTATATGGGTTGAACGATTAGGGATTAAGGGTTGAGGGTTGAGGGTAGAGGGAATAAGAGGGTATAAGGGTTTAGGGATTAGGGTTTAATGGTGGAGGGTTGAGGGTAGAGGGAATAAGAGGGCATAAGGGTTTAGGGATTAGGGTTTAATGGTGGAGGGTTGAGGGTTGAAGGATTATCAGGGTATAGGTGTTGAGGGATAAGGGTTTAAAGGTTGAGGGTTGATGGTTGATGGATTAAGAAGGTATAGGGGTTGAGGGATTAGGGTTTGAGGGTTGAGGATTGATGGATTAAGATGTATTGGGGTTGAGGGATTAGGGTTTAGGGGTTGAGGGTTGAGGGTTGAGGGTTGAGGGTTGAGGTTTGAGGGTTGAGGATTGAGGGGTTGAGGTTGAGGAGTTGGGGAGGTATGGGGTTGATGGATTAGAAGGGTTTAGGGTTTGAGGGGTTGAGGTTGAGGGATTAAGAGGGTATAGGGGTTTAGGTTTGATGTTTGAGGGTTGTGGGAACAATAGGGTATAGGGGTTGAAGGATTTGGTTTTAATAGTGGAGGGTTGAGGGATTAAGAGGGTCTAGGGGTTGAGGGATTAGGGTTCAAGAGTCGAGGGTTGAGGGTTAAGGCAATAAGAGGGTATGGGGGTTGAGGGATTAGGGTTTAAGGGTTGAGGGTTGAGGGATTAAGATGGTTTAGGGGTTGAGGGATTAGGGTTTACGGGTTTACGGGTTAAGGGTTGAGGGTTGAGGGATTAAGAGGGTATAGGGGTTGATGGATTAGGGTTTGAGTGTTGAGGGTTGAGGGTTGAGTGATTAAGAGGGTATAGGGGTTGAGGGATTAGGGTTTAAGTGTTGAGGGTTGAGGGTTGAGTGATTAAAAGGATATAGGGGTTGATGGATTAGGGTTTAAGGTTGAGGGTTGAGGGTTGAGGCATTAAGAGGGTATAGGGGTTGAGTGATTAGGGTTTGAGGGTTGAGGGTTGAAGATTAAGAGGGTATAAGGGTTGAGGGTTGAGGTTTGAGGGATTAAGAGTGTATGAGGGTAGAGGGTAGAGGGTAGAGGGTAGACGGTAGAGGGTAGAGGTTTTAAGGGTTTAGAGTTTAGGGTTTAGTTTTGAGGTTTCAAGGGTTTATAGGGTAGAAGGTAGAGGGTAGATGGTAGAGGGTAGAGGGTAGAAGGTTTGAGGGTAGAGGGATTAAAAGGGTATAGGTGTTTAGAGATTAGGGTTTGAGGGTTGAGGGTAGAGAGTTGAGCCATTAAGAGAGTATAGGGGTTAAGGGATTATGGTTTAAGGGTTGAGGGTTGAGGGATTAAGAGGGTATAGGGGTTGAGGGATTAGGGTTTAAGAGTTGAGGGTTGAGGTTTGAGTGATTAATAGGGTATAGGGGTTGAGGGATTAAAGTTTAAGGGTTTCGGGTTTAAGGGTTGAGGGTTGAGGGTTGAGGGTTGAGGGATTAAGAGAGATAGTGGTTGAGGGATTAGGGTTAAATGGTTGAGGGTTGAGGGTTGATGGATTAAGAAGGTATAGAGGTTGAGGGTTTAGGGTTTAGCATAGAGGGAAGAGGGTAGATTATTGAGCATAGAGGGTAGAGGGTTTCAAAGGTTTAGGGTATAAGGGTTCAAGTTTCAGGGCTTAGGGTTGAGTGATTAAAGGTTTATCGGGTAGAGGGTTTGACGATTGAGGGATTAAGAGGGTATATGAGTTGAGGGATTAGGGTTTAAGGGTTTAGAGTTGAGGGTTGAGGGATTAAGAGGGTATAAGGGTTGAGGGATTAAGGTTTAATGGTTTAGGGTTGAGGGTTGAGGGATTAAGAGGGTATAAGGGTTGAGGGTTGAGGGTTGAGGGATTAAGAGGTTATAGGTGTTGAGGGATTAGGGTATAAGGTTTGAGGTTTGAGGGTTGAGGGATTAAGAGGTTATAGGGGTTGAGGGATTAGGGTTTAGGGTTGAGGGCTGAGGGATTAAGAGGGTATAGAGGTTGAACGATTAGGGTTTGAGGGTTGAGGGTTGAGGGTTGAGGGATTAAGAGGGTATGGGGGTTGAGAAATTAGGGTTTAAGGGTTTAGGGTTTAGGGTTGAGAGATTAAGAGGTTATAGCAGTTGAGGGATTAGGGTTTAAGGGTTGAGGGTTGAGGGTTGAGGGATTAAGAGGGTATACGGGTTGATCAATTAGGATTTAAGGGTTTAGGGCTGAGGGTTAAGGGATTAAGAGGGTATAGGGGTTGATGGATTAGGGTTAAAGGGTTGAGGGTTGAGGGTTGAGGGTTGAGGGATTATGAGGGTATAGGGGTTGAGGGTTTAGGGTAGAGGGTAGAGGGTAAAGGGTAGATTATTGAGCATAGAGGGTAGAGGGTTTAAGGGTTCAAGGTTCAGGGCTTAGGGTTGAGTGTTTACAGGTTTATAGGGTAGAGGGTAGAGGGTAGAGGGTAGAGGGTAGAGGTTAGAGGTTAGAGGGTTTGAGGGTTGAGGTATTAAGAGGGTATAAGTGTTGAGGGATTAGGTTTTATAGGTTGAAGGTTGAGGGTTGAGGGATTAAGAGGTTATAGGGGTTTAGGGATTAGGGTTTAAGGGTTTCAGGTTGAAGGTTGAGGGATTAACAGGGAATAAGGGTTGAGGGATTAGGGTTTAAGGGTTGAGGGTTGAGGGTTGAGGGATTAAGAGGGTATAAGGGATGAGGGATTATGGTTTAAGGGTTGAGGGTTGAGGGATTATAGTTTAAGGGTTGAGCATTGAGGGTTGAGGGATTAAGAGGTTTTAGTGGTTGAGGGATTAGGGTGTAAGGGATGAGGGTTGAGGGATTAATAGGGTATAGGGGTTGAGGGATTAGGGTTAAATGGTTGAGGGTTGAGGGTTTAGGGTTGAGAATTTAAGAGTTTGTAGGGTAGAGGGTAGAGGGTAGAGGGCTTAAGGGTTGAGACTCTCTCCTACCCCCTCTCTCATGTCTCTCTCTCTCTCTCTCACTCCTATCTTTCTCCCCTCTATCCTTAATCCTTAACCCTTTAAAGTCTTAACCCTTAAATTATTAACTCTTAACCCTCTACCCTTTATCTTTCTTCCACTCTCTCTCTCTCTCAAATCTCTCCCTCCTACCCCCTCTTCCTCTCTTAGGCCTCTCTCTCATTATTCAATCACTCCCACTCTCTCTTTCTCCCACTCTTTCTCTACCTCCCTTTCTCCCTTTCTCTCCCTCTTTCTCCCCCTCTCTTGCTCTCTCTCACTCTCCCTCTCCCTCCCACTCTCCCTCTCTCCCAATCTATCACTCTCTCCCACTTTCTCTTTCTCCCACTCTCCCCCTCTCTTCCTCCCTCTTTATCTCTATCTCTCCCACTCTCTCTCTCTCCCTCTCTCCCACTCTGTCACTCTCTCCCACTTTCTCTTTCTCCCACTCTCCCCCTCTCTCCCTCCCTCTCTATCTCCATCTCTCCCTCTCTATCTCCCTCTCTCCCACTCTCTCTCTCTCAACCCTACACTCTCTACCCTTAACCTTGAACCCTTAAACCCCAATACACTAAAACCCTCAACCCCCTCCCTCTCTACTATATATCTCTCCTCTCCGTAGCTCTGCCTTTCTCTCTCTCTCTCACACACACACACGTCTATTTCATCTACTATAGGGGTACAAGGGAGAGATATAGAATTAGGGTAGAGGGTATAGACAAAGAGAGATAAAATAAATCTCTTAAAAAAATCATCTTTCATATAATGTGAGCATGTTTTGAAGAAGTAGAGATATGGTTGTTTTAGCAAGAAATAACACACTCAAATTATAATGTGAGCCTGTTTTTTCTTGCACTAAAAATGGTAAAAAAGCTCAATATACTGCTGATTGCAAGGCCCACATTTTGCATATTCTCCTAGTTCTACATGTGTGATGACGAAAATATGCTTTGTGATGATGTTGTGAAGTGTGCATGCATGTTTTTCACATTCCACCACCTTTTTCATGATATTTTTACCACCTTTGCATGAAATAGTAGAGTTTTCACATTGAAAGGCATATAATATCATTTCAATTCTGAATTCCATTAAAAAGTGATATACAATTGAAGTTTGGAGGGGAACAAGATTTTGAAAAAGTTAAATTGTTGAGGAGTTTGAAGAAAGAAGAATCAAAGGCTACATAATTGGGTTTAACTCCTCAATTTGAAGCTCTAGTTTTTTAGGTATGTGAAGTCTTTACACATTTTCTTTCATTCTATTATGGCTTGCTTTCCTTTTTGTTATTTTTCATATTCCATGTTGATCATTGTTTGTCTATCATTATAACGCTAGGTTGTCAATGCGCATTTTAAATTACACAATTATATATGTAGTTAGGGTAAAAATATTAGAGAAAAATACATAAACAAATTTTAATGAAAAACCCTAACAAGCACCATAGAGCACAAACTAGCATGAAAATCAAAACAAGAAAGCAAAGGAAATCGATCTCCAAGCTAGATTTTATTTATCTCCATTGCTCTTCTCCACCTGCATGAGAATGCAAGATTTTTAAGGTTTGATTATTTTGATATGTTGATTGCTCATTTTCACAGCATAATGATAAGATGGATATGATAGAAGAAAAATAGATAGATAGATAAGAAGATTGAAAGAAATTTTGGCAGAGTAAGGATGCTAGAAGAAGATCCTCCCAAATGGCCTGTGAAGAGCTTGATTTATAGGAAAGAGTTGATATGATTCGATGGCCAAGATTAAAATTTAAATGTGTGATGTGTATGGCTAGGATTAAAAGTTTATTTTAGTGTTTTATGACACACATTAAGTGGATTATGACATGAGACTAAAATTATGATGGAAGGGAATAAGTGGGATTCTATAATTTATTTTGGAGGAAAAGACGCCTATGACACACAATGAATGAGGCTAGAAATAGGATGTGAGTGGGAATCTCATAATTCAAATAATAAAATTATTTAAATTATTTGTGCATGTGAAGGGTTGTTGTCATGTGACACATGTTGCAATGTCGTAAAAGTGGGATTAATTCAAATATTTAATTTGAATTATTTTGATACATGTGAAGGGGAATTAATTAAATAAATGAGATTTATTTAATTAATTGGGAAGGTGATTAAGTGAAATAAATGGGATATGTGGGATAATGTAATTGCCTAGGATAAAATATTACAAGATGTTTTACAAGGTCATGTATTGACTAGGTAATGTTATGACATGGAAAATTTTGGGTGTCTACATTTTGCCCCTCTTTGATATGATGTTTGAGATGAGGAGATTTATATTGAGTAACATCATTTGAAAGAAGCTAAGGTATGGATAGAGGGAAAAAATATGATGCCTTAGCCACTTGAGGAAGTGAGGAGTAAGATGAATGAAGAAAAGGGATGATTGAAGAATATGATGATGCAAAAGATATGAAGAAATGGGATGATGGTGCAGGATATGATAATGATGATGATGCCCCCTCGAGAGGATAGGTGGGTTGGAAAAATATGGGTATTCTCTCGAAATGAATGAAATGATAAAGGAGGGATAAGATGAATGATATAAGATCGGAAGTGAATGAAAAAAAAAGAATAACACATTATGCTGCAATAAAGTGAGCAATCATATGTTTGATATAGCACTAGACGTTACGCACCAAGGTATAAAGACCAAAGTGACGATGTGTCAAGTGCCCCAATGTAATACAACCTTGTATAGACACAAGATATGAATATTAGCTGGGAGTGACTTGGATTTGATGCAAATGAAAGATAAAAATGATAACACACACAAGCAAGAAAGCAAGCATGCACAAATGATACAAAAGAAAACAAGGTATTGCCCCTGTCAAGCTATAAACTAATGATTAATTGATTGACTGATGATGATGATGATAGTATTTCCATTGTAGAGAATGATATATCCCTAGATCAACACGAGGATGATTGATTGATTGATTGGGTTTACAACAAGATTAGGATCAAGACCATTGATGGAATTGGATAATTTGGAAAGATTGATTAACTTGGTTGGTATGGATTAAGGATTGACTTGCATTTGGATTATTTCTTGGAATGAGTGAAGATGATTGATGAATTAAATTGAAGAATGATTTACTTGGAATGGTTTTGATTGATTGGATTGATGAATAAATGATTTGATTTGATGATAATGATTGGATTGATTAGAAGAATGGGATTGATTAGAAGAAGTGATTTGGTTGATTAAAAATGGATTTGATTGGAAGAAGTTATGTGATTGGATAATTCAATGAAGAAATTGATTTAAAGGATTGATTTCAAGAATGGTGAATTGATTTGTGGAATTTGATTTGATTTTATTGCTTGGATTTTTTTATGGATATTTGATATTTTATTTTGGATTTTTGAAATATTTTGATTTTGATTTTGATTATTTTGACTTCTTTGATTTTTAGATAAGAGAAGGGGAATATGGATAGGAGGGACTCAAGTGTCTAGTTCCATGAAAGGTGATAGTCCCACTAGAGATGGATGTCATCGCATGGACCATGTCAAATGCCATTATGCTCATAGATATTGGTAAGGGATGACATGAAAGGGAGATGGAGTAGGTAGATGATGGATTATGATGTGGATTATGGAGGGAAATAGTGGATTATGATAGGTATTGTGTAGGCGAGATGAATGGGAGGGTTAACAAAAAGAATGGACCAAACGAAGGTGATGGGGGAGATATGTAGGATAATGAGTGAAGGGTGAGGAGATAGAGGTATGTGGAATTGTTGTGAAATGGAAGGGAACCATGACCAATGGTTGCACACACTATGATAAATGTTGAATCTTTTGATGTGGAGGGGGTGTAGGAAGTAATGGATATGTTTGCTTAGGAGATGGGTGATGAAGTGCTTTAGGTACCCACATAGACTTAGTATTTTTATGGCTTTTATTTTGCTTGTGGGATGGAATATGAGATTCTTGAATAGAGTGAGAATGTGTGGTGGAAGTGAATGGTTGGGATTTTTGAGATGTAGATGCCTCATTTGACTTGTTTTCATTTTTCTTAGGTACCCAAACCATTTTGTTTTTAGACTTTTCTTTTGAAGGTATGGGCTTATATTGCTTTTTGGATGGATTTTTCTTTGATTATTTGCTTTTGTGTCCTAAGGCATGAGAACCCTTAAGATTTTTTACTTTATAGGTAGAAGCATATAAATTTTTTCTTTTGAATCCCGTGGGTATGGTGAAATGAGTGGAACCTTCACGTTTAGAAAATGTGTGCATTGATTGGTCATTATTAGGATATTTAGAAAATTTATGCATGGATAGATAAGGGAATTGTATAATGGAGATATTAGGTGTTGGGAGTAACAAAGGTAGATTAGATGGAGGGATATTAGGATTTGGAAGCAATGGTGGAAAATTTGATGGTGGAAGGTGTATGGTCACATGATTTTGACATTTGTAAGATGATAGCGGAGGGATGGAAAGATATGTTTTAGGTGTATGATAGGATTTATGGTGGAAAGAGGACTTAGGATGGATGGAGCAAGTTCCAACATATTTAGCTTCTTTTCCTTGGGGTGAGTATCCAAGGCCAAATGAGCATGGAAGGACTTTGACATGGATGAGCTCCAAAATACCTTGTTCATGAAGGCCTAAACCTTTACCTTGGTAGCTAATGTTTTGGAGTATGTGATGGACAATAGGACTAGGTGTAGGTGGAACACTAGAAATGAGTTCCTTATTGGATGGGGAAAGTGAAGCAACAAATGATAATGGTTGTTGTTGTTCTAAGGAGGAACATTCATGAATGAGGGTGGAAAGACCAAGTGGATATGATTGATTTGAAATGGATTGATGGTGGATGTGGAAGGATCATTGGGATTTTAATTAAAATTGCATTCACTAAGATCCAAGATATTTGTTTGATCTTCTATGTTGACTTGGGAGGCATATGTCTCATCAAAGGAAGTCGATGTTGGTGGATCATGGATAGGACTTGGTGAAGGTGTATTTGGAATAACTTTCTCATGGGTGGGTACAGGATCAAGTTTCTCATGGATAAGCTCTTCATCATTATGGATATCATCTTGATCATAGAAAATATATAGGTTATGGATAGGTTGGATGAAAGTGATTTGATCTTGATTAGGACTAGGGATTGATGTTTCCACATGCTTAGGATTAGGATCTTGATATAACTCTTGGGTTTATTGAATGGAAGTGGAAGGGGATGAATCTTTAATAGGCTTAATATGTTCTAGATGGTCAACCACATGGAAACATGATGGAGGTTGACTTGGGCTCAATGGGGGAGACTATATCATGGGTTTGTAAGAATGGGCATGGTGTTTGAAGAATATTTGGTAGGTTCAAACATATGGTTTGGATGACATGGTGATGTTTGATTCCTTGCTAGTAGCCCTTGGGTCACATCCTTTGTAGGTGGATGGGTGAATTTGGGTAAGGCACTAAGTTTAATTTTGAAATGTTTGAACTTAGGTTGTGGATTTGATGGAGGATTAGATGATGGTATGGGTAATTAAGGGTTTGATGGTTTGCAATGTATGGGGAGAAATGGATTTGGCCTAGGACATGGTGGCTTTAGGATAGGCCTTTGATTAGATGGTGGTATCATATATTTATAGGATTCATGAGATAGATTGGCATTTCCCTTGTCAAAGGTGGCATTAAGCCTTAAAGGATTTTGATCTTGTAGTGAAGGTGGAATTTGGCTCACATGTTCTTGTTGTGAAGTGAATTGATATGATGATGTGGAATTGACATGGAAAGAGGTGGGATAAGGTGATGTGGAATTGTTTTGATAGGTGGATGGATTAGATTGATATGGAAAGGAGGGAGATTCCAAATAGGAATGAGGTGGAAATGATTGGTGTTGAATGAATAGAGGATGATGTACTTGTTGGGTTTGACAAGTGCCTATGAGATATTGGGCTTGTGCTATGAGATTTCTCATTTGAGGTGATTGTCTTGTTTGAAGTTTTTGGATCATACCATGGATTCCTTGAATGATTTTCTTGTTTAAAGGTGATTGAATTGTTTGAGCTATATAAATTTTGTGAACGGGATTTTGTACTATGTCTTCTAATGTTAGCATGGTGTCACTTTTGAAAAATATTTGATTAAGATTACAATGATGATTTAAAATGATGTGATTGCTTGAATGACTATGATGATTTGGCTTGGAAATATGAGATGATGTGGAAAATTTTTATTTAAATTTTGACTTAGGAAATATCAAACACAAGATCTCTCATGTAAGTCCATGAACACATACACCAAACACAATGATGAATTTATCTTTCAAGATTAAATTTTATGATTAAACAAATATTTGAATACACAACAACAAGCCTAATGTTAGTTAAGTGGGTATGGCCAATTAGGTCTTAAGCTAGGATGCACGAGGTTGACTAGTGATGATTTGAAAACAAAATCCTACCACACAACCAGGAGAAAGGGATAACCCACCCTTCACCTTCACTTCCCAAAGGTATAAAGTTCTTTGGGGCTTAGCCAAGAGTGACAAGATTTTAATTCCCAAAGAAGTGTGTCTTTAGATTCACACCTTGATTTAGGGAATCCCTAGGGGTGATGAAATCCCCTAGAAGGCCTCCTATGAAGGGTTTGAAAAAAAAAACCAAGTGAGGTGTTTTTGATCACACACATAGACACACTTGATTCACACTCACAGTTGTTAATTTCCCTTTAGAAAATGACAATGTGTGTAAAATAGTTCAAACACTTGTTTTTTTTAACCTCAAGCCAAAATGTGTGATGGGAAGACAATGGTTTTTTTTTTAAGCCTAATTTCAATGTGTGATTTCGAACAAGATGTTCATTTTAAATCCCCAAATTGAAGTGTTTTGTAAACAAGATTGATTGATTAAATGAGAGATAAAGATAATAGAATGAGTGCACCCAAAAGTTTTCTCTTTCTAATCTATTGTGTATGACTGATATTAATGCTACTAAAGATCCTTATGATCACCTCCAAAATAAAAAATAATAATATTATAATACAATCATAAAAAAATAAGCTCATTAGAAAATTGCAATTTTAGATACATGTTTTTAACATAATTGAATTAGATTTGATTATTTGAAGATGTTATTGATCTGAAAAATAAAAAATCAAAGAAGAAACCACTGCTGATTTTTTGTGATCTTTCTAGAAATTTAAATAAGTTAGAAAAATTCCTTGCTTGGCACCTAGAAATGTGGATTTATGAAAAACCTATAGAAAAAAAAGAACAGATTGTTTCAAATTTTATTCGACCTCTAAATTAAATATGTAAAACATACTCCCTCAGTAAAATTTTAGTAGCTTTCCAAAAATGTAAATGTGTTTAGAAAGTTTGCTGATTTGCATCTAGAAAGTCAATTTTATGAAAAACCATCAAATAATGATAAATCCTATAAAAATGGTGATAAACCCTTAATTTTTTTACTGTAGTCCCTTGAGATTATTTGTAAGCTTCAGTGAAAATATTATTGATAAATATATAGCCATTTGGAAGATATCATAAAATTTGTAAAACCTAGGGTTTTGTCAAAAAACTGGCAGATTTGCAACAAAAAGTTAATGAAACTTGCAAAAAAGAAAGTTAGATCAAAGGTTTCACTTTGAGTTCACCAATTTAGTTAGGTTAAAAATATTAGAGCAAAATTCATAAAAAAATTATAATGGAAAACCCTAAAAAGAACAATAGAGCACAAACTAGCATGAGAATCAAAACAAGAAAGCAAAGCAAAGTGATCTCCAAGCTAGATTTGATTTATCTCCATTGCTCTTCTCTACCTACATGAGAATGTAAGATTTTGAAGGTTTGATTATTTTGATATGTTGATTTCTCATTTTCACAACATAATGATAAGATGGAGATGATAGAAGAAAATTAGATAGATAGATAAGAAGATTGAAAGAAATTTTTGCATAATAAAGATGCTAGAAGAAGATCCTCCCAAATGGCATGTGAAGGGCTTGATTTATAGGAAAGAGTTGATATGATTTGATGGCCAAGATTAAAATTCAAATGTGTGATGTGTATGGCTAGGATTAAAAGTTTTTGTTAGTGCCTATGACACACATGAACTGGATTATGACATGAGACTAAAATTAGGATGTGAGGGAATAAGTGGGATTCTATAATTTATTTTGGAGGAAAAGATGCCTATGACACACAATGAATGAGGATAGAAATAGGATGTGAGTGGGAATATCATAATTTAAATCATAAAATTATTTAAATTATTTGTGCATGTGAAGAGTTATAGTCATGTGACACATGTTGCAATGTGGTAAAAGTGAGGGATTAATTCAAATATTTAATTTGAATTATTTTGAGACATGTGAGGGGGAATTAATTAAATAAATGAGATTTATTTAATTAATTAAGAAGGTGATTAAGTAGAATAAATGGGATAAGTGGGATAATGTAATGGCCTAGGATAAAATATTACAAGATGTTTTACAAGGTCATGTATCAACTAGTAATGTTATGACATGGACAATTTTGGGTGTCTACAATTTACACTTGCCAATTACATTTTAAAACCTGATGCAAAGCATATACTAGGATCCATAAATCATCAAGGGTACTTTTGAACCTAACTTAAATTGGAGAAGATCAACCAAAAAACTCAGTCATCTTTTCATCAAAATCCTTCAATTTCACTTGATTTCATATTTCCACAAAATATTATAACTTTTCTCCAACTCTTTTTCAGACTCAAAAAAAGATTAACCATCATAAAATTGATTGTAACATAGCATAAAACTGATTAGAAACTCAAAACCATTCAATTCCTTCATGATTCACTAATTCACTCTTCAATGCAACTTACATGGCAAAATAACAACAAATTGTGCATTCTTGCTACCAAACTTTATCCAGACATCCAAGACACTATAATCAACATGTTATTGATTGAAATAAACAAAATACACATTCAAAAACCACTGATCCATCAGGCTCTTTAATTCTTGGAGTCATAACATCATTTTGCACAAGGAGCCAACTTTGCTCAATACAACAAATTCCACAAGTTATCCTTTTAACTTCTACCAAGAATTCTCACATATTTGTGAACATCTTTTAAATAATTTTCAAACATAAACAATCAACCTTTTCACTGTTTTATTAGATTCACTCCTTTAAGCACACTATCCACCATATTCCAAGAAGGTCACCAAACCCTTAAATCAGGTGATCCATCTTCAGGCATTTTGTATCTTTAAAACCTAAAGGGACAATCTGAATCCCATTTTGGCATACATTGACATGCCTTAATGTCAGTTAATTTTTTTTTGAAACAAACATCAAAAAAATTGACTGAACGCTGGAAGAAGCCTCAAATTAGGCCAAATTTACAAATGAAGTATCCTAAAATCACCACCAAAACACCTAATAATTCCAAATTGTCTTTGGCCAGGTCAGAAAACACTAGATTCAACCAGTTTTAGGAATGGAAAGGCTCAAATAAATGATGTTCAACAAAACCCTTGCTTTATGCTCCTAAACAAGCTTTCCAAATGAGGGTTTATTATAAAAGCATACTCCAAACCTTCACATGCTCTACCACTACTTGAAACACATTTATAAATGTTTTACCACACTTTAGGAACAAATTTATAGTCTCATTGAATGCTCTTTCCTCAATCACCAACTTGTAACCATCCATTTTCATTGGAAAACTATTGTATTTCTTGAGATGACAACAACCAAATGATGGATTCTTGTTTTCCCCTACACAAAACAACATGCACACACCTTATACAACCTAAAACTAACCTAATCCACTGAAATACAAAGCCTATATTATGGAGACTCTCAAACCTCCCTAGTGCACCAAAACCATATCTCTTTGAGGCATTTTGTTATTTAACAATTGACCTACCTTGTGTATTGATGCAATCAGGGGAGGTTGTATAACACAAATCAGCACAAAATCAACCAACAACAAGAATTCGTAATTAAAAATTTATAAAATTCTTCACTTTCACCAATTCAACCGTCATCCTTGTAGCATAGCTAACTCGCTCAACCAAGTATATATTTTAGAGAAGGTCTTCTGAGACTAAGACCTGACCCTTCATAAAGTCCCAACATGGCACACAATAACATATCAACAAGCCACAACATGCTTCTTTGTTACAACTTCATCAAAATTTGATTTCTACACCAACTGGGCCTCAAATTAGGGCTCTTTTATGAAGGACCTTATCTTAAATGATTTTTCCAAAATATCAAACTCAATTGGATAGTAGTCTATATGTTATCAAACAAAAGGATCCCACCATTTATTTTCAGAAAATCACTCACCAAAGTGCCAAATCACAAAACCCTCCTTTTTACCCAAGAAACTAGGGGTTTATTGAAAAACACTCATCCAACCCTCACACAATCTTATGAATACTTCAAAAAGGTCTAAAATGTCATACAAAAACTCAATTCAACAAGAAACCATGTTTCCCCAACACAAAACACACTTTATCATATCAAAACCACTCAAAATCTAATGGAAAACTCAAAATTTCACTTTAGGGCTTCATGCCAAACACCCTTTTAGACCTCCCTTGCACACAAAAAAAATTACCTCACCTATTTATTGATGATGTAGACCTATTACACCAATTATAGAAATCAAAGTGAGTGGAGTGGGCCAATTTACGTAATTGAGACCTTCAAAATCCTTTAATAAGGGTACAAAAACCTACAACAAGAGATTCACTCCAAACTACCACTAGAATTGGAGTTACAATCTCAAATCAAATGAAAAAAACTATTAAAACATTCCCCAAAGTGATTCAAGAACATTTATATTCAAAACCTCTTTGTACAGTCCATACCAAGGCTGCAAAAGACAAAGAAATACGGACAATATGAAAAAATAGTGATTTTTTGATTCAATCTTCCTTCAAATATTCAAAATAAATCTTCGCATCGATGTTATCCATCATATATATGATTTCTCTCACAAAAATAAATATCCTAACACCTTCAACTAACATTTAAAATGGTATGACCATTTGCCTTACTGAAAATCTGCTTTTTACAACTTTACAATTTTTCCGTTTTGCATTATTGCTAACTTACCAATGTTTTTTGCAATTTTGAAATTTAAACCTGCTAAACACCTAGGAATCATAAAAAATGACTCATTACAATGTAAAATGGTCTTATTGACCTTATTTAATGCAAAAAATCCAAAATCATAAAGCCTAGACAACAACTTCTAGAATTGACAATTTTCATTCAATGGTTCTCCTACACCATTTATGCTTCCACATTTTATATAGACATATATATGACATAAGTTTTAAGGAAGTAAAATAAAATATAGTTTCTCAATCCTTTATTATGGATTTGCATACCACATGGCTTGTCCATGCTTCCATTTTGAGCCTATCTTGCAATCATGGCATGCCACATTACCACATTTCTTTAAGGCATTATGCTGAAAAAATCATGTGACCTTTGTCTATGCTATAAATACTCTTGTACAAGATGATTGTAAGTATTCTTTATGAAGCATTGAATGAAATATATTTTGATTATTTGAATGGACAAATTTTTTAGGAACCAATATTCATCTCATTACCATGCTACAGGTAAAATTATCTGCCATGCCAAAGGAATGAACAAGGAAGAAACTAACAGATGAAGAGTATAAAAACTTCAAACAAAAGGAGAGAGATCGAGTGGCGGAATATTGTGAAAACAAGAAATTGGAAATGATTGAAGAAAACAAGCCAATTGAAGAGGAACCTCAACCGTGAAAAAGAGAAAAGGAATTGGCAACACAAAAGGCACGAATGCAAAAGCATCGTGGTAAGAGAAGTTTGGATATGATAGTTGGAGACAGACCCTCTATGACAAGTGAATATGAAGGGACACCATTAAGCACAAGCGAATATGGAGGGACACCATCTACCACAAGTGAATATGGAGGGACAACATCTTCCGCAAGTGAATATTGTTTGGCACCATCCAATGCATCTCAAGCTGAGAGTACATCATCACTCAAATTTGATGAAGAAGGTATGCCATCATCCTCACATGAACCTCTAGGTATTTCTTCTACTCCACTCTTGATCAAAGGTAGGAAATATAGCCCACCTTAATTAAATATTGATGAAATTCCTAATGTTGAGATGTATGTACCTAGGAGAACACCACCTATAATTTTGTGTAGAAAGCCAAAGTATTTGATTAATATTGATGAGGATTTTTTATAGCACATGGAAGGTAAGATTTCAACACACACTTGTAGAATTTATGCTGATAAGATTTGGAAATTCTTCTTTGAAAGGCTAAATGAGACCACAAGATGTCAACTATTTATTGAAACGATGTGAGGTATAAAGTATAGAAACATCATGAGGACTCTTGGGTTGAGAACATCAACGCGTTAAGTGAAAACACTATTGTCAAGAACATAATGAATGCTTATGAGAGTGTGGGTAAGACCTCACTCTCAAATGATAGTAATGTCACTCGATGTGTAATTACATCAACTTTGGTAAGTTTTCAAAAAAAGAGATCTCATCTCATTTAAAAGATGAGTGAACAAATGAGAATTAGTAGAAATTTTTTATCAAGAGTTGTTCAAAGGTGACAAAGAATTGAGGGCACTGATTCAATTGAACTATGGGAATTCTCGAGGAGACTACCATGAAAATATAAAGAAGTTGTTAAAGCCTTGAGAACACTAATTAAAGAGTATTGGAAGAATAACACAAGGCCATCTTTGAATCAAAGGTATGTGGTATGAAGGAGAATCGGTCTAGTCAGATCCATGAGCCACATCCAAATCATTTTTGGATATGAATCAAACCTAATTTTTTCATAAATTTCAAAATGATTATCCTCAAATTAGTATTTCTCAAAGATTTTTTGAAATGATTAAACCTTTTTATATCAATATAAATCACACACACTACTTGTTGTTGTAGACTACATATTGAATTATCTAACCATTATGATGTTTATCATTCTATATGTTTAGATTTGCATACTAATGATGTTTTGTAGGATTGTGGCATAGAAGCCCCACCAAAATCTTGAAGAGATTTCTTATCAAAAAGTTATGTGAAATAGAGGATGGGTAGATATTCTATAGGACAACATGCTTGGATGGTTCATGTGATTGTTGCAATGGCTTGCAGTGTATGATAGTATGTCAAAATATGGAAAGCATAGATGAGGTGGGATAGAAACTAGTAGAGTTCGGGAAGTATAAAAAAGTGGAATATGCTACAAAAGGTGAGTCTCGAGAAAAAAGTGTGATTTGGTTATTCAAAAGATTCCAGTGTATTAGTTTATGTCCATGTTTCATGACAATATATTGTTTGAGTATGCAATGCATACCCATAGAGCCTGATGGTTAGATACACAATTCAAGCTATGCAAGGAAACCTTTCCAATTGGAATCATAGTATCAGTGTTTGACTTTGCAGAGAACTAGACTCTACAACCACAATGTGAGGTACAGTCACAATATTACAACTCCACACATGTTTCAATATTTGTGCACATAGCATTCATTCATGCATTTGATAGTACAAAGGACCAAAGGAAGGTATTGAGGGAGTACCACTTTTACATCAATGATGATCACACACATTCTTTAGATTTCATGCAAGGTTTCTTCCAAAAAATCTACAATGGTTTGGCTGAGAGGGGAATAGCATACATATGACATATAAACTGGTTGGATAACTATGCAACACAGTTCAAGAACTTGCACATGTTCTATTGGTTGTGCAGGATGTAATTACAAGTGTTAAACATATGTGGAACTTTTGTGAGGCCGAGCATGGAAAGGAAAAGCATGATGGTGTAGGAGCATGTGTGAAAAGAGAATTAGCATGAGAGAGTTAAAGTATAAAAATAGTGCAAAGTTAAAAGATGCAAGATCAATCATCAAGTGGTGTAATGTTTTGATGGGTCTAGGTAATGAAGGTACATCTTCAGCTCATAGATTTTTTTGGTTGATGGATGATACTAACATTGCACCATATGAGGACTATTGTATAGTAATAGGATCAAGTGAGCTACACTCTTTCCTTAGCTCAAATGCAGTTTCATGGAGTATCGATATGCAAAAGATGGCATGCTTTTGCTCTTCATGTATAATGCAAGCCTGGAATGATTGTGATTTAGGGAGTGGGTTGACAAATGGTTGACAAGTTATCTTAGCTCACTTCACACATATCACCCTTTGATAGCATTGGAACTGACATAGATGGAATCATCAATCGACTTTGACCACGTATCAGATCTAGTTCAACGAGGTAATATATCTACTTGCTTAGTTGTTGAAATTCCATATTATTATCTTACTTTGTAGTGTATTCATAATGTTGACTAATTTCAATAGATTTGTTGCACATATCAATGCATGGCATGTTTATGTAGTTATTACGGATGAAGAGAACGAAGAGGGAACATACTATTACTTGTGTCATTGTGTTGAGGCCAAAAAGAAATTGGAGGCCCCAATTATAGATGGAGAAAACATTGAATACCCCACAAGCTCAGTTGTGGTTACTGGAACGTGGCTTAGAAGGTACCCACATAAGAGTGTTAAACATTGGTTGTTTCAAGACTTTCACATGTTTCATAAGATTCTTCATTACTTGAACCTTTTCATGGAATCCAATGTCCGTTTGACCAAATATGGGGGTAGACCTTTGAACAAGACCTTGTGGAAGGTCTGTGAGTCTGACCTTGAGACAATACTTGATACAATAAAGAGTAGAGAAAACCTGGATGGTTCATTGGATTAATTTGTAAGTATATGCACATTGGTTCTTATTAATTTTATACTTGTATGCACATTAATTTTTTTTATGCCAATGCTATCATCTTCTTTTATTTTGCCTATTTGTAAGTAACTTGCTAAACATTAATTGGTGTCCCCTTGTAGAAAATTCATATTTATGAGCCATCCAAGAGAATCTCAACTAGAAAAGGAATGCAACATCCTTATTTTTATGATCTTGACAAATATCAATTATGATTTTAAGCCATTACAGAAGTGCATGTAAAGCTTGGTGAGGGAATTTAGATTTATTCATTTGAAGTTAACCTTATCATGAGCACCTATGATGTAGACATTATAAGAACATCTTGAATTTCAAGATATTCTATTTATGAGAGGTGTTGTATACAATAGGTAGCTTGGAACTCCAAGTGAAGATGTATGACTAGGAGTGAGTAAGTTGAGAGACTACCATGCCTATCTGAAAGTGCCTTCTATCCATTTTCATTTCATTTCCATTTTGGATGCTTTTTATTTTTCTTCTTTTACTTTGCGTATCTATAAGTAAACTACTAGAAATTGTTTGGTCTCTCCTTCAAGAAAATGCTGATTTATGAGCCATCAAAGAGAATCTCATCCAAAAAAACAATGCAACATCCTTATTTTGATGATCTTGAGAAATATCAATTCTGATTTGAAGCCATTATAAAAGAGCATGTGAAGCTTTGCAGGGGAATCTCAAGTTACTCATTTGAAGTTAACCTCATAATGAGCACCTATGATGTAGAAAGTATAAAAGAATCTTGAATGTATGAGTGACATTGTAAAATATTTTTTAGAATAAACTACTTAGGGTATTGTAATGAGATTTACTTGTAATGAGATTTACTGAAATAATGAAATTTGGTGCAGGGGCACCAAGGTTATTGAGAAAATTTGGTTCATGGAAGTCTTAAGTTAGTTTTGTGTTTTGAGTTTTTTCAATTGAATAAGGTCATATTAGACCAATTTATAATGTAAGGGTATGTGCAGGATCACGATGGGCCAAAAAGTGGCAATATGATGGGTATATGCCTAGTGAATTTTTTACCCAAAATTGATTAAATGAAAAGGGTTTTTAAACAATATTCTCAGCTTTCCACCAATATAAATTATGCTTTACTTTGAATTTAATAAATAATAATTATTCATTTTCTATTTAATTATGACTAAAGTCATAATTTTTAGGCTGATTGAAAAACATTTATAGCTTTCAAATGATATCATATTTTTTGAATCCAAAACATGCATCACATTCTATGCTTCACATAATATTAGATTAAAAAAGAAAAAAATGAATTTCATGAATTTTTCACCAAGTTACGGTGGTTAGACATACGAGTCTTTATATTTTTTTAAAGTTGTCATAAAAAAATTCTAATTAATTATTTACTTGGAAAAAAATTACAAAAAAATATGCATCACATCGGGACATGAGTCCTCTACTTATATCTAAAATCTTATAAAAAAATATTATCATTTTTTTTGTAAAGAAACCTAGTAATTTAGAAACTACATTCAATTTGCTATAAATTCTATTCTTACATATTTTTTGAAATAATATAGATAACTTATTCAAATTTTTATGTCAAGTTGCCTAACTCTGATTTTTCTGAATTTTTTGCCACTTAAGGGCCTTTGTTTTCCATGATGATCCTGCACATACCCATAATAATTCATGTTAGTTGGTTTTGGGGTCATTTTTTATTTCATATTGCATATTTGTCAAAATGATGTAAAATTGCAAAAATTGAAAAGTTGTCAATGTGAAAAAAGTGCAAAAAAATGTAAAGTTGAAGTTATTCTGATAGGAATTGATTTTGATAGCATTATAGGGAGGCAATAAACTCACTTCCACAATAGAAAAGGATTCCAACCTCCTTCCTTCCCTCAAAACTCAATCTTGGCTTATTTTCAACTTTGCGTGCCTAGTCACTCTTGTAGGTCTGCAGACCTATTTTTCCCACCTTAACTCTTAGAATTCCTTAACAACCTCTTCAAAAAACCACCATTTTAGGCACACTTTTAAGCCTTCGTCAACATACATCAAGCCCTCATAAGAATCTTTTGGATCAGATTTCACAAAACAAGAAACCCCCCTTAATTCTTTCTATCACATGCAAACCACCAATTCCTCTACTTTTAGGGCGTGATAAGCCATCTAATATTAAAAAACCCAAAAACCCTCTTCATTCACAAGTTTGGAAAGGGTTTACTGACATACATACTGACCCTATTAAGACACCTTGGTAAAGCAAAGTAACTAAGAGATTCTCTTAAAATAGAGTATACAAACTGACTCTCAGTAATTGGCTTCTAAAATGCACAAAATCACTTGAAATCTAACAAAACCAAAACTAAAATGGAGTTAAGTATATTTCCCACCTAATTCTATCAAAAACATACCACAATCGCTCTGAGCTACATTTAACCGACTTGATCCCTTAAGGGCCCAAACTGAAAAAGGGAAGCAATCTTTGATGAGGTATTACTCAGAAACCATGGTGCTTATGAAATCTTTGTATCAACCTACAAGATCACCTTGGGCCCCTCTATAATAACCTCTCTCACTTTTTGTTATCTAAGAGTTTTTTTCCTGTGGTGTCCAATTTTTGTTTAATGAAAAAAGTGTCAAATGCAAGTAGTACAAAGTTGCAAAGTGGTGCAACTTTCCTTCTACAGCTCATGTGGCCCAATAGGTTATTCTAATGCATCTAAACAGGTATGTTTATGCTAAGAATTGTCCTCTTTTTCACCCAAACTAGTGGAATCGCTTTGAGTTACATTCAACCAGATCGATTCCCTAAGGGTCCAAAGTGCAAAATGGTTGCAAACTTCAACATGTTGTTACTTAGATACTATGATGCTTAGAAAACTCTCATTTGATCCTATGAGATTGCGTTAGGCCCCTCTATAATAACCTCTCTTAGTTTTTTCTATCTCAGAGGCATTCTCTTATGGGGGCGAATTTTCACTTGGGGAAAAAGTTGTCAAATGCAAGTAGTTGAAATTTGCAAAGTGATGCAAGTTTTTTTTTGTAGCTCATGTGATGAAATGAACTATTCCAGCACATCTGAATAGGTATTTTTACATTAGGCATGGTCTTCTTTCACACCCAAACACATGGAATCGCTATGAGCTATGTTCAACTGGATTGATCTCTTAAGGGTCCAAAGTGCAAAATGGCTGCAAACATTAGCATGTTGTTACTCATATACCATGATGCTTAGACAATTATCATCTGATCCTAAAAGATCACTTTAGGCTCCTATACAATAACTTCTCTCAGTTTTTTCTATCTTGGAGACATTTTCCTGTGGTGACAAATTTTAACTTGGGGAAAAAGTTGTCAAATGCAAGTAGTTGAAAATTGCAAAGTGGTGTAACTTTCATTCTGTAGCTCATGTTACCAAAAATACTATTCCAACACATATGAATAGGTATTTTTATGCTAGGCATAGTCCTCTTTCATACCCGTACACACAAAATCGCTTCGAGCTATGTTCAACTGGATCGATCCCTTAAGGGTCCAAATTGCAAAATGGCTACAAACTTCACCATGTTGTTACTTGAATACCGTGATGCTTAAAAAATTATTGTCTAGTCCTATGGGATCACATTGGGCCCCTCTACAATAACCTCTCTTGGTGTTTGCTACTCAGAGGCATTTTTCTATGGTGGTGAATTTTTACTTGGAGAAAAGTTGTCAAATTCAAGTAATTGAAAGTTGCAAAGTGGTGCAAATTTCTTTTTGTAGCTCGTGTGTCCAAATGGACTATTCCAACGAATTCGAATAGGTATGTTTATGCTAGGAATGGTCCTCTTTCCCTCCCAAACACATGGAATCTCTCTGAGCTATGTTCAACCAGATCAATCCCTTAAGGCTCCAAAGTGCAAAATGGTTGTAAACTTTAGCGTGTTGTTACTTGGATACCATGATGCTTAAAAAATTCTCATCTAATTCTGTGGAATTATGTTGGGGGTATGTGCAAGATCATGATGGGCCAAAAAGTGGCAATATGATGGGTATGTGGCTGATGACTTTTTTTTAACCCAAAATTGATGAAACGAAAAGGGTTTTTAAAAGAGATTCTCAGCTTTCAACCAATATAAATTATGCTTTACTTTGAATTTAATAAATAATTATTATTCATTTTCTATTGAACTACAACTAAAGTCCTAATTATTAGGTTGATTGAAAAACATCTATAGCTTTCAAATAGTATCATATTTTCTGAATCCAAAACATGAGTCACATTCTATGCTCCACATACTATAAGATTAAAAAATAAAAAAATGAATTTCATGAAGTTTTGACCAAGTTAAGGTGGTCAGACATATGAGTCTATATTTTCTTAATGTTTTCATTAAAAAAATAGAATTAATTGTTTACTTGGAAAAAAATTACAAAAAAAATATGCATCACATCGGGACATGATTCCTCTACTTATATATAAAATCTTATAAAAAACATTATCATTTTAATGTGGTTAGGGTGGTCAAACAGACACCTACTTCTTATTTTTTCGCTGAAATTTAAGTACTACTATATTGAAATTTCAAGCTTTCACCAAATAGATTTAAAAAAAATAAAAAATCTAGTAATTTAGAAACTACATTCAATTTGTTACAAATTCTATTCTTACATATTTTTGAAATAATATAGATAATTTATTCAAATTTTTATGTCAAGTTGCCTAACTTTGTTTTTTTTGAATATTTTTCCACTTAAGGGCTTGTTTTCTCCATGATGATCCTACACATACCCTAGGCCCTATAATAACCTGTCTTATTTTTTTCTATCTCAAAGGCATTTGCCTATGGAGGCGAGTTTTCACTTGGGGAAAAAGTTGTCAAATGCAAGTAGTTAAAAGTTGCAAAGTGATGCAACTTTTGTTCTATAGCTTGTGTGACCAAATGGATTGTTCCAATGCATATGAATATGTATTTTTATGCTAGGAATGGTCCTGTTTCACACCCAAACATGTGGAATCTCTTTGAGCTACGTTCAATTGGATCGATCCCTCAAGGGTGCAAAGTGCAAAATGGCTGAAAAATTCAACATGTTGTTACTCGGATACCATGATGCTTATAAAATTTTCATTTGATCCTATGGGATCGCATTGGACCCCTCTACAATAATCTCTCTCAGTTTTTGCTATCTCAAAGGCATTTTCCTGTGGTGGTGAATTTTCACTTTTGGAAAAAGTTATCAAATGCAAGTAGTTGAAAGTTGCAAAGTGGTGTAACTTTCATTC
Source organism: Sequoiadendron giganteum (assembly GCA_007115665.2). Taxonomy (NCBI): domain Eukaryota; kingdom Viridiplantae; phylum Streptophyta; class Pinopsida; order Cupressales; family Cupressaceae; genus Sequoiadendron; species Sequoiadendron giganteum. The sequence goes on from CM021100.1 coordinate 358,909,943, forward strand.
TGCAACTCATGTGACCAAACATACTATTCCAATGCATCTAAATGGGTACATTTATGCTATAGATGGTCCTCTTTTGCACCAAAACATGTAGAATCGCTCTAAGCTACATTCAACCGGATTGATCCCTTAAGGGTCCAAAGTGCAAAAGGGAAGCAATCTTTGAAGGGCTATTACTCAGAAACCGTGATTCTTACAAACTCTCTATCTGAGCCTACGAGATTGCATTGGACCCATCTACAATAAACTCTTTTGGATTTTATTATCTTAGAGTCATTTTCCTATGGTGTCCAATTTTCACTTGATGGAAAAAGTGTCAAATGCAAGTAGTGTAAATTTGCAAAGTGGTACAACTTTCATTTTGCAATTTTTGTGACCAAAACAATTGCTCCAATGCATCCCGATAGGTACATTTACTCTAGGCATGGTCCTCTTTCACACCCAAACACACAAAATTTCTCTGAGCTATGTTCAACTGACTTTATCCCTTATAATGGCATGGAAAACAATTAAAAAAAGAAACATACACACAATGGTTGAGAAGTTCGAGTTTTCCACACAAAAAGAATATGATCATTGGAAACTCAAAGTTAGTGGTTGTTGAAGAGTTTGAAGGAGAATATCAATCAAATATCTCGATTTCTTTGTTAATTTCTGTGCATTTTCTGCATTTCCAGCCTATGTACAGGTTTGTATAGTAGGAGTTTACTCTAAGATGATCTGAATCTATTGTAGAATTATTTTAGCTTTGATTAGAATCAATTCTAGTGGATTTCTATTAAGTTCCAAGCAACTTAGAAGTAGATTTTTGAAATAGGTCTGAAATTGTTCATACAAGGGTTTGAGTGTAATATGTTGAAATAGGTCATTCCACCTATTATTCAGGTCGTGTCTCAATGGAATGTGCCTAATGTAAGTAGGATAGGGAGTAGTTATAATAAAATAGCATTGGTAAAGGAATTTGAAGAGATTACTAATGCTACCTTTGTTGAAAATTTAGAATTTAGGCCTTGAAAGCAAGGCTAGAAGAGGTGAAAAGAAGAAATTGCTTGAGAATAAGTTAGAATAGGTTGGAAATAGAGTGAGTTTGTGGAGTTTGATGTGTTCAAAATGTTTGAAATCATAGGGGAGGTCAAAAGTATGTTATGGCATGATGCCCTAGTTGGGAAAAGAGGGGATTTCAATGAAAAAGAGAGGTTTGAGGGAGTAAAAGTGGGTGAAGTCAGGGGGCAACATAATTTGGTGGTCAATTAAGTTTGTGTAGGAAGAATGAAGAGTTTTGGAAGAGGTTTTGAGGTTGTATGAGGTTTAGGTTTGGGTTCAGGGGTTCGGTTCGTCGAGTTGGCCGAATTTTTTTGGAGGGGGGTTCAGTTCGTTTTGGGTTTGCTAGTACAAAAAACATGTGAAAACAATATATATATATGCAACCTAGAAGCATGAATTCGGATTAGAATATCATATAAACAACAAAACCACCATAAACTTGAATGCCATTTAAAACATACATGATAAATATTCATCGTTGAAACTTGAATTGTGGTAGCTTTATATACACAATATATTGATGCCAGGGTTTAATTTGTATGATTTTTAAAAAATAAGCCAATTGAGTAGAGTTATCAACATTCTTTAGAAATCATAAGAATTTGTTTAGTACACTAGCTATTTTGATGTCTTCTTGCAATCTCAAACATTATTTTGTATCATTGTTACATTGGTCTTGAGAGTGGTAGCTTAATATAGCTCCACAATAGAAAATATGGTTTACCTATGTAGCGTAACAGTGGCATAGGCAAATTTTTCTTTGAAAGAACCAAAGGGTGATTGCACAATTGAAGTGTATAAAAACATATTTTTTTTAATATCAAGGATAATTTTTGAAATCTTTTTATGAATCATTTCATGCAATACCAATTGAAAACATGTTTTTTCATTTTACATAAAGTTGTTTAGCATCAATCAATTAATATTCAAGACAAACCATGAAGGAAAAAAATGATCAATGCTAGGGCTAACCAATTAATAAGTATACACATGAATAAGTCAAGCATGCACATGTGAACAAGGGAAGAAAAAGTACTCAAAAACATGTAAGCCTTGAAGTATACACATAAATACATAGAATGCACAAATACAAGGTATACACATGGAAACACATAAGTCACAAAGTACACATTGGAACACTATACATAATTCACAAAGTATAAATGTAAGTTATAAAGTATACACTTGAATACTATGTACTCATATCTATTGAACCATCAATTTATAATGCAAATATGGACACCATCGATAAAAAATATTTGTATTAACCAAATATCCATGTAGGCATACATCAATATATGTCGATATAAGTATGAAATATAGGTACAAAATAGCGATATAGGCTTACGAGAATGCCATATAGTTATACCATGTCAAATATATCCAATATAAAATATGTACAAAACTATCATGTAGGCATACAACAAAGGGCTCTGGAATCAAAAGTCATTGCTCTCCATGCTTTGGAAATAAACACTTTCCCTTTACTTTTCAATTGGATGGTGATACATCTGTCACTCATTTATGTTGTGCTCAAGGAGTGCTCCTACTGCTCCTCCTAGTTTTTAGTTCTTGGTGAAGTTTTATCTATTACAATAAGAAGTTTAGCTATTAATATATAGAAATTACATTATAAAAAATGATATATTTAACAAAATAATCGCTTACCACCATCTGGTGATCACTATGCATGAGGGAAATATTTGCACACCTAGACTAAGGTGTGCTGAAGCCTTGTATAAACTATCCAAATATAATTTAAACCACGAATCAATAATGGTTTTCTTTTTCACTAACTTACATCTATAACAATGAATGTAAATTAAAATTTAGTAATTTTCCTCATACCTCCCCTGTTAGAGCCATCAAGGATTCTATAGTAGATGAAACGTTGATCTCCATTGCCCTCATCACATTTGGATGTGTCTCCGCTTGCAACAAATGAAAATAAAACAACAAATTATTCAATCACAAAAACTACAATAGCGATCCACGTCATGAATTATAATGTATGAGATAATAAACTTAATTTTGAGTACTTATTAAACTGTATATTTCTAAATATCATGCTTACTATTTGCCCTATCCATATCTTGTTTGAAAGCACATGTTTTTAGGCTTTTACCCATAGCAACAAGTTGGTGAACTATTTGATAAAATGCTTTCATAGACATGTACGATAACTGTGGTGGCATAGAGAAGGCAATGAGCTGTTTGAAAAAATGACTCAAAGAAATGGGGTCTCATGGTGATGGAATGCCATTACAAACAGATGCATTTCATGGTATTCCATCACCATAAGACCACATTTCTTTCAGGAATTTTTTTAGACAGTTCATTGCATTCTGTATGGTATTATTTCTTACTATTATGCTTTGATAGAGATTTTTTTAAGCATCCATAGTTTGTTGGAAAGAACCTATTTTAGGCTTTTAGCCATAGCATCAAGAAAGTGAGTAGTTTGATAAAATGTTTTGGTACACATGTATGGAAAATGTGGTATCATAGAAAAGGCGGTGAGTTGTTTGAAGAAATGCCTCGAAGAAATGTGGTCTCATGGTGATGGAATGAAATTCCATCACCATGAGACCGCATTTATTTGAGGCATTTTTTTAACCTACTTACTATTATGCTTTGATAGATTTTTTCCAAGCATCCATAGTTTGTCAGAAAACACATTTTTTTAAGCTTTTAGCCATAGCAGTGAGGAAATGAATTGTTTGATAAAATTCTTTGGTAGACATGTATGGAAAATGTGGTAGCATAGAAAAGCGAGTGAGCTATTTGAAAAAGTGGTGCAAGTGCACCTTTACAAGAGCATGCCTCCATGAGGCAAATTTAGGGTTTTGGGGTTGTATAGGTGTTTTCATTATGTAATAAGGCTTAAATAGCCATTTTTGAGTTTGTAATTGTCTTTGGTAGTCATTTTAAGCATAAATTGTAAAGTTGCAGAATCTTAACACAAGTTGTCAATCAATGTTGTAAAAATGCAAAAAGGTGCCAAGTGGAGAAATATGAAGAGTCAAGGTAATTTTAGAGGCAATATTAGGTGATTAGAAAGTTGAAATGATTGGGAAAGTTTTTAAAATATGCGATTCATTGTTGTTAGCAATTTTTGAAGCATTTTGAAGGATAAAATTAATAAAATATCACTATTATACTGCTATTTTCCATGTTTTCCTCCATCATCTGCTAGTGTATGATTCCGTGTAGGTGGTAGTGCATCTATAATGTGTTTGAATTGAAGGAGTCAGGTTCTGGAATCAATTTGAAACTAATTTGAGTATTTGATATTGAGTTTCAAGCTTTTGGTGGCCTGATTTCTCCAGGCAATCAGAAAATAGGGGCTAAGGGTTTGATTACCCAAATGAACTAAAAAGTCCATTCCACCTTTTTATAGCAACTATTTCTTAGTGGAATCAATTGGTATTAAGTAGGAGTAGGTGTTGAATGTAAGTAATTGGTTTGGTGAAGTTTTTCTGTGAGTTCTGCTCGCTACCTTAGTGAAAAACTAGTTTTGGTGCCTTTTAAACAAGGCTAGAGTGAGTGAAAAGAGGACAGGGGTTTAGAAGTGGATATAATCCCTTGAAAATTGTGAGAGAAGGTGAATTGGATGGTTTTTAGAAGATTTGAGAGGTTCTAAGTGGTCAGAGAAGTGAAGAAGTGAGAAACCCTAGGTGAAAGAGGGTGAAAACTAGTGAAAGAGAGTGATTTTGTGAAGGAAGTGTATGTAGATATTTGGGGCACCACTATTTGAGGATGGAATGAACATGTACAGGCATAAAAAATCCTTATTGAAGTGATTATAAGATTGTGAGAGGTCAGGGCATAAGAGTTTCAATAAGCCCTAATTGATTACAAGGAAAGTGAGGGTTTTATGAGAAGGGGTCGAAATGAGCGAGAGGAGACCTAAAAGTTGGATAATTTGATGTATTCTTGGCTATCTTTTGATTGTTTGGAGGTTTCAAGTGTTGGTTGTGTGGTTGGAGAGGTGTCTATTTGAAAAAGAGGCCTAATTATAGCCTAATTTAGCGTCAAAAGCTAGATTTGGGATAATTGCTCCAAAAGAGTTGCAAGTGAGTTTTAGATCTATGAGAGAAGGCCATAATGGGTGCCTAGTTTGGAGCATAGAAAAGGAAATGAACTATTTGAAAATATACCTAAGTAAAATGTGGTCTCATGGAATGCCATGACAAGAAAATACAATTGGAAGCTGCTCCTAGACCTATTACTTATGCTATGTGAAGTAATTGGATCACTAATTATGTTGAATTTCTAAACAACTATATTGTAGTTGAAATTTTGTCATCTATCAACATCTAGTTATTAGTTATGGAATGTGAAGTAATTATTTGAGTTTGAATGATGTGCAATGCAATGTAATCAACGATATGAATATAAACTATAGAAATCTGTTAAGTACAATTCATTAGTTAAACTCTTTTTTCTATTACCTATGTGAAGGTTTGACTAGATCCATTGGCACCGGGAGGTGTTCCCTCAAAACCTCCAATATTAGCCTATTCAACATCCAAAATCACATATTAAAATACCATTCATAAAACAATGCTATTAACATGTAATAAATATATAATTGTTTACTAGTTACATACCCCACTAATAGGTGTATTTCATAAGGGTGATCCCACAATACTAGTTTACAATTTTTGGGCAAACTGGGCACTAAACTGATTTTTTAAACCAAATCTTCACTTTTAGGCTCCTATAGCGGCTAAATCGTGAGGAATTTTAAGATGATGCAAACTAGAGATTTGTGACATTTTTTCTATAGATTCTAAATGTATTTTAAAAGAAAAAATGGAATCAGATTGGACTTCTTTTTCGATCTCCTTTGAAAACTAGATTTTTTTTAAAAATAACATTTTTAAGAAGTGATGCTCACTGTATACAACACAACTTTTTTTGTATGAAGGATAAAATTCTACTTTTTTCGAATTTAGATTTGTAGCTAAAATATCTAGCACTTTCATTTGGTTTCATAGTGTTTTATAAAATATTTTTTCCTTAATCAAGTTTTGAAGTCAAACCAATTACAATTCAGACATAGGTGGATTGTATACAACATAACATTTTCTATATTAATCGAAATTCAATTATTTATTTTTTAATGGATCAAGGACATCAATACCCAGCCCAAATATATTTTTAATTTTTTTTTTTGATAATCTACTATTTTTCCACATGTGTAGAACCAAGAGCTTGATTTTTCGGTGAAAAACCTATGTTTAATAAAACTAAAAAACCAAATACATAATAAAACCAAAACATATTAAAATTATATTCATTGGATAGCTCATTCTAAGGACTACCATAATAATTTCAAATAAATTTTAAATGAATTCATTTGATCCCCCAAAAGGTAAAGGGTGCTGGCAAGAAGTTGAGTCCACTTTTTGGCCAAAAAGTGGAAGTGTTTACACTGATTTTCAGAGTTTGACACATTTGACCTTAAAATTTGAAGCACTTAGAGATGAAATCTTCAAACAAGTCACTGATCATAAAATGTAGTACTCAGAGTCTAGTTTCCAAATATGTAATTTATTTCAATACCCACATTGTACAAATTGAGTTTCAGTAGACTTTTGTAAAAACCACTATTTAAAAGTCTCTTTATTTTACCATACCATGCACGTGTACGACATCCATATTTTGACTTAGATTATCATATTTTTCTAAATCCTTTTGGGAGAAGACTTGTGACTCACTGAAGCGTGCCCTAGATATTTTTTGTAATTTTTTATTGAATATTTTTTTTTTGTTAATTTTTTATCAAGCATATTTGACGTTTAGAAAAATCGTCGTGTACAACATTCATAAGATGACCTAAAGTTATCATTTTTTGCATTTTTAAAAAAAATTGAAAATAATTTTTTGAAGTTTTCCCTTGTGCAATTCATTCATCAAAATGTAATGTTGATCAAAAGTTATTAAAATAGTAAAAAACACTGATATTCAAAGTTTATGGACCAATTTCATCATAAATTAATTGGAAAAGAGAAAATATAATCCAATGGTAAAAAAAATTACATATTTGAAATCTGCATTGTTTCATCAAAATGGGTTTTAATTTTGTCAAAAAATTCTACAAAAAAAGTTGTCAGCCAGATGTCCAAATGCAAATTTTTTCCCTAACATTGGTAGAACCTTCAATTTGTAGGTCAAACTAGGTTGAAGGGCTAGGTTCGGCCTCCCGATGCTTTTCCTGAACCAAAATCTGAAGCAAAACCCTGACCACAAGGCAATTGGGATCCCATATTTAAAGATACGAGATCCCGTTTCCGATTATTGAATGTGGTGATCGTTGGAAGGGGAACATGATCCCCTTTATAAAATGGGATCCCATTCTCTTGCCAATGGTCACCACATTCAATAATAGGAAACGAGATCCCGAGTATAAATCGGGATCCCATATTTAAAGATATGGGATAATCGAGATCTCGTTTTTAATAAAACGGGATCCTATTTTTCTTCAACTGTTTTATTTTAAACTACTATCAAATTTTAGTGTGAAGTCTGCAACTTCATATGTATGGCCGAACAATAAAATTGGTCTATTTTTTTCATTGAGCATTTTTTTTACAGGTGGTAGCTTGCTTTTTTGATAAATTTTTTCAAAGGAGACATCCCATATTTTCAAAGAAAGAACAAAAGGTCTTCAACTTGCAATATGAATTGATTTTTTCAAAGGATGCATGAAGAAATTAGTTTTGAAGTGGAATTGTGCTAGTTTTCTACTTGTTTTGAGGAACACAAGAGGAAAAATTAAGTCCTTTTAGGTCTTGAACTTCCAATTTCAAACGAATTTTTTGAAAAAGATCACTATTTACATTCATTTGTGCTTGAGAATTTTATAATCATGGGAAATAAATGTCGTAATAAGAGGAGGAAGACATTGAATCCTGAAGAAATTGAAGCAAACAAAGAGAAGGAGAGACAAAGACAAAGAGAAAGAAGAATGAGAATTAAATCAATGAATGATGGGGGAGCATCCAATTCCACAACTATTGAAGATGAAAACATAGAGGAGACCATGGTTGTAGATGAAGCGAATTTGCAAGAAGTCAATTTGGAGAAGAATATGATTATACAATCAATTCCTACTATGTCTTCAAATCCTTCTTTCAATGCTATGGATAATGTTTTAATATGTACAAATCCAGGTACATCTTCAAATCCACATGCTAGTGAAATGGTAAATTTGTATGTAGAAATTTTACAAGATGTTGGACTTAACGATGTTGACATTGATAATATTCAGAGAGATGAAACTTTTATAGAATTTGTTGAAAATGATAGTGAGAATGATCCTTTTGTTGAAAATGAAATTGAGAATAATCCTTTTATTGAAAATGAAAACAAAAACCGTTTTGTTGATGTAAATGAAAATGAAAACTATTTTGTTGATGCAAATGAAAATGAAAACCGTTTTGTTGATAAAAATGAAGATGAAAATGTAAATTGTTTTGAAGTTGAAAGTGAAAATGAAAATGAAAATGAAGATGAAGATGAAAATCTAGAATGTGATGTTGAATTTAATGAAAATACTTTTTTTAAAATTGAAAGTGGTGTTTTTGATAATCTTCATGGTCAAATTTCTTGGAGGCAAGTAAGAACACATGCAAATAAAATATACAACGAATTATTTTATCATAAAAAAATTACAATTCAATGTCAACTAATGATGCAATTGATGAGAATGCGAAAAATGAGGAAAATAATGAAAAGGTTAGGCTTTTTTGTTAAACCAAAAAGAAAAGATCAATCATTAAAACATGCTATGTGTACTGTTGCTAGTGCCATTCAATCGATTGGAAAAAATAGTCGATCTAAAGATAAAAATGCAGCAAGAAGAGCTATAACAACTACTATAGTTAATAAAGCAACTTTGAATAAAAGAATGGTAAGAAATATTAGTGAAGTTTTAAAAATACATCCTAAAACATTGCTAAGGGTGGCAAAAAGAAGAATAATTATAGAAAATGATCCTATCAACCAATGTTGGAGTTTTAGTGGTTGACTCCCAAGGTTTGATATGAAATTGAATGTTAAAATTAAATCTTTGATTGAAAAATATTGGCATGATAATACTAGGGTTTCATCTAATGCTAGAGATGTTTTAAAATTAAGGGTGGGGTCCAAAATTCACGATCCTCACTAAAAACTCCTATTAGATACAACACAAACTGAATTTTATAGAAAATTTTGTGGTGATTTAGTGTTACACGGTAATATTAAAATAAGTCAAAGGTCTTTTGAAAAATGTAAACCGTGGTATGTAAAAATTAATAAGCAACAAATATCTTGTTGTTGTAAAACACATGTTCAATTTCGTTATTTTTATGATGTTTTTCGATATATACATTGTACATTGCATACTAACATGATTATATAGGAATGTGGTATTAATATGCCACCTAAAGTAATAAGGGAGTTTATTTCAAGTTTTTTTTGTGAAAGATCTAATGGTAAATTGTTTTATTTAAGTTCTTGTGTTTCTAGACAATGCATTGACTGTAGAAACCTTTCATTCTTAGGAGTTTGTATGCATGAAAGTGTTGATAATGATTTTGGACAACAATTAGTAGAAGTTAAAAGATTTAAGAATGTTCACTATTCTTTAAAAGTTGGAAAAATAGGAAAGCATTGTGATTTAGTTACAGAAAAAGTTAGTGTACGTGCATTCATGAGTGAATTTAAGAATAATATAGTACCAAAATATATCATGCACTCTCAACATGCTTGATGGCTTGATGGCCATTTCGCGCATGTAGAATTTTTTTTCCAATTGGTACTATACTTTTAGTGGTTGATTTTGTAGAAAATTATACTCTAGCTCCGCAAGAGGAAATTCAATCACAGTATTATAATTCAGTGCAAGTAGCTATGTTTGTCCATATTATTTATGACATGCAAATAATAGCACCAAGGATGATAGAAAAGTTCTGAGGGAGTATCATTTTTATTTGAGTGACAACCGATTACACTCATCAGAGTTTGTTCAATACCGTTTCAATATATTTTACAAAAAATTAAGAGAAAGAGGAATCCATATGAAAGAACACCTCATATGGTTAGATAATTGTACGAGGCAGTTCAAGAATGCTCGAATGTTTTATTGGTGAAGTAGGATTCACAAAGAACTTAATGTCCAACATATATGGAGTTTTTTTGAAGCTGGGCAAGGTAAAGGAGAACATGATGGAGCTGGTGCGTGTGTCAAAATAATTCTTGCTAGAGAACAATTAAAATTTGAAGATGCAGTAAAATTTATAGATACATGTGGGATTGTCAATTGGTGTAATACAATATTATCTACACCTAGTTTGAGTGAGTACTCTAGAGTTCATCGATTATTTTGGTTGGTTGAAGAAGATAACATTGTACCTAGAGTTGACTATGAGACAATTAGGGATCTACTAAATGGCATTCATTTAGGAGTTTGACAACAAGCACATGGACTATCTGGACAAGGGAGCTTACATGTTTTTGTCAGTTTTCTATCTCAGGAGATTGGGAAGCATGTGAAAATATAGAATGGGTTGAATAGTGGGAGTAAAGATCGTTGACACCTTCACAAGCACATGATCAATGTGAAAGAATTATTTAAGAAAATGATCAAGTGTTTGCATCTGAAGACTATGACCGTTTTTCAAACCTTGTATAAGAAGGTAATTTAATTCAATTTATTTTATTTAATTTTGCTTTATTAAGTTATTTTGTAATACTAAATTTTTTATATTGATATGCGCAAGTTATTAAAACAATTTGTTTTTGCAGGACATGTGTATGTTGTTGTTGCACCTGAGGGGAATGAAGAGCAAACAAAATATTGGTTGCCTCATTGTGTGGAGAGTAAGCATAAGTTAATATCACCTCTTGAAGATGATGATGGCTATCATTATCCAATAGGTAACATGATCCCCTTAACAAAATTTTGATAACAATTTTTTTGATCCCCTTAAACAATATTCTAGAACAAGCTTTTCATCTCATTAAGAAAATATTGATAACTTATATGATGATTGTTTTCATATTTTCCAATAGGATCAGTTAAGGTTGTTGGCACTTGGCTACAAAAATACCTAGCAAGGAAGAATGGTCTACTTGCATTTGAAGATTATGAACCACATAAAAAAATTATACATTATTCACATTTGGTGGTGGCAACAAATATAAAACTAGATTGGTATCGCGGAAGACCTACAAATAAAGTGTTATGGACAATTTCTATGGAAGAGCATGAGAAAATCATAGATGCATTATGAAAAAGAGAGGATGTAGATGGTACAATGGAATAAGTAAATACAGGTAAATATAGTTTAAGTTTTATATTGTCCTTTTAAATAGAGGTAATTATTAGTAAAAATATATTTAAATACATGTTTTGATTACAGATTGATATTGCTTGTACATTAATAGTTTAAATTGATCTACTATCCTTTTTTTGCATCCTTAAGCCATCATTTCATTGATCTCATACTTTGAAACAAAAAGGAGAGGATGCCTGGATTCAACCTACACACATGTGGAATACTTTTAAATGCAGGTACTTGAGTTGTGTACATATAGTTAGTTTTATATAAATTAAATTATGTATGTTTTAATGATTTCATTGATATTGCTTGTACCTTTTTGATATTAGGCAGTGTGAAGACATCCCCTTAATAGATCCCCTTAAGACATCCCCTTAAGGCATCCCCTTGAGACATTGTATTATGAACCCTTAATAAATTCTATTATGAACCCTTAAGACAGCCCCTTAAGATGTTCTATTATGAACCCTTAATACATCCCGTTAAGACTTTGTATTATGACCCCTTAAGACGTTCTATTATGAACCCTTAAGACATCCCTTTAAGGCGTTCTATTATTAACCCTTAAGACATCCCCTAAAGATGTCGTATTATGACCCCTTAAGATGTCCCCTTAAGACGATGTATTATGACCCCTTAAGATGTCCCCTTATTTATTTTCAATGTACACCTTATAATTTAGTATTGGAATCCATTATTTGTGTTGACAACTTAAAAAATAGTATTGGATGCCATTATTTGTTTTGACAGCTTATAAATTAGTGTTGGATTTTATTATTTATAGAGTTTATTAATGCTTTTGTTCTCTAATCTTGTATGATTTTATTTATTTTTTAAAATTTTATCCTTTCTGGTATATAAATGAATTGCTTTGGTTTGTAAATTATGATTTATTGACTGATTATTGATTGACGTGAATTGAATAAGTTCATTGACTAATTATAGCTAATTATTGAATGTACATATCATGTATGAGATCACTAAATTTTTAAACTATAATTATTAAAATGTCCTATTAATTTCAACTTCAATTTCGTATTTATATTTAATTTGACATTAATGTCGTACATTAATATCTTTACTATGAACATAAAATGCATAAATGTATATGTGTAAATTAAAATTTCAAACAATAATAAAGTCCATAATTTATGTAAATATATTAAGTGCATGAAAAAAAGTCCATCATAGTACAACCCATGAACTAAAGTCCAACTAAGTACTCAAGAACAATGAATTATAAAGTCCAACAAAGTACGTGACAAACCAAAAATATAGTCCACAAAATAAACAAATATAACCCACAAAATCATGTTTCTAGGTCATGTATTGTCTCTATAATCAAGAGACCTCTTTGTGCCATGTAGACTATGCAGATGACATGAAACACTTTCTACAAGAGAAAGATGAAATCATATGTAAGACAATGAAAAAAAAAATAATGACAATTCAATTTATAATTCATCATATTAAAATTAAATTACCATCATATCTGGATTTGGATGCTCTATTGCACCTAAAGCAACCTCTACATTCTCTGAATCAATCTACACAAACAAGACAAAAAGAGTTGAAATTAGATGCACAAGTCTACAATTAGAAATGATTTAATTGAAATTAATTTATAATTTATCATATTTTAATTGTACCATATCCATAGGTTGTGCACCCTCTTCTGCAGGACATGTTTGTACATTCTCAACTACTAGATGTGTCACATGCTATAAAAGAAAAAGAATTTAAAACATGTATTAGCTCAAATTATATTAATATTCAATTTGAAATTTAAAATTATTTAGTTATATATTCACAATATATAATTTATAATTGAATTTAAATATAATAAAAATTTTAAATTACCACTTGATCTAGAGCCTACTCCACATGCCCCCCTGGAGGTGTAACTATGTCTGGGTTAGGGCTGAAAGTTGCACTAACAAATTCCTACAAGATCAAAGTTAAAGCGTGTACATACTTGAATTAGGTAAATATATATATATATATATATATATATATATATATATATTCAAGTTTGCACATTTTGTGTAGAAATATATCAAAACAACCTGAAAATCAGAGGCCTCATGAGTAACCGAAAAATCTAATGTTTGCTCGATGCCCATTCTGATTGTGGTATCAACCTAGACAAACATGTAGACATGTAATGTACAAGATTATAATATTTACAAATGCACATTTCATATATATAGTGAACTAAAAATTCTTAATTGTAACTATACTAATGTAAGTTAAACAATTTACAATATAAATGTACTTGCCCCTAGTCTACGACGGCTGATAGTGGACGAGTGCTCGACAATCCCTCAGGTGGAATCGATGTGGAAGCCGATTGACTCACCTAAACCAACATTAATATTTCAAACATATATGTTATTCAATTATAAATTTAAAACTCAAGTTAAAAATCATTTCATTTATAATTTAAAAATTGAAATCAAAATACCCCATAAGGGTTACCGATTAGGACTGGTGTCGATGTATGTACTCGTGGAATGGATGATTGCCCCATCATTACTATAGTCTATACACCAAATAGTTTGATTGTTAAAATGTATTGAAAACTTTACTTTGATATATACATTCATCAAAATTCTTATAAAATTAATATGTAGATGCATATTTATACCTATGTACCAGTGTCCTCAAGATGTTCTCCTCTCGTAAGAAACTCTACAAATGAATTGATGTGACCAAATGAACCACCAGAATCTCTACGTCCACCTGAACTAGGTGTGCCCTGATCAGGTCCATAGCATACTTGATGGCAATTGGTACATACATGTGGGATGAGCCTCGACACTCCTGGAGTGGTACTCAGACCAGCTCCATAAAAAAATCCTCCATCATCATCATCTCTATGCTCCCCACCGCTATCGCAGAAGCATGTTGATCAAGGTCTCCTGCGAGTGTACTAAGGGAACCTAATGTCAAGACCATAGATCGATGATGCATAGGTGCAGGAATGGGAGGACCAGGAGAAACAACAAGGGGTTGTTCATGCATAGGGCATTGGGGATCACACCTTTCCCCTAACCTATGTTGTGGCATGCTGCCACCAACACCCTGAAATGATTTAAAATTGAAATAATTGGGCTTGTGCCCCATAACAAACTCTACATATAATTTCCTCAAAAAATATAATGGGCACTCCCAATTAGCATGTGGGGGACTATCAAAAACCATATACCATCGATCCAAAAAAAGTGCACTCATCTGTGGATGTATGCACCACCTCATGGATATTCTAGATTTGTTCGTAGGAATGGGCTGTCGAGTAGCAGGGTCAAGAAAGTAGGGGGCTAGGTAGGCTTTCACTATTTTAAGGTCTACTATTTATTTATAAGAGAGACCATCAGCATAAAATTGTCTCATTTGTTCTTTGTCTCGTCTATGCCTATCTAGATCAGAATCAATGGTCTTGATGGCATCCACAACATTTTGCATTGCAGATGAAAAATGTCTAACATGGGGTGGAATCAATTCTTGACTCTGCATAGCATTGATTTGATTTTGTATTGCTGCAACCTAATCATTTATGTGTGCTCGTAAGCGAGCCTCATCAGATGCAACAGGTTGTGGAGGGGGAGGTGGAGGTGGAGGGGGAGCGGGAGGGAGAGGTGAAGGTGGCTGAGGTGGTGGATTGGTGATATCATCAATATTAAAATCATCCATGATATGAGATATAAGTGTGCACCTGCATTAAATTATACTAAATTAACATACAAACTTAAAAAATTACAAGAAATAGTTAAATTTGAAACACACATGCAAATTTGTTTAAATATGATACATGCATACATATATTAAGATCATATAAAATTGAAACACACATATACATTGATTGAACTTGATCAAGTAAACTATGTACACACATTTAAAATTAAAAAATACCATGCATTTAACATACATTTAAAATAAAAAATACCATGCATAATTTGCATGCATACATAATTAAAGTAAACTATGTACATACAAATTTCAAAATTTAACAACTATATGTGCAATTTTAATACATGTGTACATAGTAAACAATAAACTTGAAACATTCACAAAAAGCTCATTTTATGTCTAACACATGTATATATATATCCATCTAGAACAAAAATCATAAATTCACATCACACAAAGTATCCATCGTTCACCAAATTCATAAATTCATAACTATTTAAGATCATTGTCTTAATTTAAAAACTATTGTGGCTTTCTACTACATCTCTTCATTTATTTGCATTTTCCTTTTTAGAATCAGAAGTTCTCCTCTCCTCTAGCCATTGTCGATGCTCATCTAAGATCCCATCCATAGCCTTGACAACATCGACAATGGTTTGCATCCTAGATGCAATCATCCTCACAGATGGTGCAAAAAATTCTTCATTTTGAATAATGTTGATTTGATCTTGGATGGTTCTAACATTGGAATTGATTCGTGCTTGCAAACGAGCACCATCAATTTTAGGTGGTGGAGGTGGGCGGTTATGAGGTGCAGTGGGTGGAGGTGGAGGTGAAGGAGGTGGAGATGGAGGGAGTGGAGGTTGATTGTGAATATTATTGAATCAATCCATTTGATATCTAGAAGATATGAGTGAACCTGTATTAGATTTGTAATTTCAAAATGTAAGATACATGTTTAGGATTTATACCCTTAAACCATTCAATATAAATGGCCTAATTGAATACATATGATAAAATAAAATTTTAAGCCTCATTTATGTCTAAGGAAAGTTACTTGAATGAAAATACAATTAACTAAATTAATATTAGACAATTTATGAATGTTATAGGGTTTACGGTTTACAGTTTAACATAGATCCCCTTAAGCCATCCTACCACCCTAAACTGTAAATTAATCAACCTAGATCATGATTTATCTCATTCATATTATAATCTTGCATGATATAATTATTGTTAAATTTGGTTTACGAAACTTAGGGTGAAGTTTTGGTGTCCCTCTGAATATAATGAACTTGCAAGTCAGTGAAGAACATTTTCTTGTGGAATAGTTGATTGAGATAGGTCTATAGGATAGGATTCATGGGAGTACCCTATAGGATAGGATTCATGGGAGTGCCCTATAGGATTCTTGTGGAATAGTTGATTAAGATCCTAAGACAAAATGAATGCTTTAGTGAAGAACATTTTCTTGTGGAACAATTGATTGAGATAGGTCTTGTTTCAACGGACCAACCTAGATCATGAAATATCATTCATATTATTATCTTGCACAATCTTTTTATTGTTAAATTTGGTTGCCTTGCGCAACTTCACCAAATTTTAAGAAATTATTTGATCCCATTAAGAAATGTCATATTAGAACCCCTTAAGACATCGATTTACGATTTAGGGTGATAGGATGGCTTAAGGGGATCTATGTCTAGTGACGTCCTAGGACAAAATAACATGGCTTTAGGGAATCAAATTTTGTGGAGTTGCCTAAGGCAACCAAATTTGATTTTAAGGTCCTAAGACAAAATGAATGCTTTAGTGAAGAAAATTTTCTTGTGGAACAATTGATCGAGATAGGTCTTGTTTCAAATATCATTCATATTATAATCTTGCACAATCTTGTTATTGTTAAGTTTGGTTGCCTTGGGCAACTTCACCAAATTTTAAAAAATTCTTTCATCCCATTAAGAAATGTCATATTAGGACCCCTTAAGATATTGATTTACCATTTAGGGTGATAGGATGGCTTAAGGAGATCTATGTCTAGTGAGGTCCTAGGACAAAATGACATGGCTCAAGTGAATAAAATTTGGTGAAAAAATGATGTCTTTAGCTTGTTTAGGGTTTACAGTTTTGAGTTTAGGGTTTATGATAATACAATGTCTTAAGGGGATCTTTGTAGTAAGGTTCTACTACAAAATGACATGGCTTAAGGCAATCAAATTTGGCTTAAGGGGATCTTTGTAGTAAGGTTCTACGACAAAATGACATGGCTTAAGGGAATCAAATTTGGTGGAGTTTCCTAAGGCAACCAAATTTGATTATAAGGTCCTAAGATAAAATGGATGCTTTAGTGTTGAGGTTTTATATTTTAGAGTTCAGGGCTTAGGGTTTAACGAACTTAGGGTGAAGTTTGGGCGGCCCTTGGAATAATGGACTTGCAAGTTAGTGCCTAGTTTATGAATATTTTTTTATTTTATGAATAGATTGACTATTTATGTAATAGAAACACATAACTATGTGTGATTAAGATTGAGTTTGATGTATATTTTAACTGGATGTTTTTTTCATTGAATATAAGATTATTTTATTTAATATTTTTTTCATTAATATTGAACTCACTTAAATGAGTTTTATGATATAAAACATGTATAATATAAAATTAGTTAATGTTGAATTGAAAGTATTTTATTTTAGATTGTTTGTAATTGAAAGAACCTAAAAGAACTTAGAAAAAAAAAATATTTAGATTATTTAGTGTCTAGGTAACTAGTGCAAAAATTTAAATCCTAGACCAATACTCTATAAGTACATATATATGGTAAATCCTAAACAATGGATTTAATCATTAAAATTTTAAAATTTAAATTCAAAAATTTCCATCCCTTACACATTTAATAATACATTATGAGCCAACTAAACTTGCTTAGTATTCGAAGGCATTCAATTGTCTTTATTTTATCATTTAATTACACTTGATCATTATTCACAAATCATTTAAATTTTTGAATGTACTATATGATAGGAACACTTCAATAGGAGGACCTAAATTTAATCTAAATATGCATCACCATTTCCAAGTTTGAATACTATTCTCCTCAATAATTTCCATAATCATGAACTTGATCTTATCATGAGGGCTAACCTATGAGAACATGACAATTGAGATCCAACACTCAGTGACCTAGGTGTTTTTAAATGCCACTACTTAATAACTTAAATCTTCATTTTTAATAAAACTAATTTCTATGTGTTAAGTAATCCTCTCATTTAATTTCACAAAAAGTAAATATTATGCATATGTCATAAACTCTATTATTTAAATTAATTTATATATTTCTTACCATTATTTTTCTCAAAAATGTATTTAAAAACTATATTTTTCTTCAAAATAGATTATGACTTAAATCTTAATTTCTAATAATTAATTGTTCAAAATCCTCATTTTTTCTCTAATAGAATAGACATCTATATTTTTTTAAGAGAGTTGATTTATTTACCATCCCTAATTTAATTTACATTTCATCAAAATACCACATTTCTTCTTAAGTAGTTCAACTTCAATTCAAGAACCCTAGATCCCTAGATGAAGCTAGATTTAGAATAGACTAATTATTTGACCTAAAATTAATCATCAAAATTCATATAAAAGATAGTTCTAAATGAAAATTCATGTAGCAATAATGTACTAATTTCATAAAAAAAGGAAAGTTTTTCTAATCTAATTATAATTTAACATTGAAACTAAAATTTAACATATCATTTTATCCATACAATGCAAACCAAATTTAAAACATTTAAGCAATGCAAAAGAATTTTCTTGAGCTCAAATATTAGGGTTTTCAAAATAAAAATGATTTGTTCGATTTCAATTTAGGGTTTTAGCAATTTTTATTGTTTCAATTCAATTCAGGGTTTCAGTTTCTAAGCAATTAGGGTTTTTAATACAATTTTTTAGTTTCAATTCAAACTAGAGTTTTGAAATTCTTTTTTTTTTGCTTTGATTTGAAGTTGAGATTTCAAAAAGCTTAATTACGGTTTCTAAATGCAAATTTTCAATTTATTTCAATTTCTAGGGTTTTGAAATGCATTTTTTTTGTTTAGTTCCAATTAGGGTTTTGAAATTAATTTTTCTTTTGTTTCATCAAATAATTTAAGTTTCGAAAGTTAAATTTTGTTTCTAAAATACAATTCAAGTTTTATTTTTTTGTTTCTATTGAAAATCTTCACAATTTGACATATTTTTTTAATCTATTTCTAAACTTTCTTATTTCAAAAATAACATGAAATAAAATGCTTAAAATGGAAATACAATTTGAAATAAACATGCTAAAAACAATAAATTTATCAACAATTTCAATTTCAAATGTAAAAATGCAAAAAAGAGAGGAAGAATATGGGTACCTGAAGGTCTTCTGATAGTCACTGTCACTCTCAAACTGGGATCCCATGCGCGCAGGAGAAAATGAAGATTTCTTCATTTAAAAGAAAATAGTCTTACAAAACAGGATCTTGATTTGTAAAAAATGGTATCTCAATTTTTACAAATCGGGATCCCATTCTGTACAAATCGGGATCCCATTTCCTCTCCGCCGGTTTGAGACCCTCTAGCAAACGGGATCCCATTTTTTAAAAAGCGGGATCTCATTTTTGATTCAGGCTCGGGATCCTGAACCAAAACGGGATCAAATCGGGATCCCATTCTTAAAAATCAGGATGTCGTTTTTGCTTAGCCTATTTCACTTTTTCGGCTAAGGCAAAAAATTCCACTTTTCATGGAACCAACTTTGTGCATTTACCCTAAATCAAAAGTGATTTTTTATTAGCATTTTGATAGGTGTAAAGGAGACTTCGCTGTAGGTATGGTTTAAAACTAGCAGGGTTCTATCCAAGGGGGTTTGATAAAACCCTCTTCAATTGGAATCCTTAAAATGGAACTTTTAAAGGCTTAAATTATTATATTTTCTAAAAATATTTGATTTCAACAAAAATCAAAATCTCCCAAAAATTGTAAACTAGCTTTGTGGGATCACCCATAAATAGGTAGGTGTAGGGCTGGTGTATCTAGTATCAACACTGTGACCCTGCAGGTTTATTAAAATCATAAAACTAAATTAGTTAATCTTGTGTTTCAAAATCAAAATTTAATAAATTAAATTCAATGAACATGCTAACTTTTACTTGACTATCCATGCCATACATGTCATGCAAAATTCCAATGGCCATCTCCATCTCCATAGATATAGATGGATCCTACGCAGTAACCTACTAAGTGTCAGTGGGGTCATACAAACAAGTCACCCCGCAAGATTGACACACATGGGATCAAAGCCCACCTATCGAAGAATCCCCTAGATAGTGTTGTATAAGAGGAATAACTTGCCAGATGGCACTCTGCATCAGAGAGTTGATGGTCTGCAGAGTCTCTACATTGGCACTGTCCTTCGTGACAAAGGGGATGGTGATGTTCTCATGAGGTGGCCTAGCGAGAGGTTGTCTTGCTTGTCATGTAGGATCCGACTGTGCATCGGGTCTATCTTGTGTTGACCCCCCACCTCTCCCCTAAAAGTCCCTCATATCAAAATAATTTGAGATTTTCTTCAAGATGAACTAAGCATATAGTTTCCCGAGGAAATACTACAAGACTTCACAATTATTGCATGGTGGGTTATCAAAAACCATGTACCACCTATATCCCAAAAATATTTGTAATCTCTTGGTGGTGGCACCAATGAACAGGAAACCTCTTCACATTGAGGGAGAGATTTTATTTGACCATGGGTCAGTGAATAATGCACATAAATCTAATTTTGTAATTTTTAAATCTTTTACTTCTTTATATGATAATTTATCTTGGTAAAAATCCCTAGCCACCTGCCTCCTATCCTACCAACCAGATAATTGTTTACTGATTGAATCTACATTTTTTAACATATCTTGTAGTGAAGTTGCCAGGGTCATTCTTTTCATAATTGAACCATTTGGATTGTTCAACCTCCTGATTAAATCCTCAATTTTTTTTTTATTGTTCTCAATTTCACCCATTAAATTTTGTTGAGTGTCAGCAGGGTATTGAGGGATTGGTGGAGGAGGTTGTTGTTGTGGTTGAGAATTTTTTTGCTAAGGATTTTCTTGTTGAGGATTTTTTTCTTGTTGTGGATTTTGAGGAGGGTTTCCAGGTTGATTAACATCTCCTACAATTTCAAAAAATAAATATCAAATACAACCTAAAACTAACAAACTAAAAAAAAAAAAACAAATAATCCTTACCTCTATGACCTCATCATTGATGTGGTGACATCCTAGTGATGATTCAACAACCATTGATGAATATTTTTACACAAAAGCTCCTCCTAGAATATGAGCATGGAATTCTAGGGCTTTTGGCCGCAGG
The DNA here is from genome assembly GCA_007115665.2 of Sequoiadendron giganteum. Taxonomy (NCBI): domain Eukaryota; kingdom Viridiplantae; phylum Streptophyta; class Pinopsida; order Cupressales; family Cupressaceae; genus Sequoiadendron; species Sequoiadendron giganteum. Next base: position 358,931,396 of record CM021100.1, read on the forward strand.
AAACAAAAAACCAGTCACAAATGAAAAAGAACTTCAATTTTTTCTTTCTTTTAACATGCCATAACGCGAGCGCATTATAACACACTCACATTATGGTCTTGTGGTGGATGAGCCTCGAGCTTGACACACTAAGCCATAACACGAGCGAGTTATAACACACTCACGTTATGAGTTTTCAATTTTTTTTAAAAAAGTGGGCACAAAATTGCTACCCATCTTCATGCACCCGCCCCACATACCCTTTTACAATGCCCCATAAATTATAATCTAAGAGAGAAAAAAACCTAGATTTACTACCTAACTAATATTTGGTACAGTTTGACTCATTGATCTTGCAACTAACTAGAATGAGAGAATATCCCATATGAAATTTTAATGTCCCTCTCACTTGCTCTCTTTTTTTCCAATTGAAACTGGTTTTTAATTCTATTTGCAATCTTGTATGAATTTGTACTTGTGAGTAAAAAAACTTTTCCCAAGCATACAATACCTTACAGATGAATTTTAACATGAGAAGTTAACCCTCATTTTTTACAATAATAATATATATTTGACCATACATTTTAACCTTCAGGGCTTTCAAATCGTTCTTTTCAATCAATTCTTCACATACTTAGGTGTGGGATACATCTACAATCCATTTTCATTTTTGAACTTGGGTCATTGATCTTAGTGGGAATATTTTTTATCGATAGCTAGCATGTAATTTTCTATTAGCACAAAGACCATATAAAATTTTGTAGGACAAATTTTTCTATTAAGAGGATGTGTATTGTAATTAGAAAATTCCATATATGTAAATTTTCATGTGAGTGACACAACTAGCCTCACAATTGCTAACAATATTTTAAGATAGATATGCCATATTGTTATGGCTTAACCCCATGAAGGACACATGTCCAAAAAGTACACTAGTGCATCTTTGAATTATTTTCTCTTTTATAATTCACATTATAAAAAAAGTTTGTATTGCAACGAGAACTCAACATGTGGCACTTAGTCATTCTTGTCGACATTTAGCAATGCCTATAACCTATAACTTGGGTCCACATTAACTAAGAACCATGTGTTTCCATTGCACATGAGCACATCTTCAGATTTTTGTTCTTTTGAGAAGTCATACTATATTGAGAGAATGAACTACAAATAAGGGCTCACCTTTGTGAATGATGTAACCTTTATTTATGAGGCATGCGAAAGTCACTGAGAGTGACACATGCCATATAATAAATTAACACAAATTTAGTTTATTTTAATATTTATAACGTGTGCTACAAATAATGTATGCACTATTAATAGGATTCCAACACCTCAACATTCCATAGGATCCACAGGCAAGACAAGATTGGGGAGGCTAGTACATAGTGGGATCCACGAAGTAACATAGAGCATGAGAAAAAGTTTTAAGGGCTAGAAGATTATGAAGACACAGTTTAAAGGTGACTCCCAACACCCCTAAGGATAGTTACTAAACCAAAAAATCCTTCAAAAGAGATAAAATGGAAAGAATATATTTCTATGACAATGTATGCAAGAATACAAGATTGAATATGTGATATACGTATGATAGATCTCTTATAAAGGCAAGTTGTGATATAGGATTAGCCAAGATCTTGACATGTGTCTTAATCTTGTTCAATGAGATAACTACCTCAACAATATTAAATGACCTAGGTAAGATTTATTAAATTAAAAAAAAAAGATGACATAAAATAAGATATTATCTAGAAAACTAAGACTTATAGAAGGAAACCAAGGACCTAAGTAAACTTAACATGTGAATAAGTCCCCCTTGCTAGGAATTAGCTATGTACAAGAAAATTATTAACACCAACACCACCCTTAAGTGTAACATAGGGAGTAAATTATTATGAAAATATGTAAAACATGAAGATGACTATGGGTCCTGACTACTAGGCCTTGCTAGGTACACATGTATAAATGTAATATCTCACAAGCAAAGAAAAGAAGAAAATACAATGGGACAAAAATCCTCTCCAAAAGAGAGAAAGGAAACAAATAAATATTATTTATGGAGGATTTAATGATATCCCACAAGAAATAAATCCTTCATGTATATACAATCAATGGAACCCCCATAATAGGGAAAAAGAGAAAGAATATATCCCCCCATAATATGTAATCTCCTACAAAAATGGTAAGTGCTTGAAGAGAAAACTTGATCCAATGCCTACAAACAATGTTTCTCCCATTCAAAAGAAGATATATGAAATACAAATGTAGGAATTCTTCTCATTCTAGATAAGAATTGGTAAGATGATGAGACCATATGTATGAATATTGTGCCTTTGAAATATTTTCATATGTTTCCAAGTTCTTTTTAGATGATGATGATACCATAATCGAATTAAATACATGCCCAATAACAATAGAAAATGAAAAACTAGGAACAAATGGAAATTGATATTGAACTAGCTCCAAAGAAAAATATAAAGTGATAAAATTTGTTCCATTTTTGTCATCAAATAAGAGAGATAAACCCTCAAATTGGTCCTCCAAATTTTAAATGTGAGACTCCAAAAAAAAAGATGCAATGTCTAATAAATAGGAATCCCAAACAAGAAGACAATTAAATACTTGTTAGAATGAATCACTAAAAGTTCTCAATGAATCACCAACATAATATTAATGTGTTCTCTCAATTGGAGAAGTAGGAGCTACAAGAGAAGTCTCTAGATCATAAAGATACTCAAGTTCTACATCATATTCAAACTCCTCTAAGGTTTCATCATCAAAGGGAAAACTTTCAACATCATCAATTGGAATGAGGAAATTTGATTGAAGATTATTTGGAATGAAGGACTATGTGGATCTCCAAAAATCTACCAAATATTGCTCCAAATTGTGTGTGGTCACAATATTGTTGAAACATGATTATAGGTCTCTCCAAAGATACCTGCACTAAAACTAGAACAAATCAGTACTATGCTATGAGCATTTTTGTTACCCCAATCTGATTTCTTAATGTTGTCTCTAGCTCAAATATGTGTCTATAAAGATCCGAAAAAAGATTGAGCAACTTCCAATATGTTAGGATACCTTTTTTCCATGACTCATATTGTCCTTAGAATGATTATATAAGGATGAGTTGAATAACAAAAATATCCAAGTAATCTCCAAGATACCCACTAGGAAAGAACTAAAGGGTATGTGCAGGATCATGATGGACCAAAAACTGGCGATATGTAAGTGATATGATGGCCCATGTGGCTGACGACCTTTCTTCTACCCCAAATTGATGAAATGAGAAGGGTTTTAAAAGGATATTCTCAGCTTTCCACCAATATAAATTATGCTTTACTTTGAATTTAATAAATAGTTTTATTCATTTTCTATTTGAATTATGACTAAAGTCCTAATTGATAGGTTGATTGAAAAACATTTGTACCTTTCAAATAGTATCACATTTTTTGAATCTGAAACATGCATTGCATTCTATGCTTCACATACTATAGGATTAAAAAAATAAAAAATAAATTTTATGAAGTTTTGATCAAGTTAAGGTGGTTAGACATACGAGTTTTAATAAATTTTAAAAGTTATAATAAAAAAATAATAATTAATTATTTACTTGGAAAAAATTATAAAAAAATATGCATCACATCAGGAAATGAGTCCTCTAATTATATCTAAAATCATATAACAAAATATTATCATTTTTTTGTGGTTATGGTGGTTAGACAGACACCTACTTCTTATTTTTTCCTTGAAATTTAAGTATTACTGCATTTAAATTTCAAATTTTCACCAAATAGTATTGATTTAAAAATAAATAAACCTAGTAGTTTAGAAACTAAATTAAATTTTACATAGATTCTATTCTTACATATTTTAAAAATAATATAGATAATTCAAATTCAAATTTTTACGTCAAGTTGACTAACTCTAATTTTTTAAATTTTCATCACCACTTAAGGGCTTGTTTATTCCATGATGATCCTGCACATACCCTAAATCAACAATATACCTAGGATAGAAAAGGAAAAAGTTCTTGGATGGTTGGATAGAGCTCTTCAATACTTTTCCAATGTTGCAAGAATCATAAAATCAAAGATTGTGGAAACCATTATAAGCTCGGGAGCCAATAAAAAGTATCTGACTTCAATCAAAAATTATTATCACAAAACAAGTAAATCTAAAAAATGACCCACACAATTGTAAAATTCATAAATCCAAATTTCTAACAATATTTTATTTTAAAAAAATGACCTCTTAGATTGCTAGTATAGCAATTTGAAAAAATGCCCTATTAGGGCTCCAAGGGACAATATTAGGTACTAGGGGGCTAAAATTTGTGGCTTCTGGTCACTAATACAATAGGGGTTTGCATACTATTTTTAAAAAATTACCACTTTTAGGGGAAATGGCACCACTCGGGTGGTGAGGACATTGAGAGCAGCGGGTCTACCAATGGATTCTTGCACCACTACTCAACTTAAGCCCTCCAGTGGGCTATAAGTTACCGTAACTAGGTAAAGCAATGTGACTAGAATTGCAGATAAGAAAACCTTCACCCAAATAATTTTAAATCACATTTTTAAAATAAACTTTTAATGAATAAAACTAATAGAAACCATACCAACTATGACCAATGTGACACATGACATATGTAGACCTATGAAGCACTATGTAGAGGAGAATATTTTCCCAAGAATATGTCAATGCTTTTAGAATATTCTACTAATTTTGACCTATAGACTAGTGATGTTGTATGATTGTATGAACAAATGATGTTAGAAATCTAAAACAAATCCTCATATTCCCCTTAAATAAAACCCTCATTTCAATGATTTAATAATTGATCTTTGGATTTTTGAGCCTTCTAGACTCGATGGTAGACTAAGATTTGTACCAAAGTGCCCCAAAAATTTTAGATACCTCAAGGATTTGGAAAATTTAACCCTACTTGAAACCCTTGTAGACCAAAGAAAACATAACAAATTGTAGAAAAATAGAAGGAAAACTTGACTTTATTTGATGCTATAGATTCAACTATGAGGACCTTGAAACCTTAAAAATGCACCTAGAAGAATCTTTAAGCCAAGATGAATCCCTCAAATTTGGGAATGAATCTACAACACTAGAGCTCTAATACAATGTAGGAGCTAATGGTGACTCCCAACACCCCCAAAAATAGTTTCTAGATAAAAATATCTTCTGCAAGAGAGAAAATGACACAAATAGCTTCCTACGACAATGGATGTAAGATTACAAGATTTAATATGTAATGTACATATGATTCCTTGATTATAAAGGAATATTTTGAGATAGGATTAGAAAAGATCTTGACATGTGTCTTAATCATGCTTAATGAGACAACTACCTCAACAATATTAAATGACCTAGGCAGCCAATATTAAATAAAATTCAAAAAATAAGATAGGATAATATCTTATCTAGGAAACTAAGAGTTCTAGAAGGACACCTAGGACCTAGATAGACTTAACATGTGAATAAGTCCTCATTGTTAGGAATTATATCTAGGTACAAGATATTTATGCACACCAACAAAGAAAATGTGCATTAAAATGAAAGATGCCCACATGGATGCAAAAATGGAAAATGAGCTAGGGATAACCTTTTAAATGCACTCACAAGAGACTCAAATGATTTTAAAAAGCATGTGTTTAATTGGTTCAGCTGGTTGACAAAGTAAAGGGGCTAGTGGATTTCTACAACTAAGACATGAATACATGACTTATAAGATCTATAGTGGGCCTGACTAGTCACTAACGAATTAAAAGATAAAGTGTAGGCCATTCATTAGGACTCAGGGTTTAGGGTTTTATCTTAACATAATTAACCTTTGAATATATGCATTAAAAACCCCTTTCTTTTGCTAGTGGCAACATCTCCCACACATAAAATAACTAACCCAATGTTATATAAAAATTTATAGGTGGACTCAAATAAATATATAATGTGACTAAACACATCACGTAGATACACCAAAAATAAATTTTTATTTTACACAATTAAAATATTTCTTTCTTGTGAAAGGTGCACATCACCATTTTCTTAATAGTTATCAAATTCCTCCCTTTCTATTAGAGGAGAGCGCATTTAGTTCACTTTCCAATTCATTCATGGGCTTCCATTCACAATATTACTACTTCTTATCTTCTTCCTCTCTACTTGCCAAAGGTCCCTGTATTACCTTTGGTATTTTTTCTCTTAAAATGAGAGATGGTTAAAAATATAAGATGTATCACTGATTTTCATCCTCCTCAAGGAGATTCTTAATTTCAAACTCTTTCTCTTCCCACATTGTTAAATATATTGTGCCTCATCATAAAATATCATATTTAGATAAAAATTTGTGGACAAGGTGAGGTAGGAGCACATGGAAGGGCTTCTAGACTTACCGTCCAAATCCTTATAGGATGTAGCATGCCTATAAGAACTGGCAATCTCACTTTCTTTACATTGATAAAATTCATTGATAACACATTCATAGGCTTCATTCCATCTATGTAGGAGATGTTCATGTGTTGGAGAATTTATATTCAATAAATTCCTAAGACTATTGATAATATTTCCTTGCTAAGATACCTTGAAGAAGATAAAAACCATTTTTTTGGAAGAATAACCCACACCTATGCCATGATTTGTTTCCTCATCCTCTTCTCCTTTCTTAATTTAGTTATTTTAATATGTGGGCCATATATGCAAGCTTTCTCCCATGATCGATGTGACATATTTTATGGGAAAGTGTATAAGACCTCAAAAATTCTAGGAGAAAAAGTTCATTTAAGAGAGCTAAGAGTGATTTCCTCATTATTTAAATCATTAAGAACTACATAGTTGTGTTGCAAGATATCCTCTCTAGAAAACCTACCCAAGAAAATAATTTGGGGATTCATTTTTTATCTTGGATAAATTCTCCCTCTTCTAGATGCCTAGATGTACTAAGAGAATGATGTCGATCCATTGGGGGAGAGAGGGGGAGAACAAACAAAAACATCTAGTTGAGAAGAGAACACCAAAGATGGAAGTGGAATTATGGTGAGCTTGGGCTTATCTTCCTCCTTGGATGATTAACCATTATAAGGAACTATCAATTTTTACTTTGTCCATAGGATTTGAAACAACACCATTTATTTGCTTGAAAGATTGGCCACCATTATTGACTAGATCATAGTTGGAGTACCAAGAATGCTATGTTTCCAAATATTTTTATGACTCATGACTATTTTTTGAGCCTCTTCCTTTTTAGGAAAAGAAGCCTCTGTAGCTAGCTAAAAAGGGTCTTATTGTAAGGGGTAACTTAGAGAAAAAAATTGATCTTATGATAAAAACACTGGCACATTAAAAAAGTATATGGAAAATTAAGATAACGACAACACCAAAATACCCATTTATTTGATCTAAATTTCAATAGTTTCCTTCAAATCCTTGGAGAGATTAATTTTACCACAGACTCATTTTTTTAGTTTGAGTTGAGAAGAATCTATATTGTTTAACATAAAGAACATTGCCGAGTGAGCTAGTTATTTTGGGAAATAAGTACCAACAATGAAAATGTAAACTTGGAAAGTTCAACTAAATATTGAGAGCCCCTTGTTTGTAGACAACAATGTTTTGAGTCTAGGCTGTGAAAACTAGAAGAGAAGCATGGACAAAATAGGGACAATGTTTGAAGGTGGCTTTCACATGGCTAGCTTTAGCAAAACAATAGAGAAAAAAAAATCTTAGTGAGGTTTTCGACACTATCAAGACATGCCACATGCAAGACCTAAACCTTATTAACCTAGTCTCTTAATATGCTTTCAAAAGAGACTTTCGTCACAATATATCTTATTAAAATAAAATTTTCAAGCCATTTGTAAGCACTATCAAACTCTTGAATAAGAAGAACCACATTAAAAAGTGATTTAAAATGCATACCTTGTGAAACACCTTATAGACACATTTCTACATTATTTGTCTTGTGAAACTCTTCTCATGCGCTTCAAACCTTGAGCACCAACAAAAACTAACAAATTGATAATATTTACAACCATTTAAAGACAAACTAAACCCTACTATTTACTATTCTCTTATACTCCACCATACCGAACGACCTAATTTAAACTTAAAAGATAATTTCAATACCGAGGAACATCAATTCCAAGGCATAGAGAACCAGTCTTCCGAAAAACATAGGTAGTAGATACGTAGACGGAAGACGGCGAGAGAGTCAACAAATATAAATAAAGCAAGCACAATTTATAAAGATTATCATCACTTGTATATCTTTCAATCCCATTGACTGAACTTCTCATTTCAAGTACGTGGTGGTATCTTTCAATGGTCAAAGATATCCAGACCACATGGAAACTTCATTCCAATTTCGACAATAAGTGAAATACAGCAGTTTACGTGCTTTACATGTTGGCAACAGGACTAGAGTTCCAAGTGCTGCTCCCGCAGTCAAGAATAAAATCTTTGATCGTTTTCATAAATCTTTTCATACTTTGTCGTAATTCGACGTTGCCACAGCAGAATTTCAAATTTTGCTTGCGACTTCAAACAGGAAACTTCTTCCTTGATGACAAATACAGGAGTAAAGAAATAAAGATTCTCCATCTTCCATTAATTTATGTATTTTTTCACTTCTTGTTTGTGATAGGTGGAAGTATCTAGCTTGTCGTTATTATTATGTTTGTTTACTGTAAATTCTAAAATAAAAGTACTCCCCGTTCTTCAATAGATACCATGCAAGACAACTCATTACACGCGGGTTTGACTGTTTAAACCATCCAAGCAGGATTAACAACGAAGCAAACTTATCTATTGGTGAATACATATATCTTGATTTTCAAGAGAGAAAACAATTCTAAGGAATCCACCCCCAGGAACCAAAAAATCTTCCCTTTCATTTTATTTGAAAGTTTAAAAGAACATATCAAGAAGGGCAGAGGAGTTTGGAATATTGGGGATTGAAGATTTTACAGGAGCCGAGTACTCAAATGGCTAATCTTCGCAATACATTTATTTTTCTCTTTCAATGAATGGAATCTTTAGTTTTCTGTTTAAGAAACATTCTGTTTTTGCTGTAGCTTGAGTGAAAGTGGCAACTGTACTTCATATCAATCTCAAAAACTGAAGATGAATAATGTTGAAGGCTCTTTCAGCTTATATAACTCATGCATTATCTCCTTCCATTAATGAGGTAAAGCCAAATTATTTGCTGGTTTGGATTATAATAGTTATTATTAAGCCATTCTCTACGATGTTTGTTATTTTGGGATTTTGATTTCAAACAAATAAATGATGTACTCACTTTTTACTTTCCAATTTGATTATAATAAGTTATAACTTGTTCATACTATCGTTTCGTTTCATATTTGTAGGACTCACCTAGCTTCTCAAATACTTTATATGAGAACAAAACTAAGGGATATGGTGGTGCGCATTGCATCTGTAAGAAGAAATAAGTTTGTTAGTAGTAATGCATTTGTACCTTTCTGAAATCTCAGTATCATTTGTCACAAGTACAAAGAAGAATTGGTCATATTGCAAAAAATTTTAGAAGCAATTTTGTGAGTCCTCTACTTAAAACAAATGGAAAAGGGTTAGAATGTCAGAGTCATGAATTATATAAAGTCTAGAAGAGAAAAGATCAGATAAATCCATGATAGCTCAAACTACACTATATGCTCAAAAGGAGAAGAATCTATGGATTATAGATAGTGTGTATGTTAGAATGAGGTGAAATAAACTAAATGTAAAGCAAACTAACACACCAAGGAGACATTGCATTAAAGAAATCTAACTAGAAAACATAAATGCAAACTCTAATGACAACAACTTTTTCAAATTCGTTCCATTGTCCTCTATCTCCAAGGATTCATTTCAAGGTACTGGCTCTCAGTTTGTATGAGCAGCAGCTTGTAGAATGGCAGCTTAGGAAAATGAGATTAATTGAAATGCGTGTGCATGACTATGAAACTAAAAACTAAGATGATATGCTATTACTATTATGATGATATGCAGATTCGAAAATGCAACTATAATAATCACGTATAAAATCTAAGATTCAAGGGGGGTCCTTTTCAACTCATTGGAGGACTGTATTTATAGATTTTTGGAGGCAAGAATCTAGTTGGCCAAGATCAATGGTTAAGTTTCAAACTTGTCAAGACAAACGGTGAGAGATGGAGAGGTTGAGAAGAAAGTGGAAAGATGTTTTCAACCCACAAGACAATCCTCATTCCAAAATGGAAATAAAGCATGGCTTTTATTTCATTTATGACAATTTGTTGAAGTTGAAGGATAATTGCTAATTAAATAAATAAATTTATTTAATTACATGTGACATGTGGAAATAGAAGTTTCCATAATTTAAATAAATAATATTTAAATATGTGTGAAAGATGATAAAAAGTGCTTTAATTAAATATATAAAATACTTAATTAAATATGAGAAGAAGAAAGTTTCTAATTAAATATTTTTAGAATATTTAATTAAGTGGGAGAGAATAAAGAATTTAGAAAGAAAGCGGTTTAATTAAATATTGGAAATACTTAATTAAATATGAAATGAAGAATATCATTTAAATTTCAAATTTAAACTTGTGATAATTAATATAAATAAATTGTGAAATTTATTTATTTAATTAAGAGGAAAATGGTAATAATTAAATAAACTTATTTATTTAATTAAATTAGAAGAATTGGAAAAATGAACAATATAAATAAATAATTAAACTTATTTATATGTAGATGACTTAAGAATATTAATTAAATAATATGTATTTAATTAATTAACAAGTTTGAATAACCGTGACCATTTTTAGATGTGTACATTTTGCCCCTCTTTGAAGTGATGGGTTTTACACATTGCTTCAAAGAATAAATTCGATTATGAAAATTTGCCCCTGACTTTGGAAGTTGATTTGATGATGTTGTATGCCCCCTCGAGAGATAAATTGCCTGATGTGAGTGCTGGTGAAGAAAATTTGATTGATTTTCAAAAAAAATTGGTGATTTAGCTTTCAAAATAATCCTCTAGATAGTAAAAATTTTAATATTTTCACATTTTTACCCCCTTAAAAGGTGGAAAAGGTGAAAAATCATTGTCATTTGAACAGTAACTTGTTAGGAATTTCAGAGCTTTTGAGAGAGAAAAATGAGATGTTGATCCATTATGAGCACCACCGATTTGAGCGAGCTCACCGATATTAGAGAGCAGTAGCATATGGACCTCCGGTGAGTGAATCCAATCCTCTTTTTCCAATTTTGAATCGAATTTTTGATGAATTTTTGCATTTTTAAATTTTAAATTTTTTGTTTTAGCATATAGAAAATTTAGTTTAGCACATAGGGTCGATCGTTTAGAGCATGCAAAGTAGCGCATAGGTGCAAAACAATCGTGCATAAGGTACCAGATTAGCGCATAGGATAAAATCGCGCATAGGATTACTGTTTTAGTGCATCCAAAAAGTTAGTGTCGGGTACGATGCCAGTTTAGCACGTAGGCTAGATTAGCGCATAGGGTCACTATTTTAGCGCATAGAGTAGATAAAACAACGCATCCATGATTTAGCACATACAGTGCCTATTTTAGTGCATCCATAGGATAAAGTCACACATACATGATTTAGGGCATTGATGACCTGTTTTAGCGCATTCAGAGATTTTTGCCAAATTTCAATTTTTGAAGAAAAATTGATATTTGCTTGATGATTGTTGCTAAATTAGACAATTGATTTTATGCTGTTGAAAAACATCAATAGAAAATTAGTTTGTGATGATAAATTTTCTTTCGTGTTTGAAGAACAAATATGGTTTGATTGATAAATTTGTTTTCTTGCTTGAAAGACAAATAGTAAATGATAGATTTGCTTTCCCGATTTGAAAGACAAATAGATAGATTTGGTGTTGAGCCGATTGGCTGTTAAATTTGTTTCCATGCGATATGAAAAACAAATAGTAGAAAATAATAAATTTTTCTTGCTGCTTGAAGAACAAATAGTAATGATGATAGAGTTAATTGACTATTAAATTTGTTTCCATGTGATATGAAAAACAAATAGTAGAAATGATAGATAAAATGTGATCTGATCGAGTTGATTGTCTGTTTGATTTGATTGATGAAATTGCGTGATGCATTGCTTTGATTAGAGATTCCTTGCTGATTGATTTGCGTGATTTGCTTGATTGCTTGATGTCATTTAAATGAGGAATTTAACCTCCTACAGTTCAGAGAGAGATTCCCTCATACCTGGGAGATAGTTCCACAGCTCTCTCAGGATTACTTAGATGTGATACACCAGTGTGGATTGAGTCCACTATTGCAGATCCCACAGTATCAAGTCAATAAGGCACTATTGACTGCACTAGTAGAGAGGTGGCATAGCGAGCATAACACCTTCCACATGCCAACAGGAGAGATCATGGTGACTCCTGAGGATGTTTACGGGATTTTGGGTATTCCCGTGGTTGGAGAGCTTGTGATCTATGATCACAAGGAGATTGGGGGGACAGATGCATTGAGATGGTTTTTTCAGGATCCTCATATCTTAGGATATGAGATTCCCTAGAAGGATATGGTGCAATTATTTGTCTCACTTCCTTTAGTACTAGCAGGCATTATTGGTGGTTTCCTTTGTCCTGGCCACAGTTCAAAGGGACTATTGATTGGGTGGGGTCAGATTTTGGAGGATATGCTTCTCCATTAGACTAGATATGCATGGGGGTCCTGCATGCTAGCCCATCTATATCATGACCTTCATCAAGTCATGTATTTAGATGGGAAGAGTCTCTCTTGCAGGGTTACTCTTCTTCAAATTTTTGTATGGGAGCATTTTTTTACTATGCGCCCCATTGTTCGCAGAGATCGGCCACTTGGATTTCCTTAATGCTTATGCTTACACAGGTCCCCTTGTCCAGCCCAGGCTAGGCAAGTTAGAATATTGGCGGCGGGTACTGGATGATTTGGATATGGTCATTTGGAGGCCGTACGTAGATTGTGATCCATGGAAAGCAGACGACATAGAGCTGCCCTATGTTACCAGATCGAGATACCTGATTGGGTACACTCCTTACATCATCGAGTATTTTTGGTTTGGAGAGTGCTGAGGCACTATGGTTTGATTCAGATGATGCCACAGGGTGTGACACACTACGCCTGGCACCGGGAGGGTATACTAGAGTGGGGTCCCCTTGTGACCATTGAGGCAGTGAGAGAGGAGTATCTGGACTTGTAGCCAAAGGAGTGGGCCATACATCTCGAGGTGATAGATGCAGGGATGACAGATGACTATGCGACATACTTCTACACACATCTCTTTCCTCATTTTACTAGTCCAGAGGAGCCTGCTCCATTGATTGGAGGACCAGTGATACAATAGGGATGATAACAACCACAGGCACATGCAGCCATAGGGGCACAGGCAGGGCAAGCCGAGGATGTGGGTAGTGTTGCTATGGATGTGGAGGAGGAGTCGGGGGATGAGGAGATAGATTTAGATGACTCCGGGGACAGTGATGGGGATGATGGAGGTGGTGGGGATGGAGGTCAAAGATTATTCTTCGATGTACCATTCAGTACCAGGCTACGAACATCGAGAGTGGTGGGGCAGGTGAGTACCTCAGCTCCACGGATTATTATTAGGGCTCCCTCACAGGGACAGATTGAGGCCCTACAGGTAGAGGTCCAGACTCTTCAGAGTCAGTTGGCACAGGCATAGGGTATGATTGTGCAGTTATAGGCACAAGTTGCACAGACACCACCTCCTGACCCACAAATAGATCAGTTGATAGCCAACAGAGATAGTTTCAGAGAGAGATGCATACAGGCTGAGGGGGTAGCCGAGAGATTGCTTAGATCAATTAGGAGCACCTCTATTGGAGAGGTTGTAGCAGAGGGACTAGAGATTGCTCGGGAGGCCAAGTATTATAGGATGCGGTATTTTGAGGTAGTACCTACTAAGAGGAGGATTAATTTTACCCAGTCAGGTACTTGGACTCGGACTCACTCACATAATCATATCAGGAGTGCTACCAGGAGTGTAGGTTAGCTAAGTAGATGAGAGATCGGTGCTTCTTGCAGCAGAGATCCATCAAGACCTACTACCTTAGGAGGCAGTAGCAGCCATGTGCCCCAACCAGATGCCCCTCAGTGATGAGCTTTTGTGACACATTCTTTCCATTGTATTTTGATATATCTTTTTGAAACATTTTATATCCTTGTACCTTTGGACATTTGTTTTGATGAGATCTATGATATACAGTGGTGATTTGATTATGCACGTGTTATGGATGGTTTATGCATTTATTTGTTTATGATATGATGTGTATGATGCAAATGATGATGTTTTTATTTCATGTATGATGATGCAATGATGATGTGATGTAGGATGTGTTATGATAAAATGATTATGGATGATTTATGTTTACGATGCAATCTAAATATTTTTTCTACATGATATGAGATGAATGATTGAAATGAGATGTAAAATGAAGATGATAAAGATGTAATATATATGGATGTAAATGATGATTTTTTTATTTTTATGATGTAAGTAATGATGATGTAATGAGATGTCCTATAATTGAGATGTGTGTGATATTGATATGATGTAGTATGATAATGATGGAATGGAAATGAACATGATATCCTAAATGATGAATGAGATGGATACAACCTTTATATGAATGTATATGTGTGAAAAGATGTGTAATGAATGCAAATGTAAATGTTAATGTTAGGATATGATAATGAGATGAATGAAATAATGACCATGCATATGAAATGAAGAATGAATTATGATCCTAGGAATTGGTGAATAATAATGAGATGATACATAATGATAAAATGCATTCGAAATGACAATGACAACCTAAATGATGATATGAAAGATGAATGTAATGGATGCAACTGTATGAGATCATGTGAATGATTTAATAAATGACTATACATATGAGATGAAAAATGATATTAATGCAGTAATGAATGGTAATGCAATGAATGGTAGTGCAATGAATGGTAATGCAATGTGATGTAACAAATGTCCAAGTGTACGCAATTGTTGTTTTCAAAAGATATATAAAAAATTTCCAACCTCCAAAAAACTTCTTGATATAGCCTCCAAAAATGTAAATCTATATGAATCATGCAATCCTATAATGTAGTGATGAATCATTCTCCTTTTGTCGTTATTTCATGTTGTGCTTGATTTTCATCATTGAGCCTTTTGATATGTTGGAAGTTAGTACAAGCATCAAAGGGTATGTTAGCACCAATGATGACCTGAGTACTACTTCCATGATGTTTAATGTAGAAAGTTAATACAAGCATCAAGGTATAATTGAACCAAGATGACCTGAGTATTGTTTGTGTAAACAGACAAAAGTTAACCACTTTCTTATGCGAATCCCGAAATGTCATCAATGATATATTGTAGTTCATGTCCTATGACAAATTTGCACGATACTAGTGATTAGCTTACAGACAGTAAGCAAAGAAAAATCATATTTCTTCCTTGTGATTCTAGTTCAGTACATCATTGAACCACTCCAAAGATATGATGTCATCAAATGTCAAAACAACAATCCAACTTATGCTTTAAGTTTGTCATTCATTTTATTCAGATTAAGATCATCCAATTTTGAGTGTGTTGTCAAAACAATTGTCTAACTCTAGTTTGATTGGATAGTTTATCATTTCTGATATTCCAATACTTGGCACATACTACTGTTTTGCTGCCAAAAAGTCCCAAGAAGTGGAATGCCCCCAATGACCTTGCACTCTGACTCGTGATTAGACACCCTACTGCTAAGGATAGCAAAACTCATCAAGCCATGATAAAACCCTTGTCGTTTCAAGGAGATGATGCGATGTATGATGCGAATGTAATGGCTGGGCATGCATGCAATGTCAATGAAAGATGGATATGCCAAATGTACCCTAATAAATGAGAGAGCCAACTAAATCACAAATAGTGCCTATTTGCCAGGTTTTCGTTATTTGTTTTTATTGCACTTTTCTATTTTTTTAATTTTCATTTTGATTTTGATTTTTTGATTTTGCTCTTTTTGATTTTTTTGTATTTTGTTGTATGTCAAGAGGATGCCCATTTGCCAGGTTTTCACCCTAATAACATATTTTTCCAATTTTTATGAGTTTTTTTCATGACTTCTTATACTGTTTTTGATATTTTTCCAAGACTTTTTATATTATTTTTGATATTTTTTAGACATAAAACTTCTTTAGGTGGATGTTGTTGGTTGGATCTTCAAGCCAGTCTCCTTCTGATGTTGACAATTGATATGCCCTCAATCCATATGCTACAATGGTAACAAACAGGCCCAACCAATTTGGCTCGAACTTACATTTCTTTTTTCGATCGTGCCGATTTCAAGGGTTTTCCTTGAGAACCAAATCACCTACTTGAAAAGTTCATGGTTTGACTCTGTGATTGTAGCTGCAGGACATAATTTGTTGATATCCCTTTAAATGATTAACTACACTTTTTCATCATTCATCAAACAGTTCCATCTCTTGCAATCTAAATATTATATAATCCTCATCATTTATTAGCCCCTTCAGTGATACTCGAAGCGAAGGAATCTCAACTTCTAGTGGAAAAATAGCTTCTGCTCCATAAACCAAAGCATATGGAGTAGCCCCTGTTGGTGTGCGAATACTTGTTTTGTATTCCCATAATGCTAGATTTAATTGGATATGCCAATCCCGACCGACATCATTCACTGTTTTCTTCAAAATCTTCAAGATTGTTTTGTTTGAAGCTTCAACTTGACCATGCCCTTGTGGATAGTAAGGAGTGGAGAACCTGTGTTGGATGTGAAATCTTCCACATAGTTCATCAACATCCTGATTTTTAAATGGTCTTCCATTGTCTGTGATAATAGAATTTGGAATACCATATCGACAGATGATGTAGTTCAAAATGAAGGAAGATATTTGCTTACCAGTAACAGTTGTGAGGGGAACAACTTCAATCCACTTAGTGAAATATTCAGTAGCAGTAATGATGAACTTGTGTCCATTTGATGATGATGGATGTATCTTGCCAACCGGATCCAATCCCCATTGAGCAAAAGGCCATGTTATGGTGAAAGGTTGTAATTCCTGTGCAGAAGCATGAATGAGATTCCCATGAATCTGACATTTTGAACATTTTTTTACAAAAATGAATGATTCCTTTTCCATGTTTGGCCAATAGTAACCCATTCTAACAAGTTTATTTGCTAAAGTTAGTCCACTTGAGTGTGTTCTACAAATACCACCATGTACTTCTTGTAAATATTTCTCTAATTCATTGCATTTGAGACATCTAAGGAGAGTACCATCCAGACCATGCCGATATAAGAAATCAACAATTATTGTGTAATGGGAGGACTAACAAATGAAATTTCTTTTCTGATTCCTAGATAAATCTAAAGGTAAAACAATATCCTTTAGGTAAGTGTAAATTTGGCCATATAAGGGAGAATCAAAACTGGTTAATTGGCAAATGGTTTGAGTTTTCAGATTGTCATGGGCAAGAGAAAACAATTGTTCCACTAGGAAATCATACCATGTTTGATTCTCTTTCAACTGAAGCAAAGATGCTATGGTAGCCATTGCGTTGGTTTCTTTATTATCAATGTATGGAATTTGCATGAACTTGATATCCATAAAATATTTCTTGAAATCATCCACCATCTTTTTGTAAGGCACCAACTTGTCATCCTTAGTGTGATATTCATCATTGATTTGATTTATAACAAGTTGTGAATCACCAAAAACTTGAAGTTCTATGATTTTCCAATTGACTGCAATTTTCATGCCAATTAGTAATGCCTCATACTCAGCTATGTTGTTTGTGCAAGGAAACATTAGTCGGTAAGACTTTGGAATTGTATTTCCTTGAGGTGTAATAAAAAGAATCCCTACTCCTGAACCATGTTGAGTGTATGAACCATCAAAGTAAAGTGCCCATGACTGCTTAATAACCATCGTGAATACCTCGACATCAAGAAAATCAATGTGTATTGGGTATTCTACTGGCATTGGTGCTTCTTCTAATTGATCTGCAATTACCTGTCCCTTTCTAGCTTTGCGATCCACATAATGAATGTCAAATTCACTCAGGATCATGACCCATTTAGCTAACCTTCTTGTTAGGGTTGCCTTACTTAAAAGATATTTAAGTGGATCAATCTTATCCACAAGCTTTATTGTATCTGCTAGCATGTAGTGCCATAACTTTTGAGAAGTGAACACCACCGCTAAGCAAGCTTTTTCAGTGAATGTGTAATTTAGCTCATGACTTGTTAACGTTCGGTTGATATAATAAATGGCTCGCTCCTTTCCTGAGTTGTCTTCCTGTGCCAATAATGCCCCTAAAAACACTTCCATAGTAGAAATATATAGTATAAGTGGTTTACCTTGGATTGGTGGAATTAATACTGGTGGATTCATGAGATACTGCTTTATCTATTCAAACGCTACTTCACACTTGTCCTCCCATTTAAATGAAATATTTTTGTGTAGGAGATGAGTGAATGGTAGACTTTTATCCGCCAGTTGGACAATCAATCTTCAAATGGATTGTAACCATCCTTGCAAAGAGTGTAATTGACTAATGTTCCTTGGCGGTGGCATATCAAGAATTGCTTGCACCTTAGCTAGATCCACCTCTATTCCTTTTTCTGATACAATGTAGCCTAGCAACTTTCCAGATTTCACTCCAAAGACACATTTCTTTGGGTTAAGCCTTACTTTGAATTGTTCCATTCGTTTGAAAATTTTAGATAAGATATCTATGTGTCCTTCTCTTGTGTTACATTTGGCAAGGAGATCATTGACATAATCTTCCATGAATGTATGCATCATATCATGAAAAATTGTTGTCATTGCACATTGGTATGTAGCTCCTGCGTTCTTCAACCTAAATGGCATTACGTTCTAGCAATAGGTGCCCCAAGGGCATGTGAATGCTATTTTATCTTGATCCTCGGGTGCAATCTTGATCTGGTTGTATCCTGAAAATCCATCCATTAATGAGTACATTGCGTGCCCAACCATTAAATCAACAATCATATCGATATTGGGTAGAGGAAAGTCATCTTTAGGACATGCTTTGTTCAAATCTCTAAAATCTGTACAAATTCTAATCCTTCCATCCGGCTTTGAAATAGGTACGATATTGGAGATCCATTCTGCATAGTTAATAGACCGAATGAATCCAACATCCAAAAGCTTCTTCAATTCCTCTTTAACCAATAATGCAACATGCAGATGCATTTTTTTGAGTTTCTATTTTACAGGCTTTTCCCTTGGCATAATGGATAGGTGATGCATGATGAGGTCTGGATCCAATCCAGGCATATCCATGTAGGACCATGGAAAATTGATTTGATTGTTCTTTAGAATTTCTTTGAATCCAGGAATTTCCTCTTTTGTTAGAGATGTGGCTAATTGCAAGATTTTGGGCTTTTCTATAGTACCTATATTGAGTGCCTCTGTTGGTTCAATTAAGATAGAAGACCTTTCCTGGTAATGTTCTAGGAGTTTGTCAAGTTTCTCATCCTTTAGTGCCTTTTGAAGGTTTTCATCATTGGATACGCTTTTTATTTTTCTCTTTTCTTGATCTAATACTGCCTTTGTTAGGTTTTCACCATTAGATCTTTCTTTTATATTATTTATTTCATAGCTGAGAAACTTGGCACTTTCTTGTCAAAAACTCTGATCTTGTGATTCCCTGGTGGAACTTGTTTCTGGTTGGGATGAACAAAGGAAGTTTATAATGGTTTCATCATTTGGAAAGGTTGGGACGTCAATAGGTGTGGCTTGTTCCCAATCAATAAGTTCAGGATGGACCAAAGGAAATGGATCATTGGGATGAGTAAGGTCACTAGCTATTAGAGTCATGATATTATTATTAACATCCTTATAGGGGAGATCTAGGATGGTATCCTCCTATGGATTATCCGTTTCACTTTGAATCAAATCAGTTTCACTTGAGTCATGATCACTTTGTAAGATGTAATCAAGCGGAGGCCTTGAACTTTCTCCTTGTAAGACCATAGGTGTGAATTTGTGTATGACATCCACCTTTTTTTCTGAGATGAAAGTATCATCTGAGAAGTCATCCCATTCATATTCATTTGAGTCAGTTTCAGAATTGTTTCCTTGAATTCTAAGAATTGTTTCAGCTAACTCCTCATTGGATGGTCTTTGCATTACTTCGTCCTTTTCATCTTCACCATATCCTAGCCTAGTTTTATCATTTGGGTGCATCATTTTGAGTTGGATAGGTTCAACGATACCCACTTTCTTTTTACCTATGGGGCCATTTCCTTCATAACCCATTTGTTGCATGATAGCATAGCCTTCTCCGTATTGTCCTGTAGGCAACTAGACAGGTTGTACCAATTCTTCTTTATCTTTATAGAGCCAATTAAGGGTTGCTCTATCTTCCATTTCATTTTCTTTGATAAACACTCCATTAAACTTGGTAATGGGAACTGACGTTGAGGTGAGAGCTATTGTAGCCTGCTATACGGATGTCGATGGTTGACCATAGGATCTTGGAGATAGGGGTAAATCAGAAAGAGATAAAGAATATTCTCCCACTCTATTATCTTTCAATTTTAGCTTGGCACCAAAATTAGTTATCGTTTCTCTTGCTTGGTCATTGTCCTTTGAGGTAGGAATGGCCAAGGCTTCTCTATTATGTGGAACGAGTGTGTTCTGAGTTGCTCTTAGGTTAGAGCAAGTTTGACTGCTAATGTAATCAGCAGGTATTGTTACTTCATGTCCATCATATGGAAACTTTAAGCACTAATGATAAGTAGATGGAACAACTTGCATGTCATGGATCCATGGACGACCCAAGAGTATGTTATAAGTTAGATCTCGGTCTAGAACCTAACAAAAGGTTATTTTCACAATAGGTCCCACTTTGATTGGTAGCATGATGAGGCCCTTGGAAGTCCTTTCCTCATCATCATATGCCTTGATTGTAATCTTCCTTCATGGATCTATAGATTCTTCAGAATATCCCAAAGCTAGGACTAACTTCGAAGTACAAATATTTAATCCGGCTCCCCCATCTATTAGGACACGTCTAATGCGAGCTTTGTGAACCATGACCTCTAAATATAGTGACAAATTATGTGGATGGGTTATGGATGAGTCATCCTTTTCAGTAAAGGATAAACATGTGGATGAAGACAAGTGTCCCACCATGGCTTGAAATTTATTGATATCCAGATCAGGGCATACAGTTGTATCAAGAAGTGCCTTTTCCAGAATGTCTTTATGTGCAGGTGACAATTTTAAGATCTCCAATATAGAAATTTGGGCTGGTGTCTTTCATAATTAATACACCAAATTGTATTAATTTGGAGGGGGAATTGCCACTTTAGATGAGCTTCCTTTGACAATGATTTTAGCTTGTCCCTATGTCATAGCATTGACCTCTCGATACTCTTGCTTACCTTTGATTTGGATAGAATTGAATTGTTGATCATCAATATAGATATGATTGATAATGGTGTCATGGACATAATTAAAATTTTTGCCCTTGTCACCCGAAGATTCCCCTTTTTGATAATTAGGGAGAGGGTCCTTGAATGCCTGATGGTTATCATTGACATTATGTCCCTCAATCGTGATGGTGCGGTTATCAATCAGATCTTGAACAATATTCTTCAACCCTTGGAAATTGTTTGTTTTGTGACCTTTACACCTGTGATAATCAAAAAAGTGTGAGTCATTCCACGATGGTGGTTTAACTCAAGGCTCATAGTCTCTTTGTGGTGGCAATGAAATAGCATTTTGATTCAATAATTCTTTGAGAATGGATTCCAAAGATTGGCCAAAGGGAGTAAAACTCCTTCGATTCAAAAAATATGACGACCTGGGCATATTTGAATTTTGATTATTGCCAAAATTATTTCCATGATTATTAGTCACATTCCCTTGATTGGAAGCATTACCTTGGGTACTAGAATTTCCAGCATTATTGCTATGTTGAACACCTGACACATTAAGAACGGTAGGCTTCACATTCATGTTGTTTTCATCTACTACCCCATCATTCACACCATTTTTATTTCGAGTCCAAAATCATGACTTGTCATTGTTATTATGTTGTTGTTGTTGTTGTGCGAATTTGGACTTTCTTTGTCAATTTTTAGAACTCCACACTTGACCAAAGCACCTTCAATAGTAATCGTGTTTTTAATCAATTTTTCAAATGATGGAGGGTAGTGAAGGTTTAATCTATAAGTCATTTCCTGATTCAGGCTATCAATAAAGATTTTTGTATTTTATGTTTCAAGAACAGGACAGGAGTATCTAGCAAACACCCTTCTCCACCTTTGTAAAAAAGTGGTGAAATATTCCCCTCCTTTTTGTTTCACCTTACAAAAATCAAGCATGGTTATGATGTTGGATGTTGTAGGAGTATTGTGATATGAATTTATTTATTAACTCCTCAAAGGTTTTGATGGGGGGGGTGATTTTTGAAATCCAGTCCATGGATTGTCCACCCAGACTTCATGGAAAAAATCACATTAAGTAGGTATCTTCATGAGCAAATTCAAAACTCATATTTCAGAAATCCCTCACATGCTCAATGGGGTCAATTTTCCCATTATATCTATCAAATTTGGGGATTTCAGAATGTTTTGGAAAAGGAAACATTCAAAGTCTCCTATCAAATGGATAAGGACATATGTCATCCAAAACATACTTCTTTGTTGCACCTCCTTGGATTTCTTTTATTTTCCCTTGTAATTCCTTTATCTGTTGAGTAAGGGAATTAAATTCATTAGGAGGATTTTCAAGATCTTCTTTAATTCCTTCCGTGTCAAAATCAGCAAGTAACTTAGCTCCTTGATTAGCTAATGAAAGGAAATATCTTTCCTTGTTTCATTCTAAAATCCTTTCCATAAAAGTATTGAATTGGGGATCCTGCTCTACTTCTTGAAGCTTTTCTTCTGTTATCTCTTCAAAGTGAAAGGGATTCTCTTCCCTATCATTATTATCACCCATTTCGCTTACTATACTATCCCTTTCATTTCTTTCTATGCATTTTTGAGATCTCATGACAACAGGCATTGGCTTTGCCCAAATTCTACTAATCTTTTAATCAAAAGAGTGAAAATAGTGCAATTTTGATGGATATGAAAGTCAGGATAGAATGAAGATTCTATGACTTTAAAAGATTTTTAATTCTTAGTTCGTGATTCCCTGTTTGAAAGGATGAAAATCCTATTGGCGAGAATTAAACTAAAAATAAAAAATAAAGACGATTTTTCACTTTGTGAGGTTTTGATTATAGCTTTGTAAAAATATGGATTAGGATAAATGCCTAATGTACTTGAGTTCTCTATTGCAGAATTTGATTGGGACAAGTTGCGTATGTAATTGCAGGTTGGGGAATATAAGAAGAATGAATACGCTGACTGTGGTTGTCCCTTTGAGAAAGGGCTCTTCTTTGAAAGAAGGCTCATGAATATAAAGGTTCTACAACATAATCATCAGTGAAACCTCTAACATAGTTGTGATATCAATGAATAAAGGTTTTGTGTTCAAGCAAGACTTTTCGACTTTGGTAGAGAAATTTCCTTTTCTTCAATAACTTCTTATAACTGAGAGATTTCTTCGGCTTTTTGATTCTCTTCTCTAGGGACTTTCTAGCAAAAGTTGTGGATTTCCAAACCTTGAGCATAGAAAAAGAGCAGACAGACTTTCAAATTTTTGAAATTTAACCCAAATTCAGAAAGATGGATGCGCTAAAATAGTCCACTGATGCGCTAAAATAGAGAACCTATGCGCTAAAACAGAGCATGTATGTGCTAGAACAGATCATGTATGAGCTGAAATAGAGCACAGATGCACTGAAACAAACCCGAGATGTGCTAAAACAGACTTCAAATGCGCTGAAACAGACCCGGGATGCGCTAAACTATTCAATCACAGTACTGAGCCGACATGTTTTGACAGTTTGATATTTTTGGATGATCTTTTATTTGATTTATCTCTGAAAAAAATAGCATATAGTAGCAGAAAATTGTTTTGTTAATTCTAAGAGCTAAACAAAGAGTGTATGTTCTTAAGATTTTCACAAGTTTTGAACAAGATAAGCATTGCAATCAGATTCAATCTTAGTTTGTCAAGTAGGTCATCATAAGATCCACATCCCACATCTTAAAATCACGTCGACTCACACAACCATGTCACCCCCTACAGGGCGCCTGTGTTTTTGTCTTTTCCAGGTGTGTACTCAAGGTGACAGAAGTAGATACCGAATCCCTTGAGCAAACAATCTATGGTGATTATATGGTGAGTGTCTTGGGGGCAGATTCTTCCCTCCCCTTGCACTGTGTTTGATATGATGTTTGGCAACTGACACGGTTGGCTACTACACTATGGTTTTTAATAAGGATTTTCGTTCAATGTGGCAAAAGATAGACTCCCTCGAGAGAGCTCCCAACCTTTAGAACAAAGGCTTTGGGGATGGTTATCCTGCACACTACTATCAAGCTAGATTTTCATCAACAACTTGCTTTTGATTAGAGTGGGTTGGAAACCTTGGCTTTAGGTGTTCCCACTTAGGTCGTTCCTCTTGGGTGAGTACTTTTTCCCACAAGAGCAAGCCTTCTAAAGGATGTAACAAAGCATAAAAATTGCATGAAAATAAAAAGGCAGTCTGGTATTTTGGCCACCCAGTTAAGGGGAGAGCATAGACCTATTGCCACAAACAAAGCAAACAATGTTCTTTTTAAAGCACCAAATGACAATGAACTAAACTAAGTGAAGATATTGCTCCACAATAGACATGGGGTTCATTTTAATTACAAATAGTGCGTGGTGACTACCCTAGGATTGATAGATTCCAGATTTTAAATTTCTATCCTAGGATTGGTTCATTTTTCCTTAAACCCGAACTAAAAATTTTTTTGTTTGCGGATGGCGTCGGAATCAGAATTTAAATTTTATTTTTTTTACAACCTCCATATGCACTAAAACAATTCACCGATGCGTTGAAAGATCCCATGTATGCACTGAAATAGTTCATGTATGCGTCAGAACAGTCCTCGGATGCGCCGAAACAGTCCCCGTATGCGTCGAAAGATTCCATGTATGCGCTGAAACAGTTCGTGTATGCACTGAAACAGTTCGTGTATGCACTAAAACAATCTCCATATGCGCTAAAACAATCTCCGTATGCGTTGAACCGAGACTCGTATGCCCTAAAACAAAATTTTCAGTCCGTCAGCTATAAAAAAAACATTCTGCAAGAAAAGATTAAAATGAGGGGATGCCCCACGGTGGGCGCCAAAATGTGTATGTTAGAATGAGGTGAAATAAACTAAATGTAAAGCAAACTAACACACCAAGGAGACATTGTATTAAAGAAATCTAACTAGAAAACATAAATGCAAACTCTAATGACAACAACTTCTTCAAATTTGTCCCATTGTCCTCTATCTCCAAGGATTCATTTCAAGGAACTAACTCTTAGTTTGTATGAGCAACAACTTGTAGAATGGCAGCTTAGGAGAATGAGATTAATTGAAATGCATGTGCATGGTTGTGATTTTGAAGATTATGAAACTAAAAACTAAGATGATATGCTATTACTATTATGATGATATGCAGATTCGAAAATGCAACTATAATAATCACGTATAAAATCTAAG
Organism: Sequoiadendron giganteum; assembly: GCA_007115665.2. NCBI lineage: Eukaryota > Viridiplantae > Streptophyta > Pinopsida > Cupressales > Cupressaceae > Sequoiadendron > Sequoiadendron giganteum. The sequence goes on from CM021100.1 coordinate 358,957,070, forward strand.
ATTCAAGAGGGGTCCTTTTCAACTCATTGGAGGACTATATTTATAGATTTTTGGAGGCAAGAATCTAGTTGGCCAAGATCAACTGTTAAGATTCAAACTTTTCAAGATGAACGATGAGAGATGGAGAGGTTGAGAAGAAAGTGGAAAGATGTTTTCAACCCACAAGACAATCCTCATTCCAAAATGGAAATAAAGATGGCTTTTATTTCATTTATGGCAATTTGTTGAAGTTTAAGGATAATCGCTAATTAAATAAATAAATTTATTTAATTACATGTGACATGTGAAAATAGATGTTTCCATAATTTAAATAAATAATATTTAAATATGTGTGAGAGATGATAAAAAGTGCTTTAATTAAATATATAAAATACTTTATTAAATATGAGAAGAAGAAAGTTTCTAATTAAATATTTTTAGAATATTTAATTAAGTGGGAGAGAATAAAGAATTTAGAAAGAATGAGGTTTAATTAAATACTGGAAATAGTTAATTAAATATGAAATGAAGAATATCATTTAAATTTTGAATTTAAACTTGTGGTAATTAATATAAATAAATTATGAAATTTATTTATTTAATTAAGAGGAAAATGGTAATAATTAAATAAACTTATTTATTTAATTAAATTAGAAGAATTGGCAAAATGAACAATATAAATAAATAATTAAATTTATTTATATGTAGATGACTTAAGAATATTAATTAAATAATATGTATTTAATTAATTAACAAGTTTGAATAACCGTGACCATTTTTAGATGTGTACAAATAGCAGATGGTCAAGTCACATGATGAATGAATTTCAAGAAATTTGATGAGGGATTTGTAACTCTTGGAAACAATTCTATTACCAAGATTACCAGTAAGGTTACTTTATGTATTATGGTGGTAGGAAAAAAATTATGGTTTTTTGTACGTTGAAGGATTAAAGCATAATATTTTGAGTGTAAGTCAAATGTGTGATAAAGGTTACATGCTCTATTTTAGTGCTAAATATTGTAAAATCAAGAAATATGGTACCAAAGAGATGATTGTGTTCAAAAGATAGTAGGAATGATAATGATATATATCATCTTAATGAGCTAAATGGACAAAACTATTTAGCTATACAGAGCGAAGAGAGATGGATCTGGCATAGAAGATTGGTACACATCAATTTTGATGACATTGTGAAGGTCAACTCAAAAGGAATGGTTTGGGACATTTCAAAGATCAAGAAACCTCAATCTACTAGCCGGAAGCTATGTCATGAGGGTAAATAGACAAAGTCTAGATATCCTACTAAGGAATATTCTACATCAAAACCATTGGACTTGATATAGATTGATCTATACAGACCAATGAGGACAAGGATTCTACAAGGCAACATGTATTTTATGATGCTTATTAATGATTAAACTAGAATGACTTGGATTAATTCTCTAAAGAAAAAAATAGAAGCATTTGAGAAGTTTAAATCATTCAAGGAATTGAAAATGAAACTTGAAGGACAATCAAATTTTTGACATTTGAAAAAGGTGGAGAATTCATTTCTGACTAGAATGATGAACTTAGTGAAGAAAATGGGATCCAAAGGCAGTTTTCTACTCCTAGGACTCCATACAAAACTAGAGTTGTAGAAAGGAAGAACCAGACTGTATAAGAGATGGCTAGAACAATGTTGAGTAAAGAAAGCTTATCAGATACATATTGGAGAGAAGTAGTTCAAATAGTACTATATATCTTAAACAAAGCTCAAATTAGACTAAGGACTAATAAAACACCATATGAGTTATGGAGAGGATGATTGCCTTCAGTTAGACATCTTTGGATATTTGGAAGAAAATACTACATCAAAAAGAATAAAGAACATTTAGGTAATTTTGAGTCTAGATTTGATGAAGGCATTTTTCTTGGTTATTCTATGACAAGAAAAACATATAGATGTTATAAAAAAAGGCTAAAACAGATTGTGGAAATTGAAAATGTAAGAGTTGATGAAACAATTCAGTCTACTAATATTTTGGAAGCAAAAGATGATGAAGATCCAGTTCGTAGAAAAGATAAAGACTCAAAATATGATTTTGAGAACACTGTTACAAATACCCTGATAGGGTATGTTTAGAAAAATCATTCTAAAGATTAAATTATAAGAGATACAAATAGTGAAGTCCCGACACAGAGAATAACTCAAAGAGAAAATTAACAAGTTTATCTTTCCCTATTATCAAAGATTGAATTGAGTTCTTATATAGAGACAAGCAAAGAGAAAGGACAGGTAGATGTTATGGAATAAGAGTTATCTCAAATGAAGAAAAATGAAACTTGGGAATTGGTTCCAATACGTAAAAGAAAGAATCTTAGTGGTACCAAATGGGTGATTAAAAAAAATTTGAATGAAGATGGATAAGTGATCAAGAACAAGGCTAGACTTGTGTGTAAAGGATATGCTTAGGTTGAAGGAACATATTTTGAGGAGATATTTGCTTCGGTAGAAATTCTAGAAGCAATCAAAATGTTCTTGGCTCTTTTAGCATTCAAGAATTTGAAATTGTATTAGATATATGTGAAGTTTGCATTCTTGAATGGAGAATTAGGAGTCTGTATTGAGAAACTAGAAGGCTTTCAATTCTTAGATAATCTAGATTTTATGTGTAGATTGAATAAGGCTCTTAAAAACTCAAACGAGCTCCTAGAGAATGGTATTCCATTTTGGATAGGTATCTACAGTTGCAAGGATTACAAAGAGATAGTGTAGATAGTAATCTATACATAAAAATAGAAGGCGATTAACTATTGATTGTTATTGTTTATGTTGGTGATATTGTCTTTGGAAGAAGTAGTGATGGCATGTGCAATGTAGTATATAATTCAATGCAAAGTGTGTTTAAAATGCCAATGCTTGTTGAATTGTCTTTCTTTCTTGGTTTACAGATTTCTCAATCAAAGAAAGACATATTCATTTCTTAGAGAAAGTACATAAAGAAAATATTAAGTAAGTTCAAGTTGGAATAATGCAAACCAATAAGTACACCTATGGTTATCAGATGTTAGTTGAGTAAAATGATGAATCTTCTCCAATAGACCAAACCTTTTATAGATCCATTATTGGTAGTTTTTTATATGTGACTACATCTAAATCAAATATAATGTAGGTAGTTGGGATGGTATCTAGATTTTAGGGAACACCTAAAGAAACTCATGTCAAGGTGGCAAAAAGAATATTCAGATATCTGAAGGCTAGAATGTATTTTGGGTTGTGGTATCCTAAGAGAAAACATTTCACTCTAACTGAATACACAAATGTAGATTGGGCCAAAAGCATAAATGACTAGAAGGTTACAAGTGGTAGAGCTTTCTTTCTTGATGATAGACTTGTATCCTGGTTAAACAAGAAATGTGATTTAATGTCTTCATCTACAACAAAAGAGGAATACATCACAACAAATTCATGTTGCCCTCAGGTATTATGGATGCGGAAGAATTTGAAGGATATGAATATTAGTTTTGATGAACTCATTCCCATTCTTTGTGACAATACTAGTGTTATAAATATATGAAAGAATCTAGTAATGCACTCAAGGATGAAGCATATTGCAATCATGTATCATTTTCTAAGGGATAAGGTTGCAGAAAAAGATGTAAAGTTGGAATATGTTGAATCCAAAGAGCAAGTAGCAAACATTTTCACAAAATAACTTCTTAAGGAGAATTTTGAGTATCTCTTATATAATTTAGGAGTTGTTGCTCCCTCCTTAATCAAGATGAAAGAACAGGTTGAGGGGAGCATTGTCTCCCTACCACAAGAAGACTTATTGGTCTTGTAATTTTTTTTTCAGAAAATAATGTGGTATGGACTCAAGGGGAGTCTATCTAGGAAATAGGTTTATGGATTGTGTAGTGTGCAAAAAATATAGTTGACCTTTTTCATTGATATCAAATGGGGAGAAACAAGGCTCAAAATGATAAATCCTTTAAGGGGATAAAGTGGGGATTGATGTGAGGTGGGTTCTTAATATCAGACAACATTAGATTAAATGTCTTTGTGCATGGAAATTTTTTTTTTTTTTTCCATCAATGAAATGGGGAGATTGTTGAACATATATGTTTTCATTGATGTCAAAGGTTCTCATTGATGTCTAAGGAATATAGTTAGAAGAGTAATAAGAATTAAATGTAATTATACTGTCATATTAGTCTGAGTTTTAGAAGTATTTATTGCTAGCTTTAATAAAATCAATTAAGGATGGTCTATAGTATCATACTACATCTATTCATGTTGATATAAGTGATCCCAAAGTATGATCCAAAACATTGTAGGTTAGTTTCTTAGGGCATAGAGGTTTCTCTAGCAATCCAATAATATTCTCCATACTCTTTTGGATGTGTTTTTAACTCTATAGTTGGAATGGAGAGAACGCCTACACATGTTCTATCATATTCTAGAGTTTTTGGAAGTTATGTTTAGCATGCAAATTTTTTGAAAACATGAAAGGTTCACTCTGCTTTTCAATTAAATAGGTTGTGTTTTGGAACTATGGGGAAATGGATAGTAGTGTGTAGTACTTAGAGATAACATAGGCTGTTGAAATAGGTCCAAGTTGAGGCTCCTATGGAAGCACACAATATCATGCTTTTTTGGTTGTAAAAAAAATATTTAGGACCAACCTGTTACACGTTTCATGTAGTTTGAATTTTGGTCCACCTTATGTCATCTTGGTTAATTTGGATCCCTGGCTGAAATGGAGTGATACTAATGTAATATATTGTATATAATCATCATGCTTTAGATCATCAATGTGTATCTATGTGTGAGAATAAGAGAAGAGAATGTGATAAGTGAATACACAAGGACCCAGTCATGAGAGAATCTATGTGAGCTAGTGTTATTCCATGAGATTTAAAACCCAATCATTATGCACCACCATCAAAAGATAATAAGGATTGTACAAGAGTATCTAAAGAAATTATAGATCTTATGTAAGCTATGTAATCAATATTGAAGATCCACATGCTACATCTTTCTAATATGGTAGTACTGGTGTTTTATGCATTAAGTTGATGCTTAGATCTTTGTATTGGGGATTGGTGTCTCCACTAGGTTGGTGCCTATAGATACAATTTGGGATTGGTATATCTGGTAGGATGATGTGTACTTCAAACTATAAATTCTCTTAGTATATGTCTTCTTTGTGAGGCTAGATTTGGATAGTAGATCCAAGAAGATATTCTCACCATGGTTTTTCGCAAGTGTGGATGTGTGCTTATGTTGTTGCTTGATTATCAATAGTTTTTCTTATTCATGTTTCATGTTTAGATATATATGTTTTTTATTAAGAATTAAGAAAGGGCCTTGATCCCATTTTCAGAAAAAACACAAAAAACAAAAACAAATAGAGAGAAATAGCTCAAGAACTAGAGCTTAAACCCAAAAAATTGGTCCCCAAAGTATTGTAAGGAAAAATAGAGTCCTTCTTAGGAGTAAACTTCCTCCTATGATGCATAACAATCCAAGAATAAGTAGAAACAAGGTTTGAATCTTTTAGACATGAAGGGAGAGAAGACCCTTTAGAAAATATAATAGGTGGAGCAACAATAACTTTAGGTGGAACATCCAAAACCAAGACTACAGTAGTTGGAAACGTGGTAGAGACATCCTTGTCTAGAATGGGAGTGAGAGGGGCATCAAGGGAGGAAACACACATAGAAACATGAGCATCTCTATCCAAAATCTTGGCACCATGAGCCATAGGAGGGGAAAAATTAATAGAAATCACTTTCTTCTAAGTAGGAGTAGAAGGAGTCTTAGAATCCTCACTATCTAAAGAAGGGGAATCATCAAGGAACACTGTAAGATGGTCCTTGAGGGAATTATTCCACAATGTAGAGGAATAAATAGGATGAGAACAATGAGGACAATCATGAGCCAAGTGTCTAGTAGAAAAATAACGTATGTAGGAAAACATGATTCCTTCATAAGCTACAAGATGAGCCCAAGACCAGTCATTAAATTGAAGCACAACCTCACTAGGTAGTTCCTGATATAAATTAACCTTGACAAAAATATAAGCATAGGAGGTGTGAATAAAGTTCTTGGAATCCTCATCCACTTTCAAGAACCTACCAAGAGCATTACCTATGCCTTGCAGAGTAGAGGATCCCTATAACTATAAGGGGAAATAAGGCGATATCACCCAAATATGCATAATATTAGTGGGTTCCTTCAAGGGGTTGAATTAATGAACCCAAACGTCAAAGGCATGGGATGAGAATCCCAAAATCACAAACCATGATCTAAAACTTCTACCTATCCTCAAAGGATGAAAAGCTAACCACAAAAAAAACTTTGGTAGAAGGATTCCTACCTACCACTAAGGGTTTCTAATGTTTCATGATCTAGAGGTTTAGATTTGTGAGGGAAGGCCAAAAATGGAAAAATCTACAAATTAGTCCCATTTTGGAGAGAAAATCAATGCCATAACATACATCCTACCCAGCGGAGACAATGAGAGAAGTAATGGAACACTTCAACGGGCACATACATTGCACCCCCACATCATCAAAATGCTTAGCACCTCAAATAGGAGCACTTAGAGAACCCTTAGCTTTACTTATAGCAAGAGACACTTCCAAAGCCACCACCACATACTACAAAGATGAGACAAACAAATAAAAAACCAGTTCACATTCTCATGAGTCAAGTTGTAGTGTAGGAGAGTGGGAGGCAAGGGAGTGAGAGAGCCATTTGAAATCAACATTAAAAATTGTAGAAGAGAAGGAGAGTGGACATTCCATCTATTTTCAACACAATGACATAGATATGTATGTTGAAGTAAAGATTTTTAAATAGATTTTATCTATTGATTCATCCCCCTCTTAGTAGATTTTATGGCTTTCAATCTCATACATATGTATGTTATGTGTGTATATTCATGGTGTATGTAATCTCATGTGTATGGATGTTTATGTGTGTATTTTCATGGTGTAGGTATGTTAATGTTTATATGATCATGGTGTATTTATGTGTGTATATTCACGATGTATCTAGTCTCATGTGTATATATGTTTTTGTATTCATGGTGTATGTAATATCATGCGTATGTATGTTTTTATATTCATGGATTATGTAATCTCATGTGTGTAATATCATGTGTATGTCTATATTGAGATAATGCACTATAAATACGATCTCACCAACTATGAATGATGTAATCTTTATTTATGAGGCATGCAAATGTCGCCAAAAGTGACACATGGCCATATAATGCATCAAAAAAACTTTATTTGACTCAATTGTTTATAACTTGTGCTACAAATAATTCATGCACTATCAATAGGATACTAACACCTGAACATTCCATAGGACGTAGAAGCAAGACAAGATTGGGAAGTCTAGTACATAGTGGGATCCATCTAGTAACATAGAGCATGAGAAAAACTTTGAAGGGATAAAATATTATGAAGATACACTCTAAAGGTGTAGGAGTTAATGGTGACTCCAAACACCCCTAGGAATAGGTTATAGACCAAAATATCTTCCACAAGAGAGAAAATTATAAAAATAGATTTCTATGATAATGGATGCAAGATTACAATATTGAATATGTAATGTACATATGATTCATTTCTTATAAAGGTAAGTTACAAGATAGGATTAGAAGAGACCTTCACATGTGTCTTAATCCTATTCAATTAGACAACTACCTCAACAATATTAAATGACCTAGGTAACCAATATTAAATAAAATTAAAAAAGATAAGATAGGATAAGATATTATCTAGAAAAATACTTGAATTTTAAAAGGACATGTAGGACCTAAGTAAACTAAAAATGTGAATGAACCCCCCTTGCTAGGAATTAGCTAGGTACAAGACATTTATTCACACCAACACCCCCCTTAAGTATAACTTATGGAGTAGATTATTATGCAAAGAAGAAAAAATGAATATGACTATGGATCCTATCTATTAGGCCATGTTAGGTACCCATGTATAAATTTAATCTCACATGTAGGGTATGTGCAGGATTATCATGGAAAAAATAGGCCCTTAAGTGGTGATGAAAATTCAAAAATTAGAGTTAGGAAACTTGATGTATAAATTTGAATAAGTTATCTATATTATTTAAAAAATATGTAAAAATAGAATCGATAGAAAATTGAATGTAGTTTCTAAACTACTAGGTTTTAAAAAAAATATATCTATTTGGTGAAAATTTGAAATTTCAATGCAGTAGTACTTAAATTTTAGGGAAAAAATAAGAAGTAGGTGTCTATTTGACCACCCTAAGAACAATTAAATGATAATATATTTTTATAAGATTTTAGATATAAGTAGAGGACTCATGTCCGGATGTGATGCATATTTTTTTGTATTTTTTTTCCAAGTAAATAATTAATTATGAATTTTTTATTACAAATTTTAAAAAATATAAAAAATTGTATGTCTAACCACCTTAACTTGGTCAAAACTTCATGAAACTCAATTTTTTTTTTAATCCTATATTATTCAAAGAAGAGAATGTGACACATGTTTTAGATTCAAAAAATGTGATACAGTTTGAAAGCTATAGATGTTTTTCAATCAGCCTATCAATCAGGACTTTAGTCGTAATTCAAATAGAAAATGAATAATAATTATTTATTGAATTCAGAGTAAAGAATAATTTATATTGGTGGAAAGCTAAGACTTCCCTTTAAAAACCCTTTTTGTTTCATCAATTTTGGGTAAAAAAAAGTCGTTAGTGGTCGTGCCCACAAAAGGATATAGAAGTCACAGTAAATCCTAACCTGGGAATTGGACATTCCAGCAGGTGACTAACATCTTCTCATGGTCGTTCATTTACTTGTCAAACCAGGGAACGCATACTTGAAATGGAGTGGCACTGTATGTGCACTAAGAACTAGTTTTAGCCATAACTTTCTAGAAGTAAATGTTTGAAGGGAATTCTAACTCCGATGCAAGGACATGAAATAAAGTCTTACTAACTGAAGCATCACTTAACTAAAGCAGGAATCACGATAACAATTACTGGGAAACAAACCATGAACTGGCCTTATGCTATAGGAATAGACACAGGGATGGATTCCGTATGCTGCAAGAACAGTTTCAGACTGAGTTTGCACTAAAACTTACTGGAATGAAATTCTAATAGGTAAATAATAGAAAGCAAATAGCTAACTACAAATACTTACTAAGTGGGCCCCCTTAGCAAGCATCAACCAATTATGCAAGAATGGAACTCAAAACTTCATCAGCTTCTTATTCATAATTCAAAATCACATACATGGTTGTTTGCTTGTAAGAAAGCTTAATAAAAATCTCTACCTTTCATTATAACTGCAAACTCATTACATTCTGTTCTATCTCTACTCTCTAGTCTAATCTCTTCTTAATCAACTTGTTCACTCGCGCAAGAGGAAGCTTTATTTAAAGAGAAACAACTAACTAACTAACCAACTAACAGAGGAAGACGCGGATATAAATGTCACCTGAGACTGAGGAATAGACTTCATAAATTCAAGTCTATCCACACAATAGATTTAGAGGAAATCTAGAGCTCCACTCTTCCTAGATTGATGATCCATTCGGTTTCTTCCCAAAGACTCGGACAAAGAAGTCTTGCTTGAAACGACTCCTTCAATGGTGCACTGGAAACGGCTTATTCCATGAGGTCGTGTTTTGTTGTGCATTGACTTGTTCATACCAGCTTCAACAACCTATAGAACACATGGCAACAGAAGCAAAAGAAGGCATGCAGTCATAATAGCACGACATTCCTCATTAATCACATGCATCCAATTCATTTTACTTAGACATAAATCACACATATCCTGTTAGTCAATTGGGAAGTCAAAACAGGGTAATGATCATAGATATACTAAGATATTTATGTTGCAAGTTTAGGAGTGCTTGTCATTGAATATTACCCATTACCATTAAAAGTTCATAACCATAGAGTTTAAAACATTCATAAAAAGAGAGCAAGAGTTTTAAAACTTATAACATGATATCCAATTTATAACCGTATTTTGGGCTCATCATTTGCCCCCTACTTTATCTAATGCTGGTCCTCCAGCATTAATCTTTCTGGTTGTGTCTCTAAGATCAGTAGGAGTCACATGGCCCTATAATGCAGTACCAAACTTATAGTAGAAACCCCTACAGTTTTACCATCTTTCATATCTTTGAGCTTCTGTATCTTCATTGATATCTGTGGCCTGATAAGGATACAGTGGCCATATTAAGGCAGGAGGCCTAAATGTCAAAGGCAACCATAATTCAAACCTTTTTTGAAGACCTATCTGCATATATCTCTCTGACCTCCTGACAACTACTCTTAAGTTTAAGGGACTATGGGGTTCAGACTTCTTTAAACCAACTATTAGCTTTTCCCATCTTGTTTTGCTTCTGGAAGCTAAAAGCTTCTAGAATGAATATGGTTGGCTTTTGAACTCATCATAGACCTCTTTTCTAAGATCAAATATCCTTACCCTTGTTACAGGGTCATAAAAACCATATGCTATAGAAAACCAGGCCCTCATAAATTCTTGGAGGTCTGTGCTTTTTGATCTTAGTGGAACAGGTTCTCTTCGGTCGACCTCCTCATAGTCCTTAGATTGTTTTCCATAATTAATTTCATTTGTTGCCCAGGACATCAGTGATCTCAAATGTATGCCACCAATAAATAGAAGTGGATTCCACTCAGTTTCACAAAGAATTAATAAGCCATGCAAATAAAACTCACACATGGAATTCCTTAGCCAGTTAGGTGCCATTTGATAAGCATTATAGAATTCTTTAGTAGTATTAGGAATAGGGTCAAGATTTTTAGAAATCCTCATCAACTGAAACCACAAAAATTGCTCTTTGAGGCACATTGCATATACTCTAGGTGGTGACCTACATTCCATGATCTGCCTTGCCACCTTCATCATTTCATTCATCTTTTTCTTCACCTCCTAGAGTTCCTGTTTCTGATTTTCAATGTCTTTCTTTAACTTCTTCTTTTCTTCCTCCCACAGACTCTGTTGCATTTGAGTTTTAGCCAGAAGGCGAAAACTCAAGGTCTAAAGTGTCATAGGATTCCAGGTTTCTTGAAGGTGTTCTAAGAATTCATTTAGCAGTGGTCTCTTATATACAACTAATGCCTAGCATGTTTGAGAAGGTAATGGAATTGCATGGGATGTCTCAAGCTGCTCTTGTTCTTGTTGCAGGACAAACCCTTGTTGCTGGTCAATAGGGGACTATGCTTCCTCAAAAAAAATTTCAGTTGCCTCAACCAAGTCATCAAGACTTGGCATTCTCCCCTCATTATTAAAATCTTGTTTCCTTTCCCCAATTCCCCCTGTTTCTTCTTGTATATCATCAGGAATTTCTGAGGTGCCGAGTGGGAAATTCTCAAATATACTCTGAGAACTTTCATGAATGAGTTCCTCGGATTCCTCAGAAATGACAATTATTTCAGGTTGGGTAGAAGAGGGTGGAGTAGTTTGACTTCATTTTCTTGCAGAAGTTCTCCTAGGTAATGCAGGTGAGGCAGGAGATTCATTGGTAACTTTTCTCTTCTCAGATTGCCTGGGGGTTTGAGAATCAGTAGGAGAGGATGATGAAAATGTGGTTGCATTGGGTGTTGTTGCAGGAGAAAGTCGGGTAGCTCATTTTTGCTTCTTGGTTTGAGGGTTTTCTCCTAGGGTATGGCCAGTGCTAGATGGTTCGGCTATCTTGGTTTTCCCTTTTTCACTCCTTGTAGTAGACTTGGTTTTAATTCGGGTAGAGGGCTCAGTTATAATGGCTGTAGGACTGGGTGCTGCAGGAGAAGTAGGGGATTCTTGTTCAGCTTCTCTACTTGAAGACTCTACTTGTTTTCTCTTTTTCTTGGGTCGTGCAGGCAATGTTCTTGGAGGTTCAGGAGGCTGCATCCCTTTCTGAGCAACAAATTCTTGCCAGGAAATGGGTGGTACGTCCCTGAGGGAACGTTCAGTCAGTAGTTTTATGAGGGCATGATGGGAAATTGAATTGTCTTTTCCTTTCTGAGTTTCACAGGCACTGCGCTCTAAAAGATTTAACATAAAATTCAGAAAATTGATAGCTAACCCGTGCCTTATATGACTTAGCAGCTTAAAATGATAGGAATTCAAGTAAGAAAAGTGTCCTCACAAGTTAAGTACCTAATTATAAAGGAGGCGTATTCCAAGTAGGGATATGGAAATGACACCCTCTTGCAGCCTTGCTTTGAAACTTCTAAGGGTTCGTCAGTTGGCAATGTGAACTCTGCCCTAGCAGAGACGACATCCCTTCCTAAAGGAAAATTTTCTCCTGTTGCAGGAAGCCTTGTTATCTCAGCAATTCGTTCCTCAGTGACTACTACTGCTAAGCCCCAAACTGTAGCCTCTCCCTCAGAGATATTTCTTAAGAACTCACCAGCAACTTCGTCATCAAAAGAATCGATGCTAAAAAATTAGTTCAACCATCCGCACATGCTAAATGCTTGAACTATCTGTGGGTCCTGTGTTAAGGCTTCATGAGCCAGTGGTTCGTGTCGTACAAGTTGACCACCCATTTCTTAAATGTTTCTAGTAAAAAAACCAGAATCTCAACCTCTTCTGAATATTTTAAAAACTCTTTTCTCTATTCTATTTTTTTTTTCGGCTTCTTCACCTTTTTGCTTTACTAGAAAAAAATATAAAAGACAATTGTAGCATGCAATGATTTTTAGGAACTACTTAATTAAACAGTTAACTTGCTGATCTAAAAAAGGCATGCATTCATTTGGTGGCATGTACGATAAAAAATGTCTTTACTAAACATGGCAATAGCAAATTATCTCTGCCCCTTACTTAAGATTTGACATGTGTCCACACATGTGGGAAAGGATAGGTGAGGTATGGGGAGTAATGACAGGAATGACTGATAGATATATTGTAATAAATGAATAAATAAAATTAATCAATGATGTGACAAATAGAAGGAATATCGCGTACCTTTAATTAATGCTCGTGGATATTGGTAGATCTCATAGTACAACCGGAAATGACGGCTTGAAAAGAAACCAAAAATGAATATGGTATGGTAGATGGATGATGTGGATGGGTGACATAGAATAGAAGAATGGAATGGATGGATAATGGTGATGGATGGTGACGAAGTAAGTGGCTTTCATAAAATGAAAACCTTTATTATGGATGTTCAACCTAAATCAAAGAGATGCTGTAGGAAGAGGATCGAAGCCCTTTGCTGCATGATGATCACTGGGCGCAGGTGAAACAAACTGCTACATGAACTCTTCTTTTGAAGCCGGTTTATGGTACAACCGTAGATGGTGTCCATTAACCAGCAGTTTGAAGCGGACAAGATCAATTGTTGCCAACTGTACCGAACCATTCTCAAATACATTCTCAATTTCATACGGACCCAGCCACCTTGTTGTAAGCTTACCCTAATTTTCTTTATATCTAGAGTCGTAGAGTAGGGCCCAATCACTAGCAGAAAATCACTTTGTCTTGATATGGTGATCATGCCACTTCTTCCTTTGTTGTTGTACTGCTTCTGTATAGTGCAAGGCAACCTTCCACATCTCATCCAATGCATTCAATTGGAGGAGGCATTCCTTTTGCACTTCAAAAAGATCAATTTGTAGTTGCAGAGCAGTCCTCAAGGTTTTATGTTCAAATTCGATTGGAAACATAACAGTCTTGCCATAAAGGAGCTCAAAAGGTGTGAAACTTTAGTGGTCTTCCAGGTTGTCCTATAGGCCCAAATTGCTTTTGGAAGACGGCTGCTCCAATCCTTCTTATGTAGCTGCACTGTTTTGGTGAGGATTGCTTCCAACTCTCTGTTAGTCACCTCCACCTAGCCATTGGCTTGAGGGTGATATGGGCTTGATTTCTTGTGTCTAATCTTATAATCATTCATCAATGTTGTGATCAGTGTTGATGTGAATTGAGCTCCCTAGTTAGTGACGATTTCCCTTGGAACTCCAAATCTAGTAAAAATTTGTTCATACAAGAATTCAGCTACTTTGTTGTCCCTTGCATGTGTCATTTCCTTTACCTCCACCCATTTGGTTACATAGTCAATGCATACCAAAATGTAGGACTTTCCATTGGATGGCTGGTCTATAGGACCAACAAAATGCATACCCCACTTGTCAAAGGGGGTGACTACCACCTGAGGATGCAGAGGCATTTCATCAGTCTTTGTTGGTCATCCCATTCACTGGCATCTGTCACATTTCCTGGTATATACTACTGCATCTTTGTGTAAAGTGGGTCAATAATACTTGGTGTTAAGCACCTTCATTGCTATTCTTTTAGAGGAAAAATGCCCACCACATGGCTTGTCATGACAAGCATGTAGTATGCCATATGTCTCGTCTTCCCTCACACATCTACGCATAACTTGATCTGGTCCAGTATAGAACAAACAATCTGCTATCTAGGAAAAGTTGAAACTCTTCTCAATCACTAGTTTTCTTTCTTTTGGGGAGAAGTGAGCTGGAATCATGTTAGTTACTAAGTAGTTTGCAATATCGGCATACCATGGAGTGCGAGCAACAATATAAAATAGATGTTCATCAAGAAAAGTATCATCAATTACTTCAAATGTGGCAGGTGTAGCTATTTGAATTCTTGACAAGAAATCAACCACCACATTGGCCCTGCTTGGCTTGTCAATAACTATGATATCAAACTCCTGTAACAATAGTAGCCACCTTGCTAACCTTCCAGAAATGGCAGGTTTATTCATAAGGTACCGTATTGTTGCATGGTCAGTGTGAACAAATACTTGGTAGCCAATTACATAATGCTTAAACTTATTTAGAGCATACACTACTGCTAGCAACTCCTTCTCTGTGACAGTGTAATTCAATTATGGGCTTTGTAGATTTTTGCTGATGAAATAGATAGCATGCTCAATGAAATTCTCCTTCTATCCTAACACAACCCTTATGGCATAATCATATGCATCTGTATGTATGTGAAAGGGCAGACTCCACTTTGGTCCTTGAAGAACAAGTGCTTTAGTAAGTAGGTTCTTCAACTACAAGAAAGACTTGTCATAGGCCTCACTCCAGTGAAATTCAGAGTCCTTAGTTAATAAAGCATACAATTGACTGGCTATTTTGTTGAAATCCTTTATAAATCTCCTATAATATCCAGCATGTCCTAAGAAGCTTCTAACATCTTTTTGTTTTATAGGTGCTAGCAAGGTTAGAATAACTTTAATTTTTGCAGGATCTACTTGGATTCCAGTCTAAGAGATGTGATGGCCCAAAATGATACATTCTTGCTGTTAGAGTAAAGTAATTAATTAACTTTACTCTCCTCTTAAGATTTCGCCTTGCACACATATTAGTCATTTAATAATTAATATTATTTATTAAATCCACTCACCTTTAGGGTTAGGTTTTCCTTTTAGGTTTTGATCTCCTTTTATAAGGATCGATCTCTTGTATTTTCTGAATGCTCTATTTCATTTTTCTGGAATACATCTTGCACATTGTGAGAGCCAAACCCTCATCTTGATCTCTCTCTTTCTCTGTGACAAGTCTTTTGCATGCAGGTATTAGTCGGGGTCTGTGGATTTGCATTTCTCAAATCCTACATGGTATCAGAGCCAGATCTACTGCAGCTTGTTCAGTTTTTTGAAAGATTTAGAGATCTAGGTTTCGCTGCATCAAATCTGTTTTCTTTTTCTAGTTTTTATTTGGAATAGGGGGGTTTATTTTTTTGGTGCACTTTGAGCTCAAATAGACCTCATCGTTGAGCTCACAGCATCCAAAAAGCCCTATTTTCATATAAAATTTGTTCGATTTGGCCACAGTTGTTCTGGGAAGAAAAAAAAATTACCAGGACCGTACGACACAGTTTTTGAGGCAAAAAAATTCAAAAAAATATATAAAAAATCAATTTTTTATTGATTTTTTAAAGGTTTTTTATAATATTTTTGCGCCTCAATTAAATCAGCGCGGCCCCCTGGCCCACCCGGAGCACCGGCCACCAGGCCGCCGCCGGTGGAAGCCCCCGTGGGCTTAACCTGCCAGTGCCAGGGTCACATGCAAGCCCAGGGGCTTCGGCCTTAGCTCCCAGCCACCAGCCCCTTGGTCATCCACGTGACCAGGGGCTGAAGACTTTTTGCCCTTGAGGGCTATGGAAACATTTTTAAAAACCCTTTTGAGCAACTTTCAAGGAATCAGGCGTATTTTTTGCATACGATCTCCATTTTGCAAAAACAAGATATCACTGGAAAGCTGGTTCCAGCACCATTCTGATGGTGTAGGAAATTTTTGAAAATTTTTCAGTTTGGCTACATTTTTTTGCAGTCAAAGTCAGATGATATTTTTGCAGTCCGAGGGGCATAACTTGCTCAATTTTGCTCCGTTTTTCGAAAGCGAATAGGCATCAGAAAGGTGGTTCTATGCTCTTTCTAGATCTGTAGTTTATTTCACCAAAAAATTCTTCAGGTACATAGATATTTTTCTCAACCAATTACTGCTTTCTATTGTTTTCTGGCTTTCAGTTTGTACTGGGGATTGGATTTTTGCATTGTGGGGGGGTGTTTTTTCTTGCTTTATGTTATTTACATCAGAAAACCAGAATCTATAAACACCAAAACAAAACAAAAAACCCCTTCTGCATCTTCTATCTAGTTCTGAAAGACCACTTAATAATAATAAAAAAAATTTAGAGCAGTTGAGGCACAGTTCACAGCATAGCCGACAGATCTATTGAGCTTTTCACACCGCATAATTATCACACTTGGAAGGGTCGCATGATGACACTTCTTCAGTCTCAAGGGTTATGGTCCTGTTTGGATGCGGTTCAGCCTCCATTGAATCGCGCCTTTGAGGTTATGCAGCACAGGAACAATATGGATCAGGCTATGGGATTGATTGCTTTGCACATTTCAAACAGTCTCTTGTTTCATCTTGAAGGGTGTCTCACACCTAGGGCCTATTGGACCAAGTTTGAGGGACTTTTTGGCACTATCAACGAGTTTAGAGCATTGGAGATTGAGGCAGAGTTGACTTCACTTGTACCTGATTCTTTTCCCTCCATTGAGGACTTTTTGACAAAATTCAAACAACAGAGATCTCTTCTACAGGGTTGTGGTAAGGTTAAGACTGATACAGAGTGTATTTACTTGATTTTGTCAAAACTTCGTGGGAACTTTCAGATATTCTCATCTACCTTCCATTCCACTATAGATGCCTTGGGTGCACGTTTTACCATGCCTTCTTTTGAGGTGTTTTGTGATCGTTTGACATGAGAGCAGGCTAAGATATCACAGTTGGATGCTCTCACAGGATCATTGCACCAAGCATTGGTAGCACAGTCATATCAGGGGAAGCAGAAGCAGAAGCAGAAAACCATAGACCACAGAGCATTGGAAGGATTCTAGTTCACAGAAGACTTCTGATTCACCTTCTCCTAAGGGGGAATCATCGAAGAAAGATAGACCTAAGTGTGCTTATTGCACTAAGCTAGGACATGATGAGTCCAAGTGTTATGAGAAGAAGATAGATGGATATGCAAAATAGGTTTTAGATTTGATAGCTCTTCTTGAGAAGAACCATATTCATCACTCTTCTTCATCTACTTCAGGCGGGTCTTCTTCTTCACCATCATTCTAGATAGATGGACAGGCCCCACATAAGGGTCATGCATTATGTGCAACCACCAGTTCACATTCATCTAGATGGCTACTGGATTCAGGTGCTTCACACCATATGGCATCTTCTCAGGACATGTTCTCATCTTTCGAGGCTGCGTCCTCACCACACATATTGATGGGTAATAACACTTATATGAGTGTATGTGGGAAAGGTTCTATCGATATTGATGACGGTACATTCAATGATGTACTATGTGTTCCATCTTTGTCCACTAACCTTCTCTCCATCTATCAGATTGCTCATAGTGGGATAGGGAAGACAGTTGAGTTCACACCTGATTCAGTGCACATCAGAGACATTCAGACTAGCAACATTGTTGCAACAGGGACAGTTGATCGTTCTTCCCAATTGTATGCATTTACACACTTTGGTCCACCATCTCCCTCTCTTTTTGCAAGAGAGCATGCAGTATCTGAGGAGAAGTTCGGTCACTTGAACTTATGTGTTCTTCCATCTATTCATGAGACTAGTGTTGAGACTTCTACACCTCTTCCTCCTGTTGAGATCACATTTGTTCAGCAGGATACCTCTTTAGTTGTGACTGACATTGTTGCTCCACTCATCGAGCCATCAAGTGCACTTGTTGAGGCCATATCAGAGGATATTCCTTCTCTCACAGATGACAGATTCAACACACCTGTTATCCCTTCTTCATTGGAGATTCCATTTCAGGATCATCTTGAGTTGTTTGATTCACCATTTTGTTTTTCATACACTCATGTTGATGTTTTGTTCTTCAGTGCGCATCATCTAGGACTTCCATTTTCACCTCACATCCAGGGATTTCCTCATCTTCGACCATTGGATCTATTTCTTCCTCCGAGGTGACACATCGGTTTGATCATTGGCACAGGGGTTCTCTCATTCTGGGGGGGCTTTGGAGTCTCCACTCTCTCTCATGGGGGGGGGTATCTGATTGTATATCTGCATATGTTCTTGAGAGAGTCTTTTGAGACATTTCATTTGTACTTTCTTTTTGCATCTCTTTTTGGAGAGGAGTTTTTTCCCACTGGGTTTTCTCCTTTTCTCTGTTTCATAGAGATTTCCTTATACTTGGGTACCTGATCAGGCCTAGTTGCCGGGACCCAATTTTACTTTCATGCACTGTAGTTCTTTTGCTTTCTTGCACTAGTCTGTAGCTGCACTCTTGCTTATCTTAAGGGGGGGTGTTAGAGTAAAGTAATTAATTAACTTTACTCTCCTCTTAAGATTTTTCCTTGCACACATATTAGTCATTTAATAATTAATATTAATTATTAAATGCACTCACTTTTAGGGTTAGGTTTTCCTTTTAGGTTTTGATCTCCTTTTATAAGGATCGATCTCTTGTATTTTCTGAATGCTGTATTTCATTTTTCTAGAATACATCTTGCACATTGTGAGAGCCAAACCCTCATCTTGATCTCTCTCTTTCTCTGTGACAAGTCTTTTGCATGCAGGTATTAATCGGGGTCTGTGGATTTGCATTTCTCAAATCCTACACTTGCATCATCATGAAACACTTTTCACTATTCAAGGATAAATTATACTCCTTACACCGTTTCAACACCTTTTCTAAATTTGCTAATGCTTCTTCATAGGTTATTCCATAAGTGGTGGTCATCCATGTAAATCTCCATGGAGTCATTGCAGATGTCAGCAAAGATACTAATGACTGCTCTTTGAAATGTGGTAGGAGCATTGCACAGACCAAAAGGTAGGACAAAGTAAGCAAAAGTCCCCCATGGATAGGTAAATGTTGTTTTGTCCTGGTCAGTAGGGGCAATCTTGATTTGGTTGTACCCACTATATCCATCCAAAAAGGAGAAATACTTCTTACCAGACAATGAGTCCAACACTTGATCAACAAATGGCAGTGGAAAGTGATCCTTTTTAGTTGCAGTATTCAACTCCCTATAGTCTACACAAACTCTCCATTTTCCATTTTTTTTAGGAACAATTACCAGCGGAGATACCCATTGACTGTCTGAAATAGGGTAGATGAAACCAGCATCAAGTAATTTTTGGAGCTCATTTTTAACTATTTCCCTGAGTGATGGGTTTATCCTTTTTTGGGGCTGCCTAACAGGTGAACAATCCTCCTTAATGTAGATCCTATGAGTACAAAGCTGAGGATCTATTCCCTTTATATCCCCATAGTCCCATGAAAAAGCTTTGTGTTGATCTTGAAGCATTGTGACTAGGGTAGTTTGTTGAGGTTGAGGCAGCTTACTATGGATATTTAGACAGTGGCCTGGAGATAGCTCAATTTGCTTGGTAAGATCATTCATGGAATTTACTAACAAAGGTGGTGTCTATATTTCTTGAGGAAGCAAATGTTGAAAAATTGCAAGGGCTTTAAATGGAAGGCTCTTAGGGCTCAACTGTTGTAGGAAAGCTTGCTCATTAACAGATTGGCTACTCATATCAGATTTGGACTGCAACATTTGGAAAAGCAGGTCATCCTCACTCTGAAGTTGTAAAAATGGATTAGTTTGCAGCATCATTAGCTGGACTAATGAGTTAACATCTCCTGCTTCTTCTCCTAAGTCTGGCCAAATTGGTTTAGACAAGTCTGGCTGAGGCTGGGCAGGTGTGTATAAGGCCAATTTCTTTGTTGATTGACCATCATAGATTGTCATATCCCTAGAACGACATCCTATAAAGGCATCAGCAGTGGCTAACCATGGTCTACCTAGGATAATAGGATATCCCCCCAAAGTTTCCCTAGTGGACAATATAGTGAAATCTATTGGGTATTCCCAAGACTCCAGGTTGACAATGATATCTTCTACCATACCATCAGGTGTTAGAGTGGAACTATCAGCAAGCTGTAGGACAGTAGGTATAAACCTAATGGTAAGGATATTCGAATACTTCATAGTATGTTGGGTCATTACATTGATGGCTGCACCAAGGTCAATCAAAACATTTTTTACCAGCTGGCCATTAATAATGATGTGTACCATAGGACTACCAGGGTCAGCATATTTTGGCATAACTACCTTTCCTACATAATATCTGCCAGCTTCCCAAGAACATGGATAGTTTTAGGATCTTTTTCCTTTCTTCCTAGTTTCTTCAAACAAGCTTCCTTAATGGCTTTTCCATAAAGTGGGACATCTTTTATGGCTTGGAAGAGTGGGATTTGGATGTGTACTTTCTTTAGCTGATCCAAAATATCAAAGGTAGGCTCTCCCGAAGGATTGGGTGTAGTAACTTGCAATCTATGAAGAAAAGGTGGTTTGGCTTGATGCTGCAGGATAGGCTCTTTAGAAGCAGTATCTAACATAGGTAGATTGGCTGCAGGATCAGCGCGTTGTTCAGTAATAGAATTTAGAATCTCAGTAATTACTGGCGGTTGTGGAGTAGGAAGGGTTGTTCCAGATCTTAGATGGATGTCATTAATATGCAAGGCGTAAGATGGATAATGATTGGCTTCTGCAAAATACATAGGCTACTGCTGCGGGTGCTTATTATTAGGATTTGGCAATGGTTGAGCAAGCATAGGCATTTATTTTGGAGGGCCAATATGTGTAGGAGATGCTGCAGGAGGTGGCATGAGAGTCGGAGGTTGTGGCTGAATGAATCTTGGGGATTGGTTCTACCATTGTTGAGGGCTTCTCCATTGTCCTTATGGTTGTTGCCAACCTCCTTGAGGAGATTGCTATTGTTGACTTTGATGGCTAGGCCATTGGGATTGAGAGGTATTCCAAGGTGGTGGTGGGCCATATGTAGGTTGCCAGTGGTTATTATAATTAGAGTAAGAATTACCAAAAGTCAAAGGATCTTGAGGCATACCTTGTCTTTGAGCCCATGGGCATCTTTGTGCAACATAGAATACTTGGTCGTCATCACCCTCAACTAGCCTAAAGTCAGTAGGTAATTGCTTAGCCTCCATATTAGCCACTGTTTTGCATCTACAATCATGCTTCCTCTGTTGGCAATGTGGACATAACCTGGCCAAGATTGCTTTAGCTTCCTCATGCTTCTTCCGAGCTTGCAGAGTATCCAACTGTGTAGCCATATTATTAATGATATCTTGCTTGAAATCAGACAACAAGTTTGAAATCTCCATCCGTGACACTCCATTATTAGAAGGTTTTCCCATTGTGGCCTGATGACCTCTTCCTTTCTTAACACTTGCTCGAGAGTAATTGCGGCATATGTCCTTAATATCACCCCAAGGAACTTGGGATATATCTCCTCCTCCCATTAGATCCAGAGCATCAGTACATGAATCATTGATTCCCCTCAGAAAAAGTAATTTCTGAGATTCTTCATTGAGAGTATGGTCTGAATTCTTTTTCAAGGAAAACAAAAACCTTGAGACATAGTCTTCCAAGTTTTCATCCTCCTTCTGCTGAATTCGGAATATATCATCACCTTTATTACCACTCTTGCAATATTCCTTATATTTCTCAAGAAACTTGGTTTGCATGAGTGCCCAACTATCAACAACATTTCTCCCGAAACTCATGAACCATCTTAAAGCACCCTATTTCAAAGTGGCAGGAAACAACTTAAGCTTATGAGGATCCGTGGTATAATCATAACTTCGACAGAGTATGTCAAACTCAAACAAGAAAGTGTCTGGGCCTTCAATAACTAGTCCATAGAACTTGGGAAGTAATGAGGAAGGAATATTTTTGAGGTTATCATTACCTTGCTGGTCAATGATAGGGAATTCAAAAGCAGGAGGAACATTAGGTGGATTTTGTGCCATATTGGCCTGATGAAGTATCAAAGTAAATGGATTTTTTGGAGGTTCCTCATTGACAAGGTCAAAGGGAAATTCAACAAGTGGGTCTTCAACAAATGGATTGGTATCTTGGTTTCCTTCTTCCTCAAATAGATTATAAGCTGGCTCAAAATCGTTGTTGGCGAATAGAGGATTTGGTAGGAATCTTCCTAGAGCGTCTCTTCTTCTATGCATGTAACAGACTTAAGTGAAATGAAGAATTTCTAAAATTTTGAACACTTAAACTATTTCTAAAAATGGTTAGGACAGGTTCTCAGCTTGACACCATCCCCGACAATGGTTGCGCCCACAAAAGGATATAGAAGTCATAGTAAATCCTAACTTGGGAATTGGACATTCCAGCAGGTGACTAACATCTTCTCATGGTCGTTCATTTACTTGTCAAACCAGGGAACATATACTTGAAATGGAGTGGCACTGTATGTGCTCTAAGAACCGATTTTACCTATAATTTTCTAGAAGTAATTGCTTGAAAGGAATTCTAACTCTGATGCAAGGACATGAAATAAAGTCTTACTAACTAAAGCATCACTTAACTAAAGTAGGAATCACGATAACAATTATAGGGAAACAAACCATGAACTGGCCTTATGCTACAGGAATAGACACAAGGATGGATTCCTTATGCTACAGGAACAGTTTAAGACTGATTTTGCACTAAAACTTATTGGAATGAAATTCTAACAGGTAAATAACATAAAGCAAATAGCTAACTACAGATACTTACTAAGTGGGCCCCCTTAGCAAGCATCAACCAATTATGCAAGAATGGAACTCAAAACTTCATCAGCTTCTTATTCATAATTCAAAATCACATACATGGTTGTTTGCTTGTAAGAAATCTCAATACAAAGCTTTGTCTTTCATTATAACTGTAAACTCATTACATTCTGTTCTATCTCTACTCTCTAGTCTAATCTCTTCTTAATCAACCCGTTCACTCACGCAGGAGGAACCTTTATTTAAAGAGAAACAACTAAGTAAGTACCAACTAACATAGGAAGACATGGATATAAATGTCGCCTGAGACTAAGGAACAGACTTCATAAATGCAAGTCTATCCGCACAATAGATTCAGAGGAAATCTAGAGCTCCACTCTTCCTAGATTGATGATCCATTCGGTTTCTTCCCAAAGACCCAGACAAAGAAGTCTTGCTTGAAATGACTCCTTCAATGGTGCGCTAGAAATGGCTTATTCCATGAGGTTGTGTTTTGTTGTGCATTGAATTGTTCATACCAGCTTCAACAACCTGTAGAACACATGGCAACAGAAGCAAAAGAAGGCATGCACTCATAATAGCACGACATTCCTCATTAATCACACGCATCCAATTCATTTTACTTATCCAAAAATTACACATATCCTATCAGTCAATTGGGAAGTCAAAATAGGGTAATGATCATAGATATACTAAGATATTTATGCTGCAAGTTTAGGAGTGCTTGTCATTGAATATTACCCATTACCATTAAAATTTCATAACCATAGAGTTTAAAACATTCATAAAAAGAGAGCAAGAGTTTTAAAACTTATAACATGATATCCAATTTATAACCATATTTTGGGCTCATCAGTCAGCCACATGGGTCATCATATCACTTACATATCGCCACTCTTTGGCTGATCATGATCCTACACATACCTTGTAGAGAAAAGGAGAAAACACAATGGGAAAAAAATCCTCTCCAAAAGAGAAAAGAGAAATAAATAAATATTATTTATGGAGGAATCAATGGTACCCCTCAAGTACTACATCCATCATGTATATAAAATCAATGACACCCTATAAGAGGGAAAATGAGAGACGATATATCCACCCCATAATATGTAATCTCCTTTGAAAATTTTAAGTGCTTGAAAAAAAAACATGATCCAATTCCTAAAAATAATGTTTCTACCTTTGGGAAGAAGATTGATAAAGTGAAAATGTAGGAATGATTCTCATTCCATAAAAGACTCTTTAGCAAGATGAGCCCATATGTATGAAGATTGTGTCTCTAAAATCTTCTCACATGTTGTGAGGTTCAGATTGGTAGATGGTGATTATGCCACAATCCAATTAGGTACATGCACAATCACAAAAGAAGGTGAAAAACCAAGAACAAATGGAAATTAATATTGAACTAACTCCAAAGAGAAATATAAAGTGACAATTTTTTTGCCATGACTGTCATCAAATAAGAGAGATAAAACCTAAAATTGGTCCTCCAAATCTGAAATGTGAGACTCCAAAAATAAAGATGCAATATCTGATATATATGAATCCAAATCAAGAAGGAAATTAAATAACTTTTGGAGTGAATCACTAGAATCTCTCAATGTATCATCAACATAATATGGATTTGTAGTCTCATTTGGAGTAGAAGTTATAGAATTATCTAGATCATCAAGACACTCAAGTTTTGCATCATATAAAAAATCCTCTAAGGTTTCATCATTAAAGGGTAAATTATCAACATCATCAAGTGGTATGAGGTAATATGATGAAAGATCATTTGGAAATGAAGGATTATGTGGGTGTCCAAAAATCTCCCAAATCTTGTTTCAAATTTTGCATGGTCTTGAGATTCTTGAAATCTAATTAAAAGTCTCTTTGAAGTTTCTTTCACTAAAATTAGAAGCAATAAATATTATGATATGATCTTTTTATTTACCCAAAAATAATTTATTAAATGTCTTTGTCTTAGGTATGAGTCCATAAAGATGAGGTAAAATATTGAGCCACCTGTAATGTGTTAGAATGTTTTCTTTCCAAGAATCATAATTATCTTTAGAATGATTATAGAAGGATGAGTTGCATAAACCATTATTATAACAATAATACACTTTTCAAATAATAAAATTAGAGGCCAGTACATCAAATGCTACAAAAAATAAGTATAATGATCAAAACAAAGCCTTCCCAATTGCCAAAATATCTAAGCAATCTCAAAGATACCTACCAAGAAAGAATTGAATCAATAATATACTTGGGGGAAAAAAAAAATGTTCTTGGATGGTTGGATAGAGCTCCTCAATACCTTTCCAATAATACAAGAATCATGAAAATCAAAGATTTTGGTTAAAATGTTATGAGCTTGGGAGCCAAAAACAAGATTTGACATCAATAAAAAATTACTATTACAAAAAAAAGAAATTGAAAAATAACCTAAACCATTATAAAATTCACAAACCTAAATTTATAATGATATTTAATTTTCAAAAAATGGCCTCTTAGATTGAAAGTTATGAAATTTTAAAAGATACCCTAATAGGGCTCTGAGGGAAAACATTAGGTGCTTGGTCACTAAAAATTGTGGCTCCTCATTGCTAATATGAAAACAGTTTGCATACCATTTTAAAAAAATATTGCTATTAGATGTGGTGGCACCACCTGGGTGGTGGGGGCACTGAGAGTGGTGGGTCTGTTAGCAGATTCACATGCCACTAGTCAGCCTAAACCCTTATGTGGGCTATAGGTGGTCATGGATAGTCAAAGCCATGTGACTAGCACTATGGATAACCAAACCTTCGGCCAAATAATTTTAAATTGTAGTTTTAGAATAAAGTTTAAATAAATAAAACTTACAAAAACCATACCAACTATTACTGATGTGACATATGTAGACCTATGCAAACACTATGTAGACAAGAATATTTTCCCAAGAATATGTCGATGCTTTTAGAATATTTCACTGAAACCAACCTATATGTTGAGGACATTGTATGATTTTATAGACAAATGACGATGAAAATCTGAAAAAAACCTTTGATGGCCCCCCTCCCCCACCCCTTCTCCCCCGAACAAAAGTGTTTTAATAGTTTAATGATTTAATAGTCAATATTGAGGTTTTCAAGCCTTCCAAACATGATGGTAGGATCAAATTTGGACTAAAGTGAATTGGAAATCTAGATACCTCTTGGATCTGACAACTTTAACAAAACTTGAAATCCTTGTAGATTAGACAAAACATAACAAAATTTAGCAAAATGAATGGAAACTATAACTTTATTTGATGCCCTAGATTCAGTTGTGAGGTCCTTAAAACCTATAAATGTACCCATAAAATTCTTTAAGCCAAGATGAATCCCACTTATATAAGAAGTAATATGCAACACTAGATCTCTAATACCATGTAGGAGTTAATGGTGACTCCTAGCAACCTAGGAATAATTTCTAGACCAAAATATCTTCCACGGGAGAGAAAATGGTAAAACTATATTTCTATGAAAAGGGATGCAAAATTACGAGATTGAATATGTAATGTACATGTCTTAATCATGTTGATTAAGAAAACCACCTCAATAATATTAATTGACCTAGGTAACCAATATTAAATAAAAAAATAAAAAATAAGATAGGATAAGATCTTATATAGAAAACTAAGGCTTTTAGAAGGACACCTAATAACTAAGTAAATTTATGTATAGGAGGGAATTTTCACCCCTAATGCAAATAACCCTTTTACCCCTTTCCACTTTAGAAAACCAAACTCAGAGGCTTAATTCCACATAAGCCCATTGTTATCCATCCACATGGTGCCTATTTTGAGTGTTGGTAGAGGTGTTTCTATCAGGAATACCTGCGCGACGTGCAGAAGCCCGATCAACATGCAGACGCCCGAGCGGCGTGCTTACATCCCTACTATATTCTTGCAGTTAGAGTCTGTAGAGATGTTACACTTCCTATTGGAAGTTGAAGTGTAACACCTCCCTTTGGTTGGCTGACTTGAATATGGTCATTTATTGACCTTCTTTCTTCATATTCACATCTCATTCATCCATTTTCATCTCTTAGAATCTGTTGATCATCTCTAGACATACCTACACAACTTCATTCACTCATCCACAAGCTTTGAAGAACCATTTCACACTCCATAGCAAAAATTCATCACTCCTTCACTTCAATAGAGAAAGTGTAGGATGACTCCATTGCAGTAGTGGCTTGAGTTCCTGTCATCTTTCTCATCCACTAGCCTTGAGTGCTTTGGATGGAGGTGATAAGCTCCTCACTCATCTTCTCTATTACTTGGTTGAGTTAGCACATTACTATTTTGAAGTGTTTTATGTACTTTGCTTTTATTTCCTTATTTATTGCATTATTTCTATATCATTGTAAACTTGGTTGTCTATGGAGGTGGAAACACCAAAATGGGGGTCTGACTAAGGCAGACCCCTAAACGACCCCCCAACATTTTCCCTCTTTTTTGTGTTTATGTGGAGAGATCTTGGAGCAAGCTGGCGAAAAGGATATTGTGTGCGATCATCTTCATCACCCCTGAGTTAATATACTTCCTTTATCACATTCATCTTTATGTTTCATATTTCATAGTGTTATTCTGCACCTTTAAGAACTCTTAAACTAGGTTGTGGGTGATCCCACATTATTGGTTTACAATTTTTGGCCAAACTGGACACTGAACTAATTTTTTCTAACTAAATATTCACTTCGGGGCACCTATAGTAGCTAAACCATGAGGAATTTGAAGATGATGCAAACTAGTGATTTGTGACATTTTTTTTTGTATATTTTGAATATTTTTTTGAAAAAATTTGGAATCAAATTGCGCTTCTTTTTCCATCTCCTTCAAAAACTAGTTTTTTCAATAAACAACATTTTTAAGGAGTGATGATCATCGTATACAACATAATTTTTTTTCCATGAAGGATAAAATTCTATTTTTTTCAAAAATATATTTGTAACTACAATATCTAGTGCTTTCATTTATTTTCATATTGTTTTATCGAATATTTTTTCCTTAATAAAGTTTCAAAGTCAAACCAATTGCAATTCAGACATAGGCGGACTGTAGACAACATAACTTTTTTTGTATGTATCAAAATTCATTTTTTTTTGTTTTGTTTGATCAAGGATTTCAATATCTACTGCACTGATATTTTTCAAATTTTTTTTTGATAATCTAGTATTTTTTCACATATGTAGAACAAAGAGCTTCAATTTCAGTGAAAAAACTAAATTCCCAAGAAATAAAAAACAAATATAATAAGAAAATTAAATTTATTTAAAATTATACTTTTTGGGAAGCTTATAATAAGAAATACATACTTACAAAGAAATAAATTTTAAATGAATTCATTTGATCCACCAAAAGGTAAATCAAAAGTGATTTTTTATTAGCATTTTGATAGGTGTAAAGGAGACTGGTGCAGGAGCACCAAGTTGCTTTCAAGCCTCCATGAGGCCATTTGTAAATAGTTGCTCTATTTTATGTATTGGGTATTATAATAAGGTTTATAAAACTATTTTATAGGTTTTTGAGTCTTAGGAATTCATATTTGAAGTCATTTATCAAATAATGTTTAAAGTTGTTCCATATTGTAAAAATTGTAAAAGTTGCTCAAAAAAACGTTGTCAAGCAACTTGTCAAAAGTGTCATTAAGGTGTTTTGTGAACAAACTAGTTAAAATGTGGTTTAAAATAGTTGGTTTTGGTTGTAAATTTATATGTACACCCTCCAAAACTCGAATTAGGAGGTTGGAGACATTGCTTTTGAAGTTTGAAGAATGACAACCTGAAGTTTTGTATGCATTTTCTGATTTTTAGATTGTTTTCAGGTTGAAGTTGTGATTTGTATGGACTGGTATGCATAAAAATAATGGAGTATCATATATGGATGGAAATATCTCTATTTCTAGTTTCCAATTATTTTTGTCTCATTGAATTTTATTGATTTTTGTGGAAGATATGACTATTTTGGTGAGGGCAGGTTTGAACACTGCCTAGGGTTTGCAGTTTTGGGGAAAATGCAATAATTTTAGTTTCGACCATTGGATCTTCATAAAAATTGGAAGGGGGGTTTTTAACTATGTTATTGTAAATCTCACTGAAGTGATTGGATTTTTTTTTTTTTTTGTAGAAGATATTAATGACTATTCATTGCATTAAATTGTGGGCTACCATGGTTATGTTTCTGATGTGGTCTAGAATGCACTTAATCATTCTTTGAGATGAATAATTTTATGAAAGTTGTGAATTAAATGTCATGTTGAGTTGTGAATCCTCTTGCTCTGCATCATTTTGGTATCAGAGTGTGAAAATTCTCTAGGAAAGTTGTTTGTGGTTTGTGTGTGTGGTTGTTTGCAGGTTGAGGAAGGAACCTGATTGCCTAGGTGAGGCAAGGTGAAGTGGAAGTAAGGAGAGACTTGCTTGTGAAGATGGAATTTTTAAAGAGATGTTGGTAGGCTGAGGATTCACGAAGGAAGAAGGAAAAAGAGGAAAAGGAAATGAGAAAGAAGGAAATAAAGAAGGCAAGACAAATAGAGTTTGAGGAAGCCATAGAAAAGATAAGCCAAAGGTTGGAAATATTAGTCAAAGAACACCAACTTCTTAAGGAATCACAAAGGAGTTGGAATATACCAATGTCAAAGAGGTTAAGATGGCCTCTAAAGAAGATTATGAAGAAGCAAAGAAAGCAAAAGAAGGCAACAAATGAGATAGAGGTAAATTTTGAATCTACTGTTCAAGCTAAGCAAGATAAGTTACAAGTTGAGATGCATGATCTTTCAATTGTGTTTGAAGATGAACAAATTTCTTTGTTAGTTAATGAACATGTTGATGTTGAGATTAATGATCTGGTTATTGTTGGTACTCAAATAGTTGATGAAAAAGTTGAGAATTTTGTTGATGGTACTGAAAACCTTGGTATTGATACTCAAGTTGATGATGATAAAGTTGTTGATAACATTGATGTTGATATTCATGATCAAGTTGTTGTTGATGATAAGGTTGTTAATAAAGATGTTGCAGATCTATTTGATAATGAGGTTTATGAAGGTTTGAAAAAGTATGATTCAGGTTATATATGGTACTCTAATGATGAGAATGAAGATATAGATGATTCTATTGAGGTTTATACAGAAGAAATGAAGTTTTGGAGCCTAGATGTTGAGAAGATGATAGGAAGACACATTTTTATTATTGTGTTCATGATATCAAGGAAGACAAAACCATGCATTAAGATGAAGATACAAGTGTTTGTGATTGCAGGTGATAGTGAAGATTCATTTCTTTTTGCAGGTGCTTTATTTTATGCTAACTCAGGGGACTTGAGTTTTTTCTTCAAGGGGTGTATGGTGCAGGAGCACCAAGTTGCTTTCAAGCCTTCATGAGGCCATTTGTAAATAGTTGCTCTATTTTATGTATTGGGTATTATAATAAGGTTTATAAAACCATTTTATAGGTTTTTGAGTCTTAGGAAGTCATATTTGAAGTCATTTATCAAATAATGTTTAAAGTTGTTCCATATTGTAAAAATTGTAAAAGTTGCTCAAAAAAAAGTTGTCAAGCAGCTTGTCAAAAGTGTCATTAAGGTGTTTTGTCAAAAAACTAGTTAAAAGGTGGTTGTAAATGTATAAGTACACCCTCCAGAACTCGAATTGGGAGGTTGGAGACATTACTTTTGAAGTTTGAAGAATGGCAACCTCAAGTTTTGTATGCATTTTCTGATTTTTAGATTGTTTTCAGGTTGAAGTTGTGATTTGTACAGACTGGTATGCATTCAAATAATGGATTATCATATAGGGATTGAAATATCTCTATTTCTAGTTTCCAATTATTTTTGTCTCATTAAATTTTATTTATTTTTGTGGAAGATATAACTATTTTGGTGAGGGCAGGTTTGAACACTGCCTAGGGTTTGCAGTTTTGGGGAAAATGCAATAAATTTAGTTTCAACCATTGGATCTTCATAAAAATTGGAAGGGAGGTCTGTAATTATGTTATTGTAAATCTCACCAAAGCGATTGGATTTATTATTTGTTTTGTAGAAGATATTAATGACTTTCATTGCATTAAATTGTGGGCTACCATGGTTATGTTTTTGATGTGGTCTAGAATACACTTAATCATTCTTTGAGATGAATAATTTTATGAAAGTTGTGAAGTAAATGTCATGTGGAGTTGTGAATCCTCTTGCTCTGCATCAGAGACTTTGTTGTAGGTATGGTTTAAAACTAGCAGGGTTCTATACAAAGCAGTTTGATCTAAGGTGATTTAAGTTGGCAACACAAGGGAAGCCAACTAAGAGGGGGGTGAATTAGTTGTCACATAAATTATACTTATTAAACTTATTCTCAAATCTGATAAATAAACATGAAAGCATAAACCATCATAACATTAGAAACACACATAACACCAAGATTTTTATGTGGAAACCCAGTTAGGGGAAAACCATGGTGGAGATTAATCCACAAGTTTATACTTTGTTAAAAGTATAGTAAATGGGGAATGCACATGCATTCAGACACACTACCTATAGCTCACTGCTCAAATACAAAAATTCTTACTGCCCCAAGGAAGAAACACTATCTCATAGTCACATTTGGATTACATCCATCCTAGATATTTTGAACTAAGAAAATAGCATTTGTTAATGCCTAATTACAGTTCTGGTTAAGCGCATGAGCACTTTTTTCTACTCACTCTTCT
This sequence comes from Sequoiadendron giganteum, assembly GCA_007115665.2. Classification (NCBI taxonomy): domain Eukaryota; kingdom Viridiplantae; phylum Streptophyta; class Pinopsida; order Cupressales; family Cupressaceae; genus Sequoiadendron; species Sequoiadendron giganteum. The sequence goes on from CM021100.1 coordinate 358,988,899, forward strand.
TCACACTTTACTTCTTCTTTTGAAAGATCTGAAATTTATTCACACATAGCACTCGCACATCTTGCTTCTTGCATACTTCAAATGATATAAAAAATCAGTCTTATACATCCACATCAAAGGATAACATCAACTTCATTTTCGCCCAACAAAATATAAAATGTGTACAAACTATCGGCCCAAAGTAATAAAAATTTATCAAGGTGAATCAAAAAGCATCGACCAAAACATAGTAGGGACCCAAAAAAATATGTCTTGAACATGAAACACCTTAAAAAATTGGCCTTGAAGATCCACAACACGCTACAAACACCCTGTCGGCCATGAACATGAAAAACATGAACACCCAAAAGAAAATCACCAATTGTGAGCACAATGATCAATGTGAACCAACAAAACGAATATAGCACAATATAGAAACATCCATGGGCATCATGAAACACCATAAAAATATTCACATCAACTCAGATTACCAGAATCACATTATCTTCTTTCAAGAACACCAACTAAAGCAACAAGACAACTCTCTAAACATAGATACTCGTAACTTGATCAAATCTTCATGCAAACCTCTGAAAATTTTGGTAGATAAACTAGATATACTTGACAACAAACCCTTTAATCCATAACTACTCACCATCAATATACCGAACTAGCCAACACACTAAACTTCACTACTTCACCAACAACTTGTAACTTATTTTATTACAATTTTCTCAATATCCTCGATATATATAGCCTTAAAGACATTAATGCTTTAATGGTGTTGAAATCAATTACAACCACATATCAACAATATCCAACAATATCCCCCTTTAGTATTGATGGTAACAAATGATGTGAAAAACACCAACAACACAACTCTCTCTTAGCACTTTCTCCTCCTTAGATTTAGACTCTTCACAGATTTTCACATGACTCTTCTCCCCCTTTGACATCAATGAAAAAGGTACACATTATCTTACTCCACAGAAGCTATGAACCACATTTTTGAACATCTGCCTACTACCTCTAAGTAGTAGCCACCACAACATCAATTTGAATCACCAGATATGACTATGAAATGCATAGAATGATGCAAGTCATTGCACCTTAGTCTTGATTAGGAGGGGTAATCACTCATAGCTTCCCTTTGAGATACTCAAAAGTATCCTTAGGCAAGGGGTTGGTAAATATATCTGCAATTTATTCCTTAATAGGCACATGGGTATGTGCATGATCATCATGGAAAAAACAGGCCCTTAAGTGGCAATAAAAAGACAAAATATCAGAGTTAGACAATTTGACATAAAAATTTGAATAAGTTATCTATATTATTTCAAAAAAATGTAAAGATAGAATCTGTAGCAAATTGAATATAGTTTCTAAACTACTAGACCTTTATTTAAAAAAATAAAATCTATTTGGTGAAAATGTGAAATTTCAATGCAGTAGTATTTAAATTTTAGGGTAAAAATAAGAAGTAGGTGTCTGTCTGACCACCCTAACCACAATAAAATGATAATATTTTTTTATAAGCTTTTAGATATAAGTAGAGGACTCATGTCCCAATGTGATGCATATTTTTTAATAATTTTTTTCCATGTAAATAATTAATTATGAATTTTTTATTACAAATTTTAAAAAATATAAAAGCTCGTCTCTCTAACCACCTTAACTTGGTCAAAAATTCATGAAATTCAATTTTTTTTTTAATCCTATAGTACACAAAGCATAAAATGTGATACATGTTTTGGATTCAAAAAATTTGATACCATTTTAAATTTATAGATGTTTTTCAATCAGCCTATCAATCAAGACTTTATTCGTAATTCTAATAAAAAATGAATAATAATTATTTATTAAATTCAAAGTAAAGCATAATTTATATTGGTGGAAAGCTGAGAATCTCCTCTAAAAATCCTTTTCGTTTCATCAGTTTTGGGTAAAAAAAAAGTCATCAACCACATGGGCCATCATATGGCTTATATATCACCACTTTTTGGCCCATCATGATCTTGCACATACCCACATACTCCAGTTTGATATCCTTTTCACTCACCTTGTCTCTCAAAAAGTGAAACTTTATAAAAATATGCTTGGGTTTTGAATGCAGCACTGAATTCTTAGAAATGTTAATAACACTTGAATTATCATAGAATATAACAATAGTTTCATCATACAAAACTCTGATATCTTTCAACATCTGCTTCATTCATAATACTTGAGTATAATTTTTAGCAACAACAATGTATTCTACCTTTGCAGTAGATAAAGAAATGGCATTCTATTTCTTACATATGCATGAAATCAACTTCTTTCCCAAGAAAAATGGACCACCACTAGTACTCTTTCTGTCATCCACATCTCCTACCCAATCAACATCATTAAAAACACTCAGAGTAAGGTCATCATCTTTAGGATACCATAGACTAAAATCAATTGTCCCCTTCAAGTACTTGAAAAATCCTTTTCACAACTGTCACATGAGATTCCTTAGGATCAACTTGAAATCTAGCAACAATGCATAAGGCATTCATGATATCAGGTCTAGTTTGAGTCAAATACAACAATCCACCAATCATGGATCTATATATAGTCTTATTTTCCTTAGGATAATCATCATTTTAAGTCAACTTACATCCGGTCACCATAGGTGTATCAACTGGCTTTGGATCTTCCATACCAAAATTCTTTAGCAGTTCTTTCACATACTTGGACTGAGATATAAAGATCCCTTTATCTTGTTGAGAGATTTGAAATCCTAGAAAGAATTTCATTTCTCCAATTATAGACATCTCAAAATCACTTTTCATATCATCAACAAACTTCATGCACAAACTATCATCTCCTGTAAAAATGATATCATCAACAAAGACTTCAACAATCAAATCTTTATCATGATCAATCTTGAAATACAAGTTACTATCAATAATACCTTTATTAATTCCAAGATTCAACAAATACTTGTCCAATCTAGCATACTATGCTCTTGGGGCTTGGTTAAGTCCCTACAACTCTTTCTTCAACTCAGAAACAATATCTCCTTGATCAGTCAATTGAAATCCATCAGGTTGCTCAATATGGACCTCTACATTCAGTTCACCATTTAGAAATGCTAACTTGACATCCATCTGATAAACCTTGAAGTTTTTGTAAGTATCATAAGAAAGAAATAGTCCCACAACTTCAATGCTAGCAATAAGAGAAAAAATTTCTTAGAATTCAAATCCTTCCATCTAAAAATATCCTTTACACACCAGTCTTGCTTTATTTATGATAACTTCACCTTGCTTGTTCAGTTTATTCCAAAAGACCCATTTAGTTCTAATTACATTTTTGTCCTTAGGTATAGGAACAAGTGTCCATGCATCATTCTTCTCAATTTTCAATAGTTCTTCTTTCATTTCTTCCATCCAATGTTCGTCTTTGCATGCTTTATTGACACTATTAAGACGAGTCTTTGAAATCAAACAATACTCTTCTGCAATTCTTCTCCTAGTCTGAACACCTTTGTTCTTATAACCTATAATTTTATCTTCTGAATGATTTAGTCTTACATACCTTGGAATCTTAGGCTCTTGAACTTTAGGCTCTTATGATCTAGCTTCTACACTTTCACTAGTTCCTTCCTCTTGATTTTACTGATTCACCAGATTGATTTGAAATTTCTTTCCTTTATCTGAAGTATCATTCTAATCATTTTTTTGTCATATCCATAGGATCTAGATGGTCTAAATATTTCTTCATCAACCTTTACATTATCACTTTCCATTTTTTACTTAATCTCTTATTGTAGCATTGGTAGGCTTTACTTTTAGTAGAATAACCAAGAAAGATTCATTCATCACTTCTAGCATCAAACTTTCCTATATCTTCATCTCTTTTAATATAGCATTTACTCCCAAAGATTTCTAAGTATCTAATAGTAGGCTTATGACCAAACCATAACTCAAAAGGGGTCTTACTAGTATCGCCTTTAACATATACCCGATTAAGAGTGTAAACGATAGTACTCACAACTTCTCTCAAGTAGATATGAGGAACATTTCCTTCGAGCATCATAGTCCTAGCAACTTCTTTAATTGTTATATTTTTCCTTTCCACAACTCCATTTTTCTGAGGGGTCCATGAAGTAGATAATTGTCTCTTTATTCCATGCTTTTCACAAAAAGAATTAAACTCACCGAAAGTGAATTTTCCACCTCTATCTGATCTCAGACATTTAATCTTTAGGCCTATCTTTGTCTCAACCATAGCCTTGAAAATCTTGAATTTCTCTAAAGCTTTAGATTTTTTCCTTAAGAAAGTAACCCACATCAATCTAGAGTAACATGAAATACCTGTCACCTTGTAAACTTCTGATTCTAGAGGGACCACACAAGTTGGTATGCACAATCTCCAATACATCATTTGAACAATATTGTTTTCTTCTAAATGAGACTCTAGTTTGCTTCCCTAACTAACATTCCTTGCATATAGTATTAAAGTAGGTTTTATCAACTTAGGAAGATCTCTCACTACTTGGGTAGAACTTATCTTGATAATATTGTCAAAGTTTACATGACACAATCTTCTATGCCACAACCAACTTTCATCAACTTGAGAAATCAGACAAATTTTATTAGAAATACTTAGGTGAAAGATATTACCTTTTTTTTGTACTAGATGTAATCACATTTCCAGAACTCCCCAATATTTTACACTTTCCATCCTTAAATTGAAGATTATATCATTTATCAACCATTTGTCCATCACTTCAAAGATTATTCTTTAAACGTTCCACATATAGAACATCATCAATATTATGCTTACCATCAAAAGAAATGGATCCTCTGCCATAGATTACACTAGCTTTGTCATCACCAAATCTTACAAAACCATCATCATACTTTTCCTAACTCACAAATTTACTTTTATCACCTGTCATGTGATGAGAGCATCCACTATCAATCACCCATTCATATTTTTCTTCAACTCTGACAGCTAGATCTTTCTACACATTTATGCAGCTAGTAGAATAAGTAGGTACACGATTATTCTCCTTCATAGAAATAAATACAAATTTATCCTCACTTGCATTCCCTTTATCAGATTCATCATCTGTCACACCTTCATCAGTAGAAAAATAACACTTTCTCAAGAATCTAGGATTCTTAGATCTTGTCATAGGAACTTTTTCAAGAAACCTTGAGGAAAAATGACCTATCTTATTGGAAGAAAAAAAATTAAGAGGAAAATTCCCTTTATAATTACCTTCTCCTTTGGCTACTCTCTTGACAAGACTTGCTTCAATCTCGTCCGGTTTTCTCTCTTTTTCTTCAATCTCTCTCATTTCTTGCTCATATTTGGACAGTTTTGTAGAATAAATTTCTCCCTAATCATATCTCTGCTTATCTTTCCTAGATACAGTAGCTTTGAATGCAAATTCTATCTTAGGAAGAGATTCACCAAACTCACTTAGCTCAAAATCTCCAAGCTTACCAATCAACATGTCTTTGGCTACATTTTTTATAGTTTGGATCTCCTCAATAGAAGCAAATTTCTATTTGTATGCAATAGGCAAGGATCTAAGAGCCTTAGCCACAATATTTGATTCTTTCAATGTTCCACCAACACATCTGATACTACACACAAGTTCATTCACTCTCTACATAAAAGAGGTAATGTTCTCATCTTCCTCCATTCTCAATGTTTCATATTTCCCTTTTAAGCTATGTAGCTTAGCAATATTCACGTGTTTATCACCTTCATATAAGGTTTCCAAATTTTTCTAGATCTCATAAGCAGTCTTCAGCTCCATCATTTTTGTCATCTTGGAATCAGTAAAAGCACTCAATAATGCTTCCTTAGCCCTGATATTGTATTTAGGTTCCTTAATCTCACCTACAATAGAAGGACCATTCTAAGGGATGGTATATCTATTCTTTGTAATTTTCCAGTAGGGTTCTCCAATGCATCTCATATGACACTCCATTCAAGTCTTCCATAGAGAATAATTTGTTCCATCAAATCTTAGATTATCCTTCTTATATGTCGTCATCTCGGATCACCTCAAGCGATCAAGCTTCTCCAGAGGAACTTGCTCTGATACCAATTGTTGGAAATACAAGGGAAGACAACTGAGAGGGAGGGGCTGAATCAGTTGTCACAAAAATTATACTTATTAAACTTATTCTTAGATATGATAAAAAAACATGAAAGCATAAACCATCATCACATTAGAAACACACATAACAACAAGATTTTTACATGGAAACCCTATTAGGGGACAAAACATAGTGGAGATTAATCCAAAAGTTTGTACTCTACTAAAAGTATAGTAAATGGGGAATGCACATGCATTCAGACACACTACCTAGAGCTTACTTCTCAAATATAAAAAGCTTATTGCCCAAAGAAAGACACATTGTTTTACAGTCACATTTAGATTACATCCATCCGAGAGATTTTGAACTGAGAAAATAGCATCTTCTAATGCTTGATTACAATTTAAGTTAAGTGCATGAAAACTTTCTTCCACTCACTCTTCTTCACACTTTACTTCTACTTTTGAAAGATCTAAAATTTATTCGCACATAGTGATAGAGCTTTCAAAACTTTACAAATTGTAGCTGGTTACCAAGGGCAAAAAATTTCAACCTTATGTTTGTTGGCCTAGGGTTTAGGGGTTTGTCACCCTTGCTTAAATTTTTAAATTATCAAACCCTTGTGTTATGTTTTCATGTTAACCCATTGTAACAGGTCACCAACTATCTTAGTTATGACTTATGGCATTGTCCCCATTGTCTTTACTGTCCCCGTTGCTTAGGCCTATCGGTCATCGGGTGTTTAATGTTTCAAATATTTTAATGGTTGGCCCTAAATTTTTTGTTTTAAATACTTATTTTTGAAGTCTTTAATTTCTTAGGGGTGCATTGCCTGCCACCTAGCCGATGGCCCCTTTTTATAACAATAATATGCATGTGTAGAAATCCAAGCCGTTGGATTTAATCAATGAAATATAGGCCCTTGCACACATGCTACACAATATTAAAATAATACATTTTTGTTGGGTCACACAATGTGCGTGATTGCACCACACATCCTTCATTTCGTGTGGGACCCATTTCTAACTCTTGACTTGATCTCTCATAGTAGAGGATTGATGACTCTAATGCACCGATGGGACTTGATTTGGATCATAGAATGCACGTCATGCAAAATATTTAATGGTTTCACCTAATGCATTGTGCAACCTGCACGAGGGTGCCACCTGGACTTTGTTGGTGGCATAAGGAGGCTAGATAGGGCCCATGAGTGGTACACATGTTTTCTGATGGGGATAAGTATCATTGGCTGATGGGCTTGCCATGTGATAGTGTGTATTTTTCAAATGTTTTGACTCAATTTGAGTTTTTCAACAAGCCAACACATCGACACATCGATGACCTATTATTAAAATTCAAATTCAACCATGTGATGGTTGTTTGAGTTCTATGAGTGATGGGCATTAATGGTGCAATTTATTCAAAGGATATGAGCCTGATCTCCATGTGTGCAAAGGGCTACTTCTTGGGAATCATGATGAATAGTACATCTATTTCCATGCACCTAGGAATTAACAGTGGTGATGCAGACACTAGTGAATGATCACTCATTTTCTCGTGCTTCAATTGGAGCATTGATGATCACTTCATCAATTTTCTCAACAAATATGGATGATGGCTCTTTCATTTTCACCATAGCAGTTAGGGCTTTGGAATGCTTTGTATTTGATTGGTTGTTCTTGTGAAGGTCTGAGTCTTTCTGCAAAATGAGAAAGTCTACTACATATCCATCAACTATGCATAGGTCAACAATGGGTAATGTTCAAAGTTTTGGTGGAAATTTCCCATTAGATGAACAAGATAGTCTTCAAGGCTCTCTCAAGCCAAAGATGGAGAGTATGAAGCCTATCCTAGAAGTCATCAAGTGTAGCTCTCAGCTAAAAAGCTAAGTTGCAAGAGTAGAGGTGGCGGCATTAAGCAAATATGGGAAGTCTAGAGAGTATGGGAGGATATCAAGGGAAAAAATGAGGTACGGTCGAGGCTCTCTAGGTTGACAAAATTCGCCCATTGATGTCTTTGGTAGTTCTAGTGCTAGTGATTTAGAGACTGACTCTGATTATAGCTATTTCCTCATGACTCTAACTTATATGGTTGGTGTGAACGAGGAGGTCCTCGTGGTTTCTCCAATTACCATTGTGGCATGGTGTGATGGTTCTGGTTTTGGTGTTGAAAAGTGTAGTGCTGAAGATAAGGTGGTGGTTTTTCCTCTCACTAAGGAAAAAATGAGAAGTGGTCATTTGTACCATGGCCATGGTGCTACTTCAGGTTATGGATGATGGTTTGGTTTTTTGTGCTTTCCAATTTTTCTATGATGATGATGTTTTTTCTTTTGGGGTTCAACGTGGATGCAAATGACAAGGCCTTAATGGAATTTTGTTGTGAGTGATGGTGACAATGACTGGTTACAAGGGTTGTAATAGTTTTTATTCCCTTATGTGGTGAAATGATTGCATGCAACCGTCAAGGAATTTTGAAATGTAGATGAAATTCTATTTTGAAATGTAACAACAATGACCCTAAAGCTTTTCGCTCTATTATGCTATAAAAGAGATCTCAAGGATCATTGCAATAGGGGTCAGATTTGTTTGGGGTCTAGTGAGGTTTTTGTAGGGTAGAGAAAACACATAGAATGCATAATTCTTCATGAATACGCCATTAATTGTATTGGGTAGGGTATCCATATGAAACAATCTTAAATGATTTGATTTAATTACTGATATCGAAAAAAATCTGAATAAACTTAATGTATATCTTCTCTTGTGTGTTGTTATCAAAAATTATGAGTCAAGTTAACAAGTGTAATTTCATTTATCTTTTCAAAGGATTGTTTGAAATGTATGATTCTTCTACTTGCTTTAGCTCAATGAGTTAATTAAATGCTTAAAGAAGAATTGTAAGTTTGTGGTAATTGGCTAAGGATTTGATAAGTATTGATGCTTTAAATACATTGAAGTTCTATGATGTAATGCATTCCAAAAATAATTCACCCATATCAAGACACAATATTGCATATATGAGTCAATTTTTCACGCTTGACTCCTACCCAATTTGATGAGGCATTGGTTTATTACTTTAGGATTCTCATAGTTTATTGAAATCAGAGAATACCAACTCATGGATTCAAGGTTAGGACAATACTTATTTCATATTTTATTCTTGATGAGATGAAAATATTAGAGCTACAAAATGTCCCTAGCAACTTAGAGGTCATTTTCTTAAGGTTGGTTGAGCCTTGGATAAATTATGTCTAATTGCATTCAATAAGGACTAATCTATGTATAGATGTGTTCTTACAACAATGGAAATTATAGGAACACACTAAGGAACACCCTCCTTGGTTCCATAGAGCTCCTTGTGTTGGCTTCATAGTCCTAACTATTCTTGAGTATAAGGGATGACATCCTTTTAGAGATATTTGGGTCTAACAAGAAAACACACCAACATAAATGGCGACTCTGCTGAGGAGAACTTCTGAAAAAAAAAATGAATCACAGGTGTAGAAGGTAGTATCACAAAGTCAAGCATTTGGTGAATCTGAACTTTAAGTTTAGATGTTGGAAAGTATTGGACCTAGAAGAGGTATTATTGCAGCAAAGTGTTAAAGGATTTGTGAGTGACTCTGTTGTTGAAGAAGACCTGAAACGTTATTTACTCTTACGTGGACCTCATGTTGCTTGAAATTTGTTCCTCTATGAAAGAGGTGGTGACTCTATCTAAAGAACCAATTGATTTTTTAATAAGACTTCTATATTTGTAGACTTTGCAATCAGGAAGAAGGGTTAACAGTTGCTACAGAGTTTCCAGGTATTCACATAAATCTAAGAAGAGCATTATTTTGTTTGAAAGGAGTTTATGAGAAATTTTCAAGGGTTCAGATGATAAATGGTTCCCTATTAGATGAAATTTCATTAAGGTAGGGAATACTACCTATGCTTCCCATATTTCTAGTGTATAATATCAATGATGATATGCAGAGTATGTGAATTTTTTCCCTTGAATTTTTTCCCTGAGAAGTATCAAGTATAAGTATGCAGGGCAAATGGTTTTTGTCACACCCTCTGAGGGATTTTGTAATTGAAAGGTATATGCCACTAGAATTTAGTGGTATTAAAGGGTTTCCTAATCTGGTTCCTAAAAATGTTAGGAAAATTTTTCCCAAGTTCACAAGGCAGAACTCTGAATCAGCCTGTAGGTATTTTCTTTCATTCATGCATTTGATGGGCGATTATGAAGTAAATCATGAAGATGTTGTCATGAAAATTTTTGTTCAATCTCTTTGAGATGATGCTAGAGATTGGTTCTCATATTTACCAGCATGTTCTATAGTTTCATGGAATCAATTTTTAAGAATGCTTTTGTAGAACAGTTTGGTGAAAGGATAAATCTAGGTATGGTAAGGAAACAGTTTATGGAAATTTATAAAAATGAAGATGAATTGGTCCTTGTTTTCAATCTTAGATTTACAAAGGCAATACGGGATATTCTATAAATTATAAGGACCAATGATTCAGAGTTCTTGGTTGTATATCTAGGGGATTTTAACAAAAATATGGTTTACTTATTGAGAGATAAAGAGCCTGCAACAATATGCCAAGCATATCAAAATGATATGGACATTGAGAATAACCTCAAATATTCAATGATGAAAGGATGTTTATCTAGGGGATTTTAACAAAAAGATGTGTAACTATGGTTGAAGAAGTGATCATTGAGGAATCATGCCAAGAAGATATAGCTTTTCTTGTCCCAGTTGAACCATTTCCATTATGTGTTGCTCTAAGTGAGCTCCAGAAGAAGGACTCTCCAGTATTAGGAAGTGTCGATCATGTTTCTCTAGCCAGAAGATTATGTGATATAAGGAGAGATCAGGGTGATTCATCCCATGACCTATTCCATAGGTTTGTGGATATGTTATTTGAAATACTAGAGGGTGTCCAACCTAAAGAGTCAATGTGTATTGACATGTTTTGTGAAATATATCAGTCAGGAACAAGCATGTTTCCAAGTGAATTAAAGCATAAAAGTTTAGGCCAAGTGGCTAACTGGATCTAGCTGATAGAAGGAATTGTGATTAACCATGCACAATAAAAAATTCTCTTAAAGAGTAGTGATCTTAATCTTAGTAGGGAGAGGCATCAAGTAGTACAAACTGGTGAAGAAAATGAATTAGAATTGGATGATTGAAACCAATTCACTAATATTGTATGAACATATTATCTTTATAATGATAAGGGTGATATGTCTGAGTCAAGCTCTTGGGAAGTAGTAAGGGATGCAGAGCTAGATGAAATCTGAATGGTTGCACCATTAAATGATCTGACCAATAGCTTTAATTATGATCAATTTATTACTGAATACCCATATATCAACTATATACATTATGATAGTCAGTCTAAGGAATCTGAATGCAACCTCACTATTGATGAGTTCTCATGTTGTGGTGGTTGTGAGGATACAAAGTCATGTCTCTCTTTCAATTACTATGAATATCCTTATCATGTGAAGGTGCACTCTCTTTCAAGATATTACAAGGATTCTATGGGTAATGAGAAGTTACAAAATAAACACTCTCATTTACAATGAACAAGGGGTTCCTTGGACATAAATGAATGTAATAGAGAACCCTCTCTATGATGAAAATTCATCCATGCCTATTGATAAAGATACATCTCCTATTTGGTATAGGGATAACCCACTTTTTGAAGGTTTGGATGATTCTTTGGATGTATGGTCAAAACATGGTTGTGAGCAATGCACTGATAGGTTCATTGATGATAATGCCTATGAAACTTTCACATTTGGTACTACCCTGTATTTTGAGATTAAGGATCAAGCGGAGGCTAGAGTCCTTGAATGTCTCTCCCATGAATGTAATTATTCCCATGAAATCAATTTGCAAGTACCTTAGTCACAAGAAAAGGAGTACTCTAAGTCTAGTGGTGATGAAAAGTATGAGGATATGGGTATTGATAATTGGTGTGTAGATGTTGAGTCTGATGGAAAATTCTTGAAGAGTGATGTATGCATAGATAAGGGAAGAGTTCAAATAATTGGTGATCAGGTCACATGTTCTGATGCACATGAAAAATATTAAGTGGTATTGAAGCTCACAGAAGATAAATGGCAAGATGACTCGGGTGCAAAGAAATTGAATTATGTCGAATATGATATTGGCCGACACGAGTGTGGGGTTGAATTTTTTTTTTGATACTCCTCATATTTGGGGTATCATTTTGGATCTATTTCCACTCAACGAGGATGGTATTTATGTGAAGAAGGGTGAAGAATTTCTTGCATGTGTCTTTCTCGCTTGAAACTCTTCAGAGGATTGTTGGCCTAGTTTGATGCACAATGTTTTTGACTATTTCAAATTTGATATGTAGAGTGAGTGTGATCAAGTGGAATATAAGTGCTTCCTTTTTCCATTTCAACTAGACAAGCCAGAGGTTAATAAGCAAGGAAAGTGTAACGCAATTGGTATTTGTAAAATTGGTACAAATGGTTTGGAATTTCCTAACATCGATGTTCATCCAATGGAGGTATGTGAAAAAAGAGCCTTTGATAAGAAGATGAATTTGATCCAAAGCTTGGAAGGTTTTTAAACAAAAGGCTTAAAAATTGAAGCTAGTGGAATTGGATGAACTCTCTCTAAATAAAGAGATTTTGTACAATGCTGTGAATTATGTATATAGGGTTTCTTTTCTGTTTTCCTATTGTGTTTGCTTGTCTTGTCTAGACAAGCTACTAGTTTGTTTTTTTTTGGGTTGGTCTGCTTCTACCCGAGTTCTGGATTCTTGCCATAGCCGCTAGGGGTATGCATCCCCAAGCTAGAGCCACTGATAGAGCTTTCAAAATTTTACAAATTGTAGCTAGTTACCAAGGTAAACATTTGTCAAGCTTATGATTGTTGGCCTAGGGTTTAGAGGTTTTCCGCGCTTGCTTAAATTTTTTAATGATCAAACCCTTGCATTATGTTTTCATGTTGACTTGCTATACCAGGTCACTGCTCGTCTTAGTTACAACTTATGGCATTGTGCCCATTGTATTTACTGGCCATGTTGCTTAGGCCTACCAGTCATTAGGTGTTTAATGTTTTGAATATTTTAATGGTCGGCCCTAAAAATTTTGTTTTAAAGACTTATGTTTGAAGTCTTTAATTTCTTAGTGGGTTGTTTCCTACCACCTAGCCCATGGCCCCTTTCTTATAAGAATAATATACATGTGCATATATCTAGGTTGTTGGATTTAATCAATGAAATTCAAATCCTTGAACACATGCCACGTAGTATTAAAATAATACATTTTGGTTGCGCCATGTGGTGTGTGTGATTGTGCCATGTATCCTTCAATTTGTGTGGGACCCATTTCCCAATATTGACTTGATCTCTCGTAGCATAGGATCGATGGCCCTAATGCACCGATGGGTCTTGATATAGGTCATAGTGTGCATACCGTACAAAATATTTAATGGTTTCACCTAATTCCTTGCATGGTCTACGCAAGGGTGCCACATTGAGTTTGTTGGTGACACAAGGAGGCTAGATGGGGCATGTGGGTGGTACACATGTTTTTTGATGGGGAGAAGTATCATTGGCCGATGGGCCTACCATCCGACAACATAGACTTTTCAAATGTTTTGACTCAACTTGATTTGTTCAACAAGCTAATGCATTAGTGCATCGATGACCTATATTTAAAATTTAGAGTCAACAATGTGATGGTTATTTGAGTTCTATGAGTGACTCGCATTAATGGCACAAGATCTTCAAAGCATATGAGCTTGATCTCCATGTGTGCAAAGGGATACTTCCTAGAAATCATGATGGATAGTACACTAATTTCCATGTACCTAGGAATTAATAGTGGTGATACAAACACCAACGAATGATCACTCATTTGTGCATGCTTCAATTGGAGCATTGATTATCACTTCACCAATTTTCTCAATAAATATGGATGATGGATCTTTCATTGTCACCATAGTAGTTAAGTCTCTGAAATGATTTATTTGAGTAGTTGTTCTTGTGAAGGTCTGAGTCTAGGTGAAAAATGATCAAGTCTACTTCATATCCATCAGGTGTGCGTAGATCAAGAAGGGGTAACATTTAAAGTTTTGGTGTCAATTTACTGTCAAATGAACAAGATATTCTTCAAGGCTCTCTAAGCCCAAAGATGGAGAATATGAAGCCTGCCCTAGGGGTCATCAGGTGTAGCTCTCAGCTCAAAATCCAAGTTGTAAGAGAGGAGGTGGCAGCGTCCAAAAAAGATGGGAAGTCTGCAAAGAATGGGAGGATATCAAGGGCCAAGATGAGGTATGATCAAGGCTCTTTTGGTAGATAGAATTCACCTATTGATGTATGTGGAAGTTTTGGTGGTGGTGATTCAAAGACTAACTCTCATTATAGATATTTCTTCATGGCTCTGACTGAGATGGCTAGTGTGAACAAGGAAGTCCTCACAGTTTCTCCAATTACCACAGTGGCACCATGTGATAGTTCTAGTTCTGGTGTTGAAAAGTGTACTGTTGAAGATAAGGTGGTGGTTTCGCCTCCCACTAATGTGAAAACAAGAAGTGGACATTTGTACCATGGTCGTGGTGCTACTTCAGGTTCTGGGTGATGGTGTGGTTTTATGTGCTTTCAAATTTTGTTGTGATGATGATATTGTTTCTTTTGTGGTTCGATGTGGATGTAAATAAAAAGGCCTTAATGGAATTTTGTTGTGATTGATGGTGACACCAACTGGTTACAAGGGTTGTAATAGTTTTTATTCCCTTATGTGGTGAAATGATTACATCCAACCATCAGGGAATTTTGAAATGCAAATGAAATTCTATTTTGAAATTATTTTTTTCTGGAATGTAACATAAATGAGCCCAAACTATGTCACTCTCTTGTTCTATAAAAGAAATCTCAAGGCTCATTGTAGTGGGGGTCAAATTTTTTTTAATTCAAGTGAGGTTTTGGTGGGGTAGAGAAAACACATAGAATGAAAAATTCTTCATGAATGTGCCATTAATTGTCTTGGGTAGGGTATGGGTATGAAATAGTCTTAAATGATCTTATGTAATTACTAATATCAAAAATAATCTAAAAAATATTAAAGTATATGCTCTCCTGTGTGTTGTTATGACAGATTATGAGTGAAGTTAACAAGTTTAATTTCATTTATCTTTTCAAAGGTTTGTTTGAAATGTATGATTCTTCTGCTTGCTTTAGCTCAATGAGTTAATTAAATTCTTAAAGAAGAATTATAAGTTTGTGGTAATGGGCTAAGGATTTGATAAGTAGTGATGCTTTAAATACAATGAAGTTCTATGATGTAATTTATTGTAAAAATCATTCACCCATATTAGGATGTAATATTACATATGACTGAATGTTTCATGCTTGACTCCTACGCAATTTGATGAGGCACTGATTTATTTATTTAGGATTCTCATAGTTTATTGAAATCAAAGAATAGCCACTCATGGATTCAAGGTCGAGACAATACTTATTTCATATTTTATTCATGATGAGATGAAAATATTGAAGCTACAAAATTTTCCTAGCAACTCAGAGTCCATTTATTTAAGGTTGGTTGAGCCTTTGATAAATTATGTCTAATTACATTCAATAGGGACTAATCTTTGTATAGAAGAAAATTATAGGAACACACTAAGGAACACCCTCCTTGGTTCCACAGAGAGTAAAGAGTAGGAGCAAAGGCCTCAGGATCTTTGCTCGTTGTATTAGCTTCCTAGTCCTAACTATTCTTTAGTATAAGGGATGGCATCCTTTTAGAGATATTTGGGCCCGACAAGAAAAAACACCAACACATAGCACTCACGCATCTCACTTCTTGCATACCTCAAATTATATAAATAGTCGATCTTATATATCCGCATCAAAGGATAGCATCAACTACATGTAAGCCCGACAAAATATAAAATGTGTACAAACTGTCAGCCCAAATTAATAAACAATTATCAATGCAAATCAACTAGCATCAACCAAAACATAGTAGGGACCTACAACAATATTTATCGAACATAAAAAACCTTAAAAAATTAGCCTCGAAGATCCAAAACATGCTACAAACACCTTGTCAGTCATGAACATGAAAAACATGAAAATCGAGAAGAAACTCACCAATCACGAGCACAACAAGAAATATGAGACAACAACATGGATAAAGCATGATCTAGAAACATCCATAGGCATAATGAAACACCGTAGAAACATGCACATCAACTCTAATTACTAGAATCACATCTTCTTTCTGGAACATTGGTGGAAGCATCATAACAACTATCTAAACATAGGTACTCATAACTTGATCAAATTTTCATGTGAACCTTTGAAAATTTTGGTGGATAAACTAGATATACTTGAAAAAAACCCTTTAATCTTCAACTACTCACCTTCAATATACTGAACTAACCAACACAATGAACTTCACTGCTTCACCGATAACCTATAACTTATTTAGTTACAATTTTCTCAATATCCTCGACATATACAACCTTAAAGAAATTAATGACAATAGTGTTGACATCAATGAAAACCACATATCAGAAATATCCAACAGTTTGACTAAAACTTCTTCAATTGAAACTTTTTAAGGCTTAAATTATTATATTTTCTAAAAATATGCGATTTTAGCAAAAATCAGAATCTCCCAAAAATTGTAAACCAGCATTGTGGGATCACCCCTGTTAGTCTATTTATGAGAGGTTAGACCTTGTCTCCCTTGTTTTCTAGTTCTAAAATTTCCATTGCACCTGATAGATGCCATTGTGCCACGCTATCATCCCAAAACTGTGCTTTTGTCCTCTAATAGAGAGCTATCTGAGATAGAGAGTCGACACTAAAAATTGAATCGCCTAGTCTCCTTTCAACTCATGAGTTTGTAGAGTGATCGAAGGGCCTCATAGTCCTCATCATTCTCATCCTTCTTATCCTAAAATTTTCCTTAAACTGAGGTAAGTTAAGGAATCTGGCTTCTCTCAGCCTTTCGTGACCTAGGGCCTTGCAGTGGTTGGTCCCCCTCTTTTACCATTTTGGTGAAGCTGATGTGAAGCATTTTGGTTCCATTTTGAAATACTGAAAGTCCCTTTCCTCGTATCCTAGGAGAATTGCAGGTGTGAGTGTTGTAAGTATTTCACCTTACAACCCAACCTGTGACCCCTAGTAGGCATAGTTGGAAGGTTTCAAAGGTGTTATGTAACGAAACTGAAATTGCTTCACTGTCTTGTCTCGTAAACTTTAAGAGGCTCTGTGGAAGTATCGTTTAGTGTGTGTGATGGCCTCTTTCTCAAATCAACCTATTCCCTCTACGCAGGTTGTCAATAATGGAACTAGGATAACCTTCACTTCATATGACCTATCAATGGGTTTTAATAGGGAACCATCTCCTCTTTACATTCCTATGAGAATGACTAGGAACAATATAGTATGTGTTCTCGTTGATCTGACATCTCAAATGAATATCATAACTAAGGAGAACATGTTAATCAATTTCCTATATAAGGATGGATATGATGTGCCTGAGAGTACCATTCGCACACACGATAGACTTTTTGTACCTCCTATAGGGATTATTATCTTGTCAGACCTCGTTGGACCTAAATCTATGAACCTTAAGTTTGACATCATCCTAAAATTCATTTATGGAGGTTTGGTACATGTTTTCCATGACACCGGTTATAGACCGTTGGTTGCACGTGGCAACTAGATGTTAGATTTCTTTTGGCCTGCACCTATTGGTCCTCTCCTGCCCAAGATGGACCTTCGGTATCACACATTTAAAAACTATAAGAAAGGATGTTCTAGGCCAAAAGTGAGATACCCTCCTTCACCTTATGTTGTTTCACATAGGGCTTGCCTGAAAACTGACAGTGATGCCTCCAAGTCACGTAGAAGAGAAGAAGAGAAGCAGTCCCAAGATCCTCCTTCTTCCTATTTCGTTGTTCAGCTCGATGCTTCCTCTCACTTTTTTGTGGTACCATCTGCTTCTATCTCACATTTGCGAGAGAATCCCATGGTGCTTGCTTGGCAAAAGGCCAAGTGCCCTACATTTGAGCTTCTTGTCTTACCCATAGAACCTAGGCCTATTTGATATGGTAGACATAAATCCCCCTATGGAGATTCCTCTATGTCTCAGCCTCTACGGCCTCCTACCGCTCCTGATCTTAAAGTAATAAATGAGAAGAGGCCGATTGTTGAGGCACTAGAGTCAGTCCCCCCTGTTGCTTCTGAATCTGCTCCTCCTGCTCCCATCTAGGAGCTGGTCCCTCTATTGGAAATACTTATGGAGGAAACTCCCATGGCTGAGGAAGAGTCATCCATTCCTTCGCAAAGCCTGGCTTCTAGTTTGAAGAGTCACAGAAACCACCTTATGCACAAGTGCAAGTGCCAATAAAAGCCTCTTTTGGCTGAGCAAGCTGCCCTATAGAAGAAGGAAGAAAAGATGAATGCTCTTGTACCCAGACCTCCTGCAGTGTCCTCCTCTCTCCTCCCTTATGTTTTTGTCCAAACTAGCTTCGTATCACTTCCGACATCCACTGCGAGTGCACATTCACCTAAAAAGGTGTAAGTATTTATCGCTCCTTTCATGGAGCAACCTTTGTTGACATCTATTTCATATGTCTTTCGTTTTCTGAGGCTCATAGATATGATTAACACTTTGATGGTATCTATTGCAGTTCTTTCCTCCTCTCCCTCTACCGTTCTTGCTTTGTCCATTGGGTGTTCGCCTCCTCCGATGAAGAAGAAGGTAGAGAGTGGTCCCTCGAGGAACAAAGGACGTAATAGGATCCCACCTTCTATAAAAGGTGGTCCCACATTGACTTGTTATGTCCTAGTGATAGAATTAGTCCCAGCCTCCCTTGAGTTTTTCACCACTCCCAAGTCGCTCGATGGGATTAATGGTGAACCTTAGGCACAAAATCCTCCATCCGTCAAGGTGAAACATGGCACTCTGATTACGTGTACATTTAATTTAGTCGATGAATTTTTGACCTTGTCAGTGATCTTCATAAGGTCATTGACATTAGACCCACAAGAGTTGAGTGATGGAGACCTCATAGGTCCTTCTTCCTTAGCCCTTGTTGTAGGAGGATCAGAATAACCTCCTCTTAATATTACAACATTGCAGGCTATCCATCTTTCCCCCTATGATGATCTATAGTGGGAAGTTGGCAACCTCTTGGTTGACCATTTTTATAGGGAGACTGTCCTCTTGATCTTTAGATTAGGTGTGTGTGTTGTGATGTTTCCCCCGTGACCGTGCTATATGTTTCTGGATGACCCTCGTCACCCCTGTTGGTGCTTGGATATAGGCATGGTGTTTGTGTTGTAAACCTTCCTCTATGTGTATCATTATTTTTCCATGTTTTTGATTGACTTTCAACAAATTGGGGATGATGCAATGCGTTGGGAGCATTTAGGCTTCCTTCTATGTTGACCCAATTTTTTATTTTCACTTTGTTTTCTCGTGCATTCCTCACATCGCCTAGCATAGTAGGGGGTTGATGATAGCTCATTTATATACTATTGTTATACTTATATATATTTTTGAGCATCTCTGACCTAGAAATATCAGGTTACCCTTGTGTCATTTTTTCATGTTCTCCTTTCTTTTGCTTTCTCTTTATCTTTCTCCCTTCTTTGCTCGTGTTGTCCCTTTCATGTGTGATTGTCACTTCTACATTGCATGATATTTAGAAAATAAATTCATTGCCAGACCAATCTTTCCTCAAGACCCCTCACACACTTCTTTGCTAGAATTTCATTCTTGACTTGAAACCCTAACGAAACATGTTTCCTTCATCATGGGTTCATAAAGAAAGGAAATGGAAACCTTCCTCTAAAGTAGGAACAACTTTAATCTTCCCCTCACATGGGGGAATATCCTTCCTTTTGAATTCCTTGGTGAAGTGAACATCTTTCAAAAGGATTCCTTGATGATGAATCAATTCTAGAAAGAAGACATTACCTTTTGGGTAGTGCATCCCTTGAGTGGACCCTTTCTTACACATTAGGTTTCCAAGGGACCCCTTCGAAAGCCTTTACATCTTGGCATCTAGCTCGAGGGCAACCCGACTAGACCAGTTTCACATATTTGTGTCTAGCTTGGGGGAAGCCTGACTATACCTACTTCACATCCTTGCATCTAGCTTTGGGGCATCCATACTAGAATTTACTCTTCAAATAGTGCATCCCTTGACTGGACCCTTCTTCCTTTTCAATGGTTCTCGAGGGACCCCTTTAGAATTCTTCCAACTTGGTGGTGATCTGCATGATTGTCTGTTCACTGGCCTGTGCAACTACTTCTTGATGTGTTCTATGTGTGGGAAAGCATGATGTCGTTCCTGACTCTATGAAGTCCCCTTGGCTCGGTCTCCCTCATGTGAGAATTCTTGGGGGATACCTCCTTTGCAGGTCTACGGACTTGTAAGGTACTTTATTTCTTCAACTTTATCATTCTACAAAGCTATGAAGTCCTTTTCTGGTCCTCCACTTTTAGGTTCGCCAGACCGTGCTCTGATTCCTCATTGGTATAGGTATACATCTCTAAGATTACAAATTCTTTGATCTACTTTACTAAAGCACTCACCAATATTTGTGATCACTAAAGTGGGGGAAAAATGTATAGGATAAAATTTTCACCCCTAATGTGAATTCCCCTTTTACCCCTCTCCACTTTAGAAAAACAAACTCAAAGGCTTAATTCCACATAAGTCAATTGTTCTCCATCCACTTGGTGCCCATTTTGAGTGTTGGTAGAGGCATTTCTTTCAAGGATGCCCATCCAACGTGTAGACATCTGCATGGCATGCTTACGTCATTGGAAAATTCCTACGACTGGAGTCTATAGAGACGTTACACTTCCTATTGAAAGTCAATGTGTAACACCTCCCTTTGACTGGCCAGCCTGAATATGGTTGTTTCTTGACCTCCTTTCTTCATATTCACCTCTCATTCATCCATTTTCATCTCTTGAAAGCTCTTGATCATTTGTAAACATCTCTACACAACTTCATTCACTCATCCATAAGCTTTAAAGCAACATTTCACACTCCATAGCAGCAATTCATCACTCCATCACTTCAATGGAGCAAGTGTAGGATGACTCTGTTGTAGAAGAGGCCTGAGTTCCTCTCATCTTTCTCCTCTACTAGCCTTGAGCACTTTGGACAGAGGTGGTAAGCTCCTCACTCATCTTCTCTATTACTTGGTTGAGTTAGCACATTACTATTTTAAAGTTTTTTGTGTATTTTTCTTGTATTTCTTTCTTTATCACATTATTTCTACATCGTTGCAAACTTGGCTATCCATGGAGGTGGAAACACCAAAATGGGGGTCTGACTGAGGCAAACCCCTAAATAGCCCAACAACATTTTCCCACTTTTTTGTGTGTAGGTGGAGAGATCTTGGAGCAAGCTGGAAAAAAGGATATTTTGTGAGATCATCTTCATCATCCTTGTGGTAATATACTTCCTCTATTGCATTCATCTTTATGTTTCATATTTCATAGTGTTATTTTGCACATTTAAAAACTCTTAATCTAGTTTGTTAGCCCATTTCTTAGAGGTTAGACTGTGTCTCCCTCATTTTCTATTTTGTACGGACGCCCGTGCACCTAAGAGACACCAGTGCACCATGCTACTATCCCAGAGCACAATTACTGTCCTCTGATAGAGAGTTATTTGAGATACAGAGTCGACCCTAAAAGCTGACTCACCCAGTCTCCTTTCAATTGAAAAGTTTTTAGAGTGATTGAAGGGCCTCATAGTCCTCATCATTGTCATTTTGCTCATCCTAACATTTTCCTTAAGCTGAGGTAAGTTACGGTAGCCTGCTTCTCTCAGCCTTTCATGACTTGGGGCCTTGTAGTGGTTGGTCTCCCTCTCTTGCAACTTAACATGTGAATAAGTCCCCCTTGCTAATAATTATCTAGATACAAGATAAGTAAGTATTCACACAAACAAAGAAAATGTGCATAGAAATAAAACATTTCCATAATGATGCCACACGTACACTGCTAGGAACCACTATTCAAATGCACTGACAAGAGACTCTAGTGATTTTAAAAAGAATGTGTTTAATTGGTTCAACTGGTTGAAAAAGTAAAGGGGTTAGTGCATTTCTAGAACTAAGGCATGAAGACATGACATGAAAAAGTAAAGGGGTTAGTGCATGCCTCTAAGAATTGGAAATATCGCTTTCTTTACATTAATAAAATTCAATGATAAAACATTCATAGGCTCCATTCCATATATTTTGGGAGAGCTTCAAGTGTTGGAGAATTTGTATTCAATAAATTTCTAAAACTATTGATAATATTTCTTTGCTAAGGTACTCCAAAGTTGATTGAAACCAACCTTTTAAAAGAATAACTATCCTCTCTTTTCTAGGCACAAAAACCCCATACCTATGTCATGATTTGTCTCCTCATCCTCTTATCCTTTCTTAACTTAGTTATTTTGACATGTAGGCCCTATGCACAAGCTTGCTCCCATTGTGGATGTGACATATTACGAGAAATTTAATAAGATATAAAAAATTCTAGGAGACAAAATTAATTGATGAGAGTTGTGTTTCTGGAAATCATTTATACATAAAATATGTAAATCATTAAGAACTACATAGTTGTGTTGTAGGAAATCCTTTTTAGAAAGACTACCCAAGAAAATAATTGGTGGATTAAATATCTTCTTTTATCTTGGATAAATTTGTTGCAAGTATGAAGGTGTTGTGATTGATTTCAATAGGATGCATACTAACTAGTGTTGTTATTGATGTCAAATATTTGTTACGGAAGGTGGTTGCATGATGAAGATATCAAAGATATTGAGGAAATTGTGAAAAAGAGGAAAAAAGATTGTTGCAAGCTATGCATGTGTAGTTGAGATATTGAGGAAGTGTTTTGAGTACACATGTGGAGCTATCTTTTTGTTGTAGTGTCTGAAAATGAGTTGGAATGAAGTAATTAGCTGAGATGATGTCTTCAATACTTGGTTTTCAAGTGCTTTTGATAAAATTTGATAAACATAGAAAATAGTGTCGTGCAAGTGTTCAAAGTTTTCTCCAGGATGTGCTTTGTGTTTATTTTGTGTTGATGTTATTCCTGTGTGGTTCTGATATGTTTTTCATGGTTTTTAGAGGTTGCTATATTTAGAATTTGGGTCTCTAGATTGTTGTACTGAGTGAGATATTTTCATCAATGTGTGAACTGGTTTTTAGTGATGTTTTATGTGGTTTGGGAGAAATGTATTCACTTTGCATTTCTCCTTAGTTTGGCTTTAGGTTGTAAAAATTTGGGATGATTATTATAATGTTTTCATCTTTCAAAATTCAAAGTTTCACTTGATTTAGAGTAGTACAATGTGTGTTTCATGTGTTAGTGTGTGAATAAGGTTTATCAAATGTTTTGGGTCAAAGTATTTGTATGATGGGTGAAGCCACAATAGTGGTTTACAATTTAAGTGAGGAAGGAAAATTAAAAAAAATTGAATACATCATAAAAAACTTGATTTTAGGGGCTCGTACAAACCTACTGGTTTGAGTTAACCCATTTAATTCTTTCCTACCCAAAAACCCAACAAAATCCCTTATGGAAGGGTGGTTTGCTTGAACAGGGGTTCGAGCGAACCCCTAGGGATTCGTATGAACCCCCCTTATTCCTCATCCCCCCCTGAGACACAAAAAATACCTAAATTTTGGCACTTTGAAGCTTGGGTTGAGGATGAAAATGGAGGAATCGTCACAAACCCAACTGGAATCAGGTAGTCCTTAGAACGAGCTATCCAATTAATATAATTTTAATATGTTTTGGTTTTATTATATATATATATTTTTTTAGTTTTATTATAATAGGTTTTTCATCTAAAATGAAGGTCTTTGTTCTGCAGATCTAGAAAAATAGCAGATTATCAATTTTTTTTTGAAAAATATGAGTGCACCAAATATTGAAGTCCTTGATCCAACAAAAAAAAATTGAATTTCGATATATACATAAAACTTTACGCCTTATACAGTCACACTATTTCAGAATTGTAATTGGTTTGAATTTCAAAACCTTATTAAAGAAAATATATTCAATAAAAAGCTATCTAACCAAGTGGAAGCACTAGATATCGGAGTTACAAATCAAAATTTGAAAGAATTATAATTTTATCCTTCATGGAAAAAAAATTATGTGTTATACAGTGTGGGTCACTTATTAAAAATGTTCTTTTGTGAAAAAAACCCAATTTTCATGGGAGATGGAAAAAGAAGTGCAATTTGATTCCCAAAATTTTGAAAAAAATATTTTTAGAATCTACAAAAAAAATTGTGATGAGACACTTGTTTGCATCATCTTCAAATTCCTCGTGGTTTAGCCACTATAGGTGCCCAAATGTGAATATTTAGTTAAAAATAATAATTTCAGTGTCTAGTTTGGCCAAAAATTGTAAACCACTATTGTGCGATCACCCTGATGCAAGTTTGGATGAAGTCTTTACTGGATCTCAGGTGGTTTGAGGATTATTATAGACCATGATCAAGTGAATTTTGTCATTTGAATATTTT
Organism: Sequoiadendron giganteum; assembly: GCA_007115665.2. NCBI lineage: Eukaryota > Viridiplantae > Streptophyta > Pinopsida > Cupressales > Cupressaceae > Sequoiadendron > Sequoiadendron giganteum. Next base: position 359,013,524 of record CM021100.1, read on the forward strand.
TCGGATTGATTTAAGGATGCATGTACTTAATGTTTATGGTGTTTAGCATGAGTATTGACCAACCTTGAGTTAACACTACATGAAAATATTGTGAAAGAATTTTAAGGTGTGATAGGATTTATTTGGGTCATAATTAAGGAATTATATGGGTTTCCTTCATTCCTATCCACCGTGGGAATGTTTAGTTGCTGACCTAATTTGAATTTGAAAGTGTAATGGATAGTTACTAACCTTGGAAAAGGTTCTCAAGGTTGAGGTTGATATAAATATGAGTGGTGATGTTTTGAGATGCAAGAGAGAGAAAATATAGATGGGAGATTGATGTGAGTGATACATGTGTAATGCAAATTTGAGTAGAGTAGTGTGAATTTCAAGTGTTGGATTCCTAAAGGCAGTGAGCTGAAGTTTTTTGAAATCTTTCATACAAGGCTATGAATGTGTTGGAGGATTTGTGGTGGATTTCTTTTTGTATTGATCATTTTTTCTCTATGTAACATTTATCTTCTATCTTCTTGTGTTATTTTTGTGGCAGTGAGCCCTGGCTATGAGCCTTTATGGACAATGTGTCATATTTTGGCAGTGATCCCTTGTACCAATTTTGCAATTATATATATTGTGAGCTAATCCTCACTGAGGTTTTTCCCTCATTGGGTTTTCCATGTAAATATGGTGTTCTCTTGTGTATGGTGTTGTTATTTTAGTTTATGTTATTTGCATTTCATGTTTAATCACTTTAAGAGAATAAGGGTTTAATGAATGCATGTGGATCTGATTACTGTTGATGGTTTCAATGTTTTAATTTGCTACAATTGATTCACCCACTCCTCTCACTTGTCTCATTCATTCAAAAATTGGTATCAGAGAAATGTTCCTTGGAGAAGAGCTTAACCACTTAAGGTAGGTCTATGATGATGAAGCAAATTGATTTCCCTATATTTTATGGAATAGAGTATACATTCTCAAAGATAAAGATGGAAGGATATCTAGAAACTCGTGGATTTGAAAATGAAAAAGCAATAAAGAATCAATATGTTGCACCTCTGAATGGTCCAAGTACAAGTGATGAGATTAAGAGACATGAAGTAAATGGTAAGGAAATATTTATTCTAATGAACAATCTTTCAAATTTTTGAATTGGTTAATGTTATGAATCTTAAAACTGTTAAAGATGTTTGGGATAAGCTTGAAAGTATTTATGAAGGAGATGAAAAGGTCAAATAAGAAAAGTTTCATAATCGAAAGGCACAATTTGAGAATATGTGAATTTCTAAAGATGAAATAATTTAAACTTACATACAAAGAGTTGATGAACTTGTAAGTGCCATGAGAGGTCTTGGTGCACAAGTTAAAGAACCTAGGGTAGTAAAGAAATTTCTCAAAAATCTTCCCAGTTCATACAATGAAAAGGTATATGTTATTGATGAATTTGAAAATTTTAATACTTATTCTAGAGATCATTTGATTGGTAAACTAACTTCAATTGAAATGAGAAATCTTGGTTTGAAAAATGCTACAAAAGTGGAGATTGATTTTATGGCTGGAGAATCAAAAAGGATTAAAGATTCAGATGGAGATGATCTTGATGATGTGGAAGCTAAATTTGTAAGAAGGATGAAAAAGGGAATCGGTAAGTACAAAGATAAAATTATTGCAAGAATGAAGAAAGGAGAGAAGGTGTTGTCATTAATTTCAATTGGTCAATTGATTATCTACTAGCTGTTGTTGGTTGTATATGTTGAGGATATTGAGAAAATTATATTAATGAAAGTTTACAGGAATTTAGTTATTGATCTAGTATTTTCCCCTATGTTCATGCAATTTAGATATGTTGGTCATGGTTGTTGAAGGTTGCTATATCCAGATTTTTGGTTGTTGGTTCATTGTGAAGTTCGAGTTGTGTTCACAAGTTGTGAACTATGTTTTTTTGTGTTTTGGTTGAGGTCCGAGAGAAAAGTTCCTGGTTTAGATTTCTCTTTCATGAAGCTTTTTGAGTTACAGTTCTAGAGTTAAGATGTTCAAATTGCATTGAAGATATTTTTGGTTTCTTGAAGTTCCAAGCTTAATTGTTCTATGTTTTACACTAGGTTGGCTAACCTTATGTTAAGCACTATCTTTGAAGTTGATGAAGCATATTGGATCTATTGTGGGTCCCAATGAAGCGTATTTTTTGGTTTCCCTCATTCTAATTCCACCTCAGGATGTTTTATGTTGACCTCATTTGAATTTGAAGTTGGATGGCTGACTTTGTATCTTTTTCAAGGTTGGAGATAGTATAAATATAGGATGAACTAGTAGTGAAAATCATACTAGAGAAAAAAAGATAAGTGAAAGAGTAGATGCGACTTTGATGCTATTCAAAAAGTGTGTGTGAATTTTTTGTGGTAGATTAGTCTGATGCTTAATGCTGAGTTTCCGGATGTAGTGAGAAGAAGGCTAACTCTATCATTCATGCAACTTGATCAAGTAACTGTGGTGGAATCCTTTGTTGCATTGAGATTGTAGTCTCTCTATGGTAAGTCTTCTTTGTCTTATTTGTATCTTTGTGGTAGTGAGCCCTCCAGGTTGTAGCCTTGTGGACAGTGAGTCCTTATTTCAGGCAGTGAGCCTTATCTCAGGAAGTGAGCCTTGTTTCAAGGAGTGATCCTTTTTGTAATCGATTTTGATATTCTCTATAGTGTGAGTTAATCCTCATCGTGGTTTTTCTCTAATTAGGTTTTCCATGTAAATCTAGTTTGATTATTTTATTGTGTTGGATTTGAGTTTTTGTATTGGTATTTGATATTTAATAATTTAAGTATTTTTAAGTATTAGTTCCAGTGATTGAATTAAAGGTTAAAATCTATGACAACTGATTCACTTCCCACTCTTAGTTTTCCTATTCAAAATTTTGTATGAGAGATTGGATGCTTGGTGAAGATCTTAACCGCTTGAGGAAGGTATGGTATGGCTAGCAAGAGAGTATTTCATTATCCAAGGATTGATGGAAATAATTATGGTATCTAGAAATTATCGATGGAAGAATATCTGGAGTATTGTGGATATGATGTGATGAAAGCTTACAGGAATCCCTACACTCCTCCTGTTAATGATCCGAGTACACTTGAAGGTATCAGAGCACATGAAGTGAACAATAAGGTGAAGTTCATTTTAAAGAATATCCTAGTACATTCTGAGCTGATTAAGGTTTAGAATTCGAAGACAGATAGGGAGGTTTAGGATTCTTTAAAAAGAGCACATGATGCTGATGAAAGAGTTAAAGAGGAAAAAATACAGAATTTGGAAACATAGTTTTATATTTATATATATGTCTAAAGATGAAAATATTAAAGCTTATGTACAAAGATTAGATGAGGTAGTGTCTCAAATGGGATCACTTGGTGCTACTATAGATGAAACCAAGACTGTAAAGAATATTCTCAGAACTCTTCCTAATGCTTGTAGTGAGAAGGTGAGTGTTATTGAGTAGACTATAGATTATAAGACTTGTACTAAAGATATGTTGTTAGGATTTTTGATATCTTATGAGATGAGGAAGTCGAGTCTAAGAAATGGAGGCAAATCAGAGATTGCTTTTAAAGAACTAAAAAAGATGAAGATCTAGATGAAGAGAAATTTGATGAAATAGAAACTAAATTTTTAAGAAGAATGAGAAAAGGTTCTAGGAAGTATGAAGGTATGTTTCCCTCTAAATGCTTTAGTTATGGAGAAATTGGTCATTATGTTGCAAAGTGTCTGAAAATAGATAAAATGAATAAACAAAGATATGAGAAGGAAAAGAAAGGAAAGAAAATTAACAAAGCTTACTATGTGAATGAGAATGCTAGTATTTTAGATGAAGATTCATAATATGAAGATCTAGATGACAATGAATTATTGGTCTTGGAAATTAAGGATGAAACTATTTCTACTAATTCAAAAAAATGGGTAAAGGAAAGCCCTTCTAAGAAGGAGAAGGAGAAAGATGAAGGTACGGTTATCTCTACCCTACACGCTAAACAAGAAATTTTTTTTGGGTATTTTATAGTGGTTGTTCACATCACATGACTGGTGATAAGAATAAGTTTTTCAAACATGAGAAATATGATGGAGGCTTGGTTATGTTTGGAGATGATACTGGTGCTAAAATATGTGGGATGGGTTTAGTAAGTTTTGATGGAAAGCATCATACTGATGATGTCTACTATGTTAAGGGTTTGACGCACAATTTGTTGAATGTTGGTAAGATGTGTAGAAAAGGATATAATATTGTGTTTAAGGATCATAAATGTGAGATTCATAAAGGATCCAGAACATTGATTACTACAGGAAAGAAATTTAAAGGGAATATTTATCAACTTAATGGTGTGGATGGTCGATGCTTTATGACTTAGATAAATGATAGCTGGTTATGGCATAGGAGAATGTGTCATATTAATTTTGATAAATTGGCAAGGATTAGTGTTGTTAAGCCTACAAGAGATCTAACAAGAATTACAAAGTCTATTAATGTTATTTGCAAGAATTGTCAGTTTAGGAAGCAAGCAAGAGATCATTACATATCAAGAGAACAATCTACTACTAGACTACTGAATTTAGTTCATACAGGTCTTTGTGGTCCTATGAGAGTACAAAGTCTACTTGGTGAAAGGTACTTTATGCTTTTAATTGATGATTATTCTAAATATACATGGGTTACATTTCTTAGAGAGAAATAAGATGCATTAGATAGATTCAAGGCATTTGAGGCTATGGCTGAAAATGAAGTGAATTTTAAGATAAAATTCTTAATATCCAACAGAGGTGGAGAATTCACCTCCCATGAGTTCAATATCTTTTTTTAAGTACATGGAATAAAGATACAATGATCTTCTTTGAGAACTCCTTGGTAGAATGGATTTGTTCAAAGAAAAATAGAACAATTCAAGAGGCTACTAGATCAATGATCACTAAAGATAGATTATCAAAATTTTACTAGAAAGAAGCTATTCATACTATTGTTTATGTATTCAATCAATTTCAAGAAAGAGCAAGCAGTAAAAAGACTCCCTATGAGCTATGGCATGGAAGAATTCCTACAGTTAAATATTTTAAGGTATTTGAAAGAAAATGCTGTGTTAGAAGAGATGAGGAAACTTTGGGCAAGTTTGATGCAAGAAGTGATGAAGGTATATTTCTTTAATACTCTAGTAAAAGCAAGTCATATAGATGTTTCAATAAAAGACTAAGAAAGATTGTATAAATGTCAAATATGAAGGTTGATGAAAAAATAAAGAATTCTATTGATATTGATGGATATGTGTCTGATGAACATGATTGTGTAAGAATAGAAGAAATTATTGGAAGAACAAGATAAAGATGAGTAGAAGAAGCTATATGAATAGAATTAAAAAGAATAAGATGCTCCAATAATGTCCCCTAGGACAGTGAAATATGTACAGAGGAATCATTTTGAAAATCAGATTATTGGAGACAAGACAAAAGGTGTGTTAACCAGAAGCAAAGCTATTGCTGAAGTAAATTTGTGTTTATTCTCTGAGATTGATCCAAATATAGTAAGTGAAGCCTATAAAGATGAACATTGGAAGAAATAAATGAAAGAATAAATTTTGTAGATTGAGAAGAATCAGACTTGGGAACTAGTCCCAAGATTGAAAAATAAAAATATCATTGGATCAAAATGGGTACTCAAAAATAAGTTGAATGAGAATGGAGAATTTGTCAGAAACAAAGTGAGGCTTGTGTGTAAAGGCTACTCACAAGTAGAAGGCATAGATTTTTAGGATAATTTTTCCCTAGGAGAAAGAATGGAAGCTATAAGGATGCTCCTGGCATTGGTTTCTTATAAATATTTCAAAGTCTATCAAATGGATGTCAAGTCATCATTTCTGAATGGTGAGTTGGAAGAAGAAGTTTACATGGAACAACCATAAGGATTTTAGTTAACAAAAAAATCGGATATGGTGTGCAGATTTAAGCAAGCTCCTAGAGCTTCGTATGAAAGGTTAGATAGGCATTTCATTCAACAAGGATCTAACAAAGGTATTACAAATAGATTTGTACTTTAAGGTTGAAAATGGAAAAATCATGATTGTAGTTGTATATGTTGACGACATTATCTTTGGAGGAAATGAAAAGATGTGCAAGATTTTTTTGGAAGAGATGTAGAAAGAATTTGAAATATATATGTTCGGGGAGATGAATTTCTTTATTGGGCTACAAAGTAATCAAATATAGAAAGGAATTTTCATTTCATAGTCTAAGTATGTGAGAGAGATGTTGAAAAAGTTCACGATGGATGGTTCTAAATTTGTAAGTACTTCTATGGTGACTATTTGCAAATTGGGTAAAGATTTTGATTCACCTAAGGTTGATTAGAGCCAGTATAGATCTATGATTTGTGGATTGTTGTATTTGATTGATACTAGACCAGATATTACACATGTGGTCTATCTTGTGGCTATATTTCAAGAAAAACTAAAGGAAACACATGTTGCTTCAGTTAAAAGAATATTCGGATATTTGAATGGAACTTTCAATTATGGATTGTGGTATCCTAAATATACTTAATTTATACTTAGTGCCTATACAAATGCAGATTGGGATAGATGTGTAGATGATATAAAGAGTACAAGTGGTGGGTGCATTCTTTCTTGGATTTCGATTGGTGGCATAGTTGAGTAAGAAGAAAGATTAAGTCTCTTTCTCTACTACTGAAGTTGAGTATATTGTTGTTGCATCTTTCTATACACAAGTTCTATGGATGAGATAGACATTCAAAGATATCACAATTCTATATGATGATCCTATTTACTTCTTCTATTATAATGGGTGCTACCACAATAATGGGTTACACTTTCAGGACATCCTGATTTTTGCTGAAATCATATATTTTTAGAAAATATAATGATTTAAGCCTTAAAAATGTTCCATTGAAAGGATTTTAGTTGAAAAGGGTTTGATCAGACCCACTTAAATCAAACCCCCTTGGATAGAAACCCACTAGTTTTAAACCATACCTATAATGGAGTCTCCTCTACACTTATCAAAATGCTAAAAAAATCCACTTTTGATTTACCTTTTGGGGGATCAAATGAATTCATTTAAAATTTATCTTTTTTAACCATGTAGTCCTTATTATAAGCTTCCCAAAAAGTATAATTTTAAATATATTTAATTTTATTATTATATTTATTTTTTATTTCTTTTGAATTTAGGTTTTTCAATGGACATCAAGGTTTTTGTTTCACAGATACAAAAAAATAGGAAAAGAGAGAAAAAAAATTCTAAAAAATGCATGTCCACTATCTATTGATGTCCTTATTCCAACAAAAAAGAAATGAGTTAATTCAAATGCATACAAAAAAAGTTATGCAACTAAAAGTATAATATATTCAAATTATAATTACTCTGACTTAGAAAATTAATTAAAAAATATGTATGCAACAAAAAACTATGAAACAATATCCATTACTTAGATACTGGTGTAAACATAATGTATATAAAAAACTAGATTTGTATCCTTTCTAGAAAAAATGTTATGCAACTGAAAGTAAACATCACTTTTTGAAAATGTTGTTTAGTAAAAAAAAGTTAATAAAAATTACATAAAAGGATTGATAATTAATTTTTTAATTTTTTTTAAAATATATTTAGAATCTACACACAAAATCTCAGAAATCACTAGTTTACTTCATCTTCAATTTTTTTATGGTTTAGCTTCTATAGGTATAAGAAAGTTAAGATCTGGTGAAAAATACTGATTCTAATGTCAAGTTTGGCCAAAAAGTGTAACCCATTATTGTGGGATCACCCTAATACAAGTTCAATTAAAATTTCAAATAATCCAATGATGCACTCGAGGATGAAGCATATATCTATTAGATATCATTTCTTGAGAGAGAAGGTCACGAAGAATTAAGTCAAGCTTGAGTATGTTCCAAAAAAGGATTAGATTGCTGATATATTTATGAAGGATCTTCTTAAAGATACTTTTGAGTATCTCTTGGAGAAGTTAGGGGCTATTTCCCCTCCTTTCACAAACTAAGCTGCATTTGGAGATGCATCAATCTGGTGGATTTATGGTTCTATCTTTTTGGACTGATGTTTTGGTCGCTACCTCTCAGAGGGAGTAGGTAGTTTTAGGTGTTTTCATGTCAAAGATTCAATGAAATATATTTTCCTTTTCCATTGATGTCAAAGGGAGAGAGAAAGCATGTGAAAAGGAGAAAAAGCTATTGAGAGAAACTAGGTACTGAAGTAGTTAAACTTCTGAAGGAGAGAAACAAAAATAAAAATATTGAGAAGTATATTTAGATCTGGTATGGTTTCTTTGGTGTTTTTTCACATCATGTATTGCCATCAATGAAAAAGGGGGAGATTTTTGCAAGAATGAAGGAAGGAATGAAGGTTTTGTCAATTATTTCAAGTAATTATCTACTAGTTGTTGTTGGTTGTATATGTTGAGGATATTGAGAAAATTGTATTAAAGAAAGTTTATAGGTATTTAGTTGTTGATCCGTTATTTTCCCTTGTGTTCGTGTGGCTTAAAAATTCATGGTTGTTGAAGGTTGCTATATCAAAAATTTTGGTTGTTGGTTCATTGTGAAGTTTGATCTGTGTTCACCAGTTGTGAGATTATTTTTCTCTATGTTTTGGTTGAGGTCCAGGAGAAAATAACTTGTTCATCCAGATTTCTCTTTGATGAAGTATTTTGAATTACGGTTCTAGAGTTAATATGTTCATATTGCATTGAAGATACTTTTTGTTTCTAGAAGTTCCAATCTTAACTGTTCTATGTTTTACACTAGTTTGGCTAACCTTGTGTTAAGAACTATATTCAAAGTTGATGAAGTGTGTTGGATCTATTTTGGGTCCTGGTGAAGTCTGTGTTTGGGTTTCCCACATTCTAATTCTTCCCTAGGATGTTTGGCACTAACCCAATTAGAATTTGAAGTTGGATGGTCGAATTTGTATGTTTTTCAAGGTTGGAGATAGTATAAATATAGGATGAGCTAGTAATGAAAATCATACTAAAGAGAAGGAAGATAAATGAAAGAGTAGATGCCACTTTGATGCTATTCAAAAAGTGTGTGAGAGTTGGGTGTGGCGGATAAGTGCGAAGCTTAATGTTGAGTTTCTGGATGCAGTGAGCAGAAGGTGAACTCTATCATTCATGCAAGTTGATCAAGTAATTGTGGTGGAATATTTTTTTTCATTGAGATTGTAGTCTCTTTGTATCAATTCTTCTTTGTCTTCTTTGTATCTCTATGGAAGTGAGCCCTTTGGATTATAGCCCTATGGATAGTGAGTCTAGACAACGAGTCCTTATTTTAGGCAGTGAGCCTCATCTCAAATAGTGAGCCTTTTGTAATCGATTTTGATATTTTCTATAGTGTGAGTTAATCCTCGCCATTTTTTTTCCCTCATTGGGTTTTCCACATAAATCTAGTGTCAGTGTGTTATTGTGTAGGATTTGAGTTTTTGCATTGGTATTTGATGATTAATCATTTAATTAGTTTTATGTATTACTTCTGGTGATTGAATGAAAGGTTAAAGTCTATGACAATTGATTAATCCTCCCTCTCAGTTGTCATATTCAACAAAATACCTTTCAAATGCTTCAGTTGTGGAAATGTAGGTCATTATGCTTCTAGATGTCCAAACAAAGATGTGAACAATAAGAATAAGGAGATTAAATGAAAGATGATTAAAAGAGAGTACTATGTCAAAGAAGATGTTGGTATTTTTGATGATGTATCTAATTATGGAGATTTTGATGATAATGAATGGTTGTTATTGGCTATAAAATAAGAATATAGTTTTGGAAACTTTTAAATTTGTGTGAAGGAAAGTGTTACGAAGAAGAAGGATAAGGTTGGAGATACTTTGTTATCTTATTTTCATATCATAGAAGATAAGAATTATTGGGTTGTTGATAGTGGTCATTCCAATCACATGACAAAAGAAAAAACTAAGTTTGTTAAACTTGAAAAGTATGATGGTGGATTAGTTAAATTCCAAGATGATTGAAGAGCTAAGATTTATGGAATAGGCTCAATCAGTTTTGATGGAAAGTATAATACTAAAGATGTTTACTATGTTAAAGGTTTAAGGCATAATCTTTTGAGTGTTGGAAAAATGTGTAGGAAAGGATATGATCTTGTGTTTAAGGATGAAACATGTGAGATTAGAAAAGGGTCTAGAACAATGGTTGATACTAGTAAGATGACATAGTATAGTTGGTTATAGAACTAGAGGATGTGTCACATGAATTTTGAAAATTTGGTGAGAAACAGTTCAATTCATGCAACTTGAGAGATCTACCAAGAATTGCAAAGCCAATTAATGTTGTTTGCAAGAATTATCAGTTTGAAAAAGTTTCAAAGGAAAGGAACAATATTCTACTAGACTATTGGAATAAGTAGATATAGATCTTTTTGGTCCTACAAGGGTGAGAAGTCTTCAAGGTGATAGTTAATTTATGCTTTTGATTTATGATTACTCTAGAATGACATGGGTTACTTTTCTTAGAGAAAAATCAAATGCATTAGATACATTCAAGGCATTTAAATCTATGGTTGAGAATGAAATGTCTGAATATAAAATGTTTGAGGTTTGATAGAGGTGGTGAACTCACCTCAAATGATTTCAAAATGTTTTGTGAAGTTCATGGAATAAAGAGGCACTTGTCTAGCCCTAGAAATCCTTAGTAGAATGGAGTGGTTGAAAGGAAAAAATAGACTATTCAATAATCTGCTAGGACTATGATGATAGGAGAAAATCTACTAGAATTCTACTAAACAGAGGAAATTCATACTACTATTTACATACTTAATAGAGTTCAAGCTAAAACTAACAGAACAAAGACTCCCTCTGAGTTATGGTATGGAAGGATTCCTACTATCAAGTACTTTAGAGTATTTGGAAGCAAATGTTGTATCAGGAGAGATGATGAAAACTTAGGAAAGTTTGATGCAAGGTCTGATGAAGTTATCTTCATTGGATATTCTAGTAAAATAAAATATTACTGATGTTACAACAAAAGATTGAGAAAGATTGTTGAAAGTGAAAATTTTAAGGTTGATGAGAACATGCAGAATTCAATTGCAATAGATGGATATGTGTCAAATAAACATGATTTTAGAGAAAAAGAAGAAGAAGAAAAATTTAAAGAAAAAGAAGTACAAAATGAAGAGGAAGAAGCTCCGGAGAAGACCCCTAAGTACATGCAAAAGAATCATTCTGAAGATTAGATCATTGGAGAAAAGAGGAAAGGAGTATTGACAAGAAGAAAAGTTGCTAAAGTTGGGATAAATCTGTTTTTACTTTCTAAAGTTGAACATAAAATAGTAAGTGAGGGATGCAAAGATGAACATTGGATGAAATCAATGGAAGAAGGACTTATGTAGATTAATAATAATTGAACTACGAAGTTTTTTCCTAGACTGACAATCAAGAACATAATTGGAACTAAGTGGGTATTCAAAAACAAGTTGAATGAGAATGGAGAAGTGGTGAGAAATAAGGCAAGAATTGTGTGTAAGGGTTACTCACAAGTGGAAATGAATAGACTTTAAGGAGAGATTTTCTCTTGTGGCTAGGATGGAAGCTATCATAATGTTTTTAGAATTTGTAGCATATAAGGACTTTAAAGTTTATTAGATGGATGTGAAATTTTCTTTTCTAAATGGTGAGTTGTAAGAAGAGGTTTACATGTAATAACTAGAAGGATTTCAATTTTCTGACCAATCGAATATGGTCTGAAAACTGAAGAAGGAATTATATGGATTGAAGAAAGCTCTTAGAGCTTGGTATGTAATATTGGACAAATATTTGATACACCAAGGATTCAATAAAGGCATTGTAGATAGTAATATTTACTTCAAAATTGAGGAAGCTAAAATCATGATAGTAGTTGTGTATGTGGATGATATTATCTTTGGAGGCATTGAAGCTATCTATAAGAAATTATTTGAAGAGATGTAGAAAGAGTTTGAAATGTAAATATTTGGGGAGATGAATTTCTTCCTTGGGTTACAGATAAATCAAATAGATAAAGGGATTTTCAATTCATAGTCAAATTATGTTAAAGAGATGTTGAAGAAGTTTGAAATGGAAGAATCCAAACTGGTATGTACTCCTATGGTGACTAGTTGTAAATTGACCAAATATTTGATGATTCACCTAATGTTAATGTAGTGTCAAAAATTGCACTCCCTTCTTGGAGATAGTACAATTTCACACTTAGTTTGGACCTATTTTAGTACCCTTGCATTCCTAACCTTTAAATCATGATTAATAGGCCCCTAAGACACTTTATTGCAGATTACAAGGATTATTTCAACTAAAATCCTATCAAATTCAATAAATATATTCAATATTTCAATGCCCTGACATTCTTTGTTCCCAAAAATCTAGGGTGGGACCCCTACGCCACCTTGGGTGTATGAGTTCCCCAAGGTGGGACCCATATGCCACCTTGGGCATATGTGTCCTATTTGGGACCTTTTAATGGTTTGAGCAGGAGATTAAAATCTTTTTCATTAAAATTTCAGGAATTGGGGATCTAATATATGGTAAATTAGATGGGATTCCTATAAAATCTAAGGCTCACACTCATTTTTGACAATTAAGGAACTAGAGAGAACAAGACAAATGATCAAGTAAGCAAGAGTTTCAAGAATTTTTCATTCAAGAGTTAGGAGCAAGAAAATTTGAAGTCTTGGAGCAACATTATAGTGTTTTTATAGATGTTCAGGCTCAATTTAATTTCAAGATATAACATCAAGACAAATATTGATGATGGTTGTGTATGGAGGATCATGATGGATTCTAGGTTGTGGAGATGCAAATAGCCATTGAGTCAAGCCTAATGAATTGTTTCTTAAGTTATTCCATCTTCCATTTTCATTCTACTTTCTACCTAAAGGAAGGTACATTCATTCTTATGGCTTATTGCGGTGATTCAAGATATCCAAAAGTGAGTAATCATCAATTTCGTTTTTTATGTATGCATCCTATTCTAGCACATTAGAGTAAGTTTTCATTGTATTTTAGATCTCTTAATCTTAGAGACACTTAAAATAAGGAATTTCTCACACATTTCCATTTCAAATTATTCTTTCTATCAAGGTTTCATTACCAACTAGGGGTTTGACCAAGGCAAACCCCCCATAATAAAATCAAAACAACATTTTTTTTTGCAAATTTTTAACAGGTTCAAATCTAGAAGTTAAGTTTTTAAAACATAGGAGGGAAGTGCAGAGATAGGAGAACAATTTTAGATCCTAACTTTTTTAAAAGGAGTATAGGGACTACATCGCCACCTTGGACATATGAGTCCCAATATACCCCTTTTTTCCAATTTTTTGTAGATTTTGATTTTCTTGTAGAAGAGTCTAGATTTTGCCTAGTTTCCTATAGCAAGACTAAATCCCCTAGTGTGGTGCATGAGTCCCAATACATTTTAGAATTTTTTTTTTTTAGGGTTTTTAGACCTTTTTTAAACATCTCCTATCCTCCAAGTAATTTTTTGTTTCTCTTTGTTTAGTAATATGATTTCATGTTTTAAGTTTCTAGGGTTTAGTGCATTAGAGTTTGTATTTCTCCTTTGAAGCTTGATTTTAATGGTGAACCCCATTTATAATCAAACCTAAGGAAACCCTCCTAGAACTACCTTCCCTCAATTGAGTCACTTGGTTGAGGGATATCTAGGGTTTCCTAATGAACTTAGAGTGAAATAGTTCCTAAACCCTAGCTCCATCTCCCAAAAGGTGGAACCCCTATTTCCTTAGGTTCATTTTGGTGAACTCGACCTTTGGACCCTTGCATTTATGATTTGGAGAACATTGCAATCCTGGATTTAGCTTACATTAAATTTGTATTAGACCTTACATTAGTGAATTTGCATTTAGGGCTTTAAATATTGCATTAGTGAAAAGCATATAGGTTGCATTTTTGCATCTTGCATCCTTTAATTTCATCAAAAAATTGTAATTGTAAATAGTCAAGTTAACATAGAATCTAGAAACCTTAACATCAAATCATAATTTTCTTAGTTTAGTGTGAAAACCCTATTGTAGGACTCATCCACCCATCTAGGCAATTTAGTCCTGAAATAGGTATTTTCTCCTAATTTTTGGGAATTTTGTGTTGACTATTTTTCAGTATTTGAACCTTATAGAAACCATAATTGGGACTCATTTTCCCATCTAGGTGATTTAGTCCCATATTAATTTTTCATATACATTTTACAACATTAAAAACTTCATTTTTGTGCTCTTGTTTGTTGCTATTAGATCCGTATTTCAGTTTCTTGATTTTCAGTTTCATTCATTTCAATAGATCTAGATTAAATCAATTTAATTTAAATTGCATGTTTCAATTTTGGATAGAATTAGATTATTGATTTTTTTTCATTTCTAGCTTTAGTTCATAGTTTTATCAGACTATGTTACATTTTGCATTCATTAGAAAACAAAAACCAAAAAAACCATAAAATGATGAACACCTTGGAGAAATCATAGTTATTTGAATATGTCAAATCTCTTTTTCAAAGTTAACCTATCCTTCAAGCTCTTTAGTAGTGATGAATTTGACATTGTTAGATGAAGCCCTTGAGGAGTTTATCTCATAAGGTTCATCCACTAAGGCTTGTTATAACAAACCAAAACAAAGAGAAGTTGATGGTGTCTAACCTCAACTCATCCTTTACCCACCTTCAAGCCAACATCAAACTCAAAACAAAACCGTTCTCATCCTCAAGCCACCTAAGAATAATATTTCACAACAATCAATTTATTATACCATTGCTCATACATATAACACTAGAAACAATGCACAACCAAGACAAAAAACTTCAACCTCCCTCCCTTAGCCTCAACCCATCTTTCCTTGTGCTCCTTGTGTTCCTTCACATAGTGGGAAGGAGTATGATCTTATTGAACAACTTAAGAATACTCTCACAAATATATCTCTATGGGATATAATTCAAACTTCACCTTGTTAACATACTATGCTTCAAACAACCTTGCAACAAGTTGGAGTTCCCTCTAGTGTAAATCCAAGTGATGTAGTATATCTAATTCAAGGATTTAATGTGGTTAATGTATAAATTACCATTTATCAAAATGAGTTACCTCCCTTGGAAGTGAGAAAGAAAAATGATGCCTTCATGATAATAGCTAAATTCAATAGAACAAGAATAAAGTGAACCCTTGTTGACAATGGGTCATCTCTTAATGTGTGTAGTGTAACCCTTTTGGATAAAATCAATGTGGATAAATCAAGAATTGAACTAGATTCCTTATCAATTTGAGGATTTGACAATGTAGGAAAGCAACCGCTTGGTGTGATCACCTTGCCTATTACAATTGGAAATGCCATGTTACAAACTCCTATCCATGTTATACCTCATGATCTTTCATACAATCTTCTTTTAGGAAGACCTTAGATTCATGATATTCATGCAGTGCCTTCAAATCTTCATCGTATCATGAAGTATGCCTATAACAATCAAGTGTACCAAATAGAAATAGATCATGAGCTCAAAATTTTCTTACAAGTTGAAATAGGAATGAAAAGTCCTCTAAATACATTAATTCCACCTTCAAACATAGAACCTATGAAACATGAGATGAAAAAAGTGATGAGGTTACTAGAAGATGATTTGGCTTCTTTAGACTTCACACCAACATTTGAATATTTTTGAAACATATTTGAAAGAATACGAAAATATAACATGATACTAAACCCAAAAAGTGTGTCTTTGGTGTAGATAGTGGAAATATTTTAGGCTTTATCGTATCTCACAGAGGCATTGAGGTGGGCAGAAGAAAATTGCTGCTATAGTTAACATGCCACCTCCTGGAAAAAGAACCTCAATTACACACTTTACAAGGAATAATTCAGGCTATCTATCATTTTGTAACATCCTTAGTAGACCCAACATTACCTTTTATGCAAATCCTTAATAAAGAGGTTTAGTTTAATTGTAATGAGGATTATAAATAGGATTTTGAGAGTTTGAAAGATTATCTTGCTACCCCACCTATTTTACAACGCGTTATGTAAGATAGACCATTTATCCTTTATACAACAACATTGACCCATACTCTCACAACATTGTTGGCTCAACAAGATGAAAGTGGTAAAGAACATCTTGTTTATTACATTAGCCGAACTCTGATTGATTATGAGACACAATATATGACAATAGAAAAACAATGCTTGGTTCTTGTATTCACTACTATTAAATTGAGACATTACTTATTGAATTCTGAAATCTATGTGATGACTAAATTTGATCCTTTAAAACATCATTTTGTTAAAACATATTTATCAAAATGCTTACCTAAGTTGGTTATGTTGTTAATTGAGTTTAATGTTAAATTTATCTCTCAAAAGGAAATCAAAGGACAAGCCTTGACTGACCAACTAGTTGATTCTCCCTCTCCCCTAGCATTACCTAATATAGACTCATTCCTTGATGAGAATGTGTTGACTATTCAAAAAGATGAAGAAACATGAGAATTGTACTTTGACAACTCTAAGTGTAGAACTTGCTCTAGCGCAAGGGTTATACTAATACCACCTGTAGGAAATCCTATTCCCTTGTATTACTTCTTAAACTTCCTATGCACAAATAAAAAAATAGAATATGACAGTTTAATTATATGAATATATGCCCCTTTAACTCTGGGAACTCAAAATATTATGATATTTGACCTGATTCATAATTATTCACTAAAAAAATAAATGGATCATATCAAGCAAAGCATGACAAATTATCAAAATATAAGGATATCTCAATGACTCTCTTAGACAACTTTGATTCATATACCATTGATAATATCCCACAAAAAGATAATCGACATGTAGATGAAATGACAAGTGTGGCTTCCCTTGTATCTCCTCAAGATCCTTCAATAGACTTCACATTCATTTTTTATACAATTATGCAACCATGAATAGAAGATAAGGTCAAAGAAGTGTTATCAACCACCATGGAGAGCTCTAGTGAATGGTACACACCAATATTTAATTATTTCAAAGAAGGTACCTTTCTTAAGCTGATAACTAAGAATATTAAAGCCCTCCTTTGAAAACTTGCATATAGATATATAATCATTTCCAATGTGTTGTATAGGTATTTTGATGGTGTTCTTCTTAGATGTCTTAAGAAATCCAAAATACTTATAGCACTTGCAAAAGCTCATGCAGGTTCTTTTGGAGGTCATTTTGGAGGAAGACTAGTAGTTTAAAAGCTAATTTGCATAGGATACTATTGGAGACATATGGAACAATATTTTTGTGTATGTTAAGAAATTTCACAAATGTCAAGAGCATAGGTTCCTATCTGGCCATTCTCGGTATGGGGTTTGGATATTATTAGAAAAATATCACCACCTTCTTCTGTAGGATATACATTTATAATTACCACAATAGAATAATTTTAGGAAATGGGCAGAATTTGTTGTTCTTAATTCAACAACTACTGATGTAATATGTTGTTTCATATTGGAACACGTTTTTTCTTGCTTTGGATTTCCTTCCACGTTAGTTTCAGATAATGAGACACCATTTAAGAATAATGATGTGAAGAAGTACTTAGAGATGATTAACATCCAACATCATTTTTCAACACCCTACTACCCACAATCTAATGCTCAAGTTGAATCAAGTAATAAAAATCTTGAGCAAATCCTAAAGAAAATAGTAACAAAACATAATAAAGATTGGCACACATAGTTAACATATGTCTTATGAGATTATTGTATGAGTATTAGAATATCAATTGAAAATACTCCTTATAACCTTGTCTATGGTACTAAGGTGTTAATGCCCTTGGAGATAGAGATTCCTTCATTAAGAATCGCTCTTCAAGGACTAATTGATGATAATAGTTATTGAAACCTAAGAAATAGTGTTGCACCTTTTGGGAGATGGAACCAAAAAGGGTTAGGGGTCCTCCTCCTATTTCACCTATGTTTCATTCAAGGAAACCTTAGAGATCTCATTCCAATAGTTTAATTGAAAAGGGGATCTGCTATAAGGTCTCCTAGGGTGTGATTAAAGACAAAAAGGGGTTCAGCACTAAGCTAATGCTTAGAAAGAAAGAGATGAAAGTATTATGCAAACCTAACTAAATGACCTAGGAAATGAAACTAGAAATCAAGATAATAAACTAAGAAAAAATAGAGGGCTACTTGGAAGAAATATGTGGTCAAAATAAGCTCTGAAATCCTAAAATTTTGTTGTTTGTATCTCACTAGATTCACATGCCAAACTGGGTGATTTAGTCCCAAACTAATGTTTCTAGGAAGGAGCTAGAATCTCTTAGTGGGTAATCTAGATCTTCTAAAAACTGGAAAAAATGTTGTACTAGGACTCATAGAACCAAGGTAATGATTTATTCCTAGTATTAGGGTTTGGATGAAACTCTGGTATCCTCTAGTGATCTATTGTGGCTTCTCTCCTACAGGATCTCTAAGTCTAAAAGCTTGAATTATAGCTTGTAGGTGACTTTCCATGAAGATGGAAAACTTGTGATAGCTTGACAACTTTCCTCAATCTTGGAACTTAGTCTTCAAAGGATATTCAAGCTCCAAAACACCTAGATCTGTAATCACACATGTAGATAGAGAGAAAATCTTGTTGATTGTTAGGGAATAGGGGTTTTCCTTGGTCAAACCTAATTTAGATAATTAAACCTTATGATGAAATAATGAAACATGAACATGAAATATGAAACATGAGCAATGATACCTTGAATGATGTAATGAAATGTAAATCTACAATCTAAAATGAAGTGGCCATGAAGAATGTAGATCTTGGTCTTGAATTGCATGTGGAACAATGCTTAAGTTGGATCTTGAATGCTACATCACAACAGTAGCTCAACAACATGCTTGATGCATTATGCCTTTAAAATGATGATGGATCTTTAATTGTTGCAATAATCTTATACAAATTTTCCCTCAAATGCTCTTGAATATTCTATAATGCTCTTGTAAAGTCTTAGGACTCTTGATTGCTAGGTTGATATTATGATTTGAAACCTTTTTTATATAGGCACTCCATTTAATTTACTACTTATTAGATCCCAAATACCAACATTCATAAAATTTGAATTCAAAACCTTGATTTCTAGCTCAAAACCCTAAAAAATGGGCAAAATGGGACTCATACATCGAAGGTGGCATATGGGTCCTATTAGTTCTAAAAAATGGTGGTTTGAAACCACAAGAGGTTGCCAAGCTCTTGATACGTTTTAGGCTAACAAACAAGGCCAAATGGTATATTTGAACCTTCTACTCTTCAGGATCTTGTAGACCTAGGCAGGTGCACCTATGCAAATGAGGCAGACATAGACTATGTGTTTCCTACTTGAGAAATCTATTCACAATGGAAATTGGGAGTGGGATAGATGAAAGCTCAATAACTACTCCTATTTAAATTTGAGATGTGAATGTTTGAATAAGATTTTATAAACTTCTAAAATGAAATGGGTAAGACCAGTGCCTACTTCTGTCGGGCTAATGGAGTCAAGAGATGAGTGATATTTGACTTAATTAATTTTTACAATTCAATTTGCTTGACACTTTTATGAGTTTATGCTTGGCATAAACGTGCAAGGATGCAATTATCAAGTTCTTCTTATTGATCCAAATGACCTTTTTCAGATTATTGTGATTAATTAAAAAAATTTAATCCTTCCTTGAAGGAGCCAGTTAACTGAACCACACAAGAGCAACAAATGTGCTTTAATAAATTAAAAATATACTTGATACATCAATTTAAATAATAAGGAAATGTCAACCTTGGAGACAACCAGATAATATTTTCAATAAATTCAACAAAAAATTCACACCATAATTGAATCACCAAATAAAGCCTTCTTTTCCATTATATTATTTCAAAGGATTTCACAATACACAGCATAATTTTTTGTTTCAACAATTGATCTACTTATTGATATTTGTCTAACATAGTCCTTCTATCTTCCCATAATCATTTTATCTTATTATAGATATATACATTGTTCTTTTAGGGTTTCAACTCTTCACAACATTTGTCTGGTACAACTCCTCTTTGCGGTGCAGCTCTTCATTTAATTATTCTCGGTAAAATAAAATATTTAATTAGTTTCCTTTGGAAAATTAAATATTTTAACTTTATTGTCCATTTTCGATCTTCATGAAAATTAATTTAATAATAATCTTTTGTTGCTCGAAATTTCACATTCGTTGATTCACCCTTTAAATATACAATTTAGGTAAAAATAATTACCCATCTTTTAACTCCCTTTGTTTTTTCCTTTATGTAGAGACTAATTTGATTTATTAGTTTCATTCTTCATTTTTTGAAATTTTTACTTCATTCTTACCCATATGCATTTTCACTCAATTAATAAAATATCCTTTGGGTAAAATAATTACCCACTCCTTATTTCAATTGGTGAAAATATTTTACAAAGTTTATATTTACACTCTTCAAAAATATTTTACCCCCCACACTTTCATTTTCAATAAATTTGTTTCTATTTTTACCACTCATTGAATCCACCGCACACATTTCATTTCATTGCACGCCCGCTTATAAATTTGAGACCCCTTGCAGTAATGCGGGGAATCTTAAGAGATCTCCCACAACACTTCACACAATTTTGACTTCTCCTGCAGGGATGCAGTAAGACTGAATACTCACCCACATACCCTTTGAATTACACCTTTGGTAAACTTTATATTCCTCAGAATAAATTCATCAAAACTTCCACCATATTTGAATGTAAAAAAAAATGTGAACGGTGACTCCACTGCTATACCGCATTGGCTCCAAGAACCATTTGCGGTGATGTGGGAAATAGTAGATTTACCTGATCATTCTGCGAAGTATAGGAATACTTTCTTTTCCAACACTTTTCTCACATAATAGATAGTAGGTCATCGAATTCGAATCATTTTTTTGTTTCATAGCTTGGCTCTTAGCTTGCAAAGCTTACCACATGAGAGTGCATCCTTTGGGAAAATAGCTGCACAGGATTAGAATCTTGCAGCAACTCCTCTTCTAAATGCTTTAATGCTATGTCAAATAGAGCGATTTTGCGGGTACCTCTCATTTCCCAAGCTGAGAACACTGATCAAGCCAAGTGAAAAGGGAGATCACATCTTAAGTACTGCACACACAGTCCTTCAAGTATTCCTACGCTTTTATGTGAATATGTTGACTATCATTCCAGCTGATATATATACTTGATATGCTCTGATGTGAACCAACATTCCTTTTTTGGAAGCATTACGATTGAAAAATAAAGTGCATTGATGCCTTTTATAATATATTTTAGATTTCCAAAGTTTCTTTCACTTGAATGGGAACACTGTTTAAGAGCCTTGCAAAATCCATCTTTTACTTCTTTTTGTGTGGTGGATCCTTATCATTTATGTTCTCATCACTACTCAAAGTCAAAATGCTATAAAAATCTCAATGTAGCTGATTTCATCGTTCATAAGCTTGGAATCTTTTTTATCTTTGAGAGAAAAATGTTAGTACAAGGTCAAAATCTCCTCCATTCTCTGATTTCGATTTACAAACATTTCCTCAAATGAAAAAAACTCCATTTTGTTTAGATCAATATTAGGTTTGTGTGCTGTGTAAATCTCTTTTCTTAGAGGGAAGGTTATTTCTCCAAAGATGGGAATATTTATAATAAGCACATTTCTTATTTTGTAGAGGATGATTCTTCTAGGCTCGATATCATCAAATATGTCCTTGATGTCTCTATATTCAATGCCCTTATTTTCCCCTATCATACACCTTGTTTTTCTTTGAGTTCATTATATTCCTCTTGAAAATATTCATGCAATCAACTTTTTTATATTCATTGAAAACTTGCAAAATAACTTCACTTACATTGCTATTCTCATTTCTTTGTTGATTTTGTAGTTGATAAAAAATTATGCCCCATTCATCACAGTACGAATTTTCATCCTCAATACAACATTTTTTACCATTTTTCTTGGTATCATGTATCATAAAATGATCTCTTAGTAGTCTGAAAATCCACCATCTGAATGCCTCTCATGTAAATCTGAAATTTCTGACACATCAACATCTTGTGGAATAATCAGATCTGAAATGTTTTCTACTTCTTCAGTATCACTAATTGGCAATGCCACAAACTCATAATTCATACAATCATCATTTTTCACATTCAAACCAACTGATGCAAGGGATGAATTATCCATGATATTCTAAACAATATCTTTCTGAAAGGTCTCCAATCTTGATTTATATTTCTCCTCTTGAACAAGGATAGGCATATTAGTTTCAAGATCCCTCCCTTCAATGTTACATAAAGTATTTTCACTATTAAAAAAAATGCATGCTATAGATGGAATTTTTTAATCATTCTTATGTGTGTATTTTTTGTATTCTACTGCTAGCAAGTCTGAATTTTTCTCACTACTAAGTGAACATGTCTCTCCATCCATCCCATTGTTTTTGTTTTCTTCTCCTTTCTTAAATTCAAAAACTAGTAATTCAAATGCATCAATCTCATATTCATTTTCGTCACAAACTGGTATATTATCTTGATTATCATAAAATACTTCATTCTCATCATAAAGTGGATTTGAATGAAATTCTTGTTCTAACACACATTGGCAAAATATCATATGATCATCTTTTGTTTTTCATCATACAACAAATTTGAAAAAAATCGAAGTCCATTTTTATGTGTACAAACCTCTTCATCATTAAATGTGTCTCCATGGTTCTCAACTATAGCTGAATGTGTTATTTGTTCACTATCAAATGAGCTTGATTCTTCCTCCTAATCTCCATAAGAACTACAAGAATCACTTTTTTGTAGATAAAAATATGAATATTCAATGGATCCCTCATGAAATGCATTGTCACAATCTGTTATATAAGAGAGACCTTCTATATCTTCATCCTCTTCATGTAGGTTTTCATAGGAATTGTTTTGACTTGCACATGTCTCATCTTCTAGCTATATTGTTTGATCAGTTTTTCCATATTCATTAGTGATATCACTTTTGTTTTAACTATTGATAGCATCCTCATGCCTTTTCTGTTTTATGAATCCAATCATTTGATACACGTAGTCAAAAGTAACTAGTTTCCATGACTCAAGCCACCCATCTAAATGAGGCACATACATTTTCATGAATGTTTCAATGCATATGGATTTATCAGCCCTAACATTAGCAGGCATTTGCATATAAATATTCAATGTTATCTTGAATAAAGAAAATCCAGATTCTGACATTCTTTGACTTCTTCTTTTAAGACACTCTTTATTTTTCTCTTTCAATTGGTAAATGATTTTTTTTGCAAGTTCATTCCATGTAGATATGAAAATCATAGAAATCTTGTAAGACCAATCTTCATCATTATTTTCTAACGTTTTCACAAAGAGCTTGATGATAATATCCTCTCCATTGATTTTCCAATTCACCACTAAATTAATAAATTGTTGCAAGTGCATATCTGTTGATTGTGATTTGTATCCACTAAATTTTGGCAAATGATTTTTAATATTCAAGGGAGGAGGAAGATTTGGGTAACCCTTAATATTTCTAAAATCAAGAGGTTTGTGCACTGCAAGATTTGCTACCTTCAACTAGAAATTTACTCAATGTAAATTAATTTCTGCTTGTAGAATAATCTTGCTTCGTACATTTTGACATGGAGCTTGATATTGATAGTGCCTTACATACTGATTATTTTCCTGATCTTGATAGGTCACTAATCTCTGACCAGGAGGGACAGGATAAGAATTTATTTGTTTTGATAATTGTGGCAAAGAAATATTCTACTATGAATGACATGTATTACCTCCTTTACCAAAATTCTCAATTGCACCATAATGTGTATGGTGCAAAGAATAAATGTTATACATACTTCAACCCCCAATTTTTTATTTTTGACTGGAAATATTGTAGTTTGGAGATGGTTATATATTCTTCATCAAGTCTTTATTAGAGTTGCCACCTACTTTTTCCAAAGTAGGAAAATGAAATGGATTTTTGAAATTGTTCTTGTTTTACCCCAACAAAACCACTTTTCCTCAAACTTCTCAACTGTGAATCTTTCTTCAATGACTCTATATGATGGTCTTCAACCAGATATTCTAAAATACTCCCTAGTAGAATCCTCAATCTATTAGATGTGTGACTTAGATGGGGAGGGAAAATGACACAATTATGAACCTCTCATTGAAGACCAATTTTCAAACTTTATTGACTCTATAAATGGATAGGTTGGTACCGAATTTCTTTATGGGTTTTCTGAACAGAGTTGCCAAATTGTTAGTTCTCAAAATGCTAGTTTGAAACTACAAGAGGTTTCCAAGCTCTTCGTACATTTTAGGCTAATGAACAAGGCCAAATGGTATATTTGAACCTTCTGCCCTTCAAGCTCTGCGAGACCTAGGTAGGTGCACCTATGCAAATGAGGCAGACTTAGACTATATGTTTCCTACTTGAGGAATATATCCACAATGCCAATTGGGAGTGGGATAGATGCAATCTTAATAACTGCTTCTATTGAAATTTGAGATGTGAATGTTTGAATAAGATTTTATAAAATTATATAATCAAATCGATAAGACCAGTGCCTACTTCTATTGGGCTAATGGAGTTAAGAGATGAGTGATATGTGACTTAATTAATGCTTACAATTCAAATTGCTTGACACTTTTATGAGTTTATGCCTGACATAAATGTGCAAGGATGCAATTATCAAGTTCTTTTTTTTGATCCAAATGACCTTTTCCAGATTGTTGTGATTAATTAAAAGAATTTTATACTTCCTTGAAGGAGCCAGTTAACTGAACCACACAAGAACAACAAATATGCTTTGATAAATTGAAAATATCCTTGATACATCAATTTAAATAATAAGGAAATGTCAACCTTGGAAACAACTAGATAATATTTTCAATAAATTCAACTAACAATTGACACCGTAATTGAATCACCAAATAAAGCCTTCTTCTCCATTATATTATTTCAAAGGATTTTGCAATACACAACATAATGTTTTGTTTCAACAATTTATCTACCTCCTTCTATCTTCCCATGATGATTTTATTTCATTATATACATATATACACGTTCTTTTAAGGTTACAACTCTTCACAACATCCATCTGGTTCAACTCCTCTTTGTGGTGCAACTCTTCACTTAATTACTCTTGGCAAAAAAAAAAATTAATTAATTGCCTTTGGAAAATTAAATATTTTAACTTTATTCTCCATTTTGCATCTTCATGAAAATTAATTTAATAATAATTGTCTTTTGTTGGAAACTTCACATTCATTCATTCACCCTTTAAATATACAATTTGGGTAAAAATAATTACCCACCTTTTAACTCCTTTTTTTTTCCCTCTTCGTGGAGACTAATTTGATTTATTATTTTCATTCTTCGTTTGTTTGGATATTTTCACTTCATTCTTACTGATGCATTTTCACCCAATTAATAAAATATCCTTTGGATAAAATAATTACTCACTCCCTATTTCAATTGGTGAATTTTTTTACAAAGTTTATATTTACACTCTTCAAAAATAGTTTACCCCGCACACTTTCATTTTTAATAAATTCATTTCTATTTTTACAGCTCATTGCATCCACCGTACACATTTCATTTCACTGCATACCCGCTTATAAATTTGAGACCCCTTGCGGTAATGCGAGGAATATTAAGAGATCTCCCACAACACCATACAGAATTTTGACTTCTCCTGCGAGGATGCGGTAAGACTCAATACTCACCCACATACCCTCCAAATTACACCTTTGGTAAACCTTATATTACTCAAAATAAATTCATCAAAACTTCCACCATATTTGAATGTAACAAAAAATTGGAACGGTGACTCCACCGCTATACTGCACTGGCTCCAAGACCTGTCTACGATGATGCGGGAAATAGTAGAGCTACCTATTCATTCTGTTAAGTATAGGAATACTTTTCTCATATAATAAACAAAAGTTCATCGAATTCGAATCATTTATTTGTTTCAGAGCTATTTTTGATGATATCGAGCCTGGAAGCATCATCCTCTATAGAACTGAAAATGGGCTTATAATAAATACACCTATCTTTGGAGAAATAACCTTCCCTATTTTGTATCATTTGGGAAAATAGCCATACTGGATTAGAATCTTGCGGCAACTCCTCTTCTAAATGCTTTTATGTTATGCCGAATAGAGTTTTTTCGTGGGTACCTCTCATTTCCCAAGCTGAGAACACTAATCAAGCCAAGTTAAAAGGGAGATCACATTTTAAGTACTGCACACACAGTCCTTGAAGTATTCCTGCGCTTTTCTTTAAATATGTTAACTATCATTCCAACTGATATATATACTTCATATGCTCTAATGTGTACCAACATGCCTTGTTTGGAAGTATTACGATTGAAAAATAAAGAGCATTGATGCCTTTTATAATATCTTCTAGATTTCCAGATTTTCTTTCACCGGAATGGGAACATAGTTTAAGAGCCTTGCAAAATCCATCTTTTCCTTATTTTTGTGTGGTGGATCCTTATTATTTATGTTCTCATCACTACTCAAAGTCAAAATTCTATAAAAATTTCAATGTAGCTGATTTCATCGCTCACAAGCTTGGAACAGTTTTTATCTCTAAGAGAAAAAAGTTAGTACAAGATCAGAATCTCCTCCATTTTCCGATTTCGATTTAGAAAAGTTTCCTCCAATGAAAAAAACTTCATGTTGTTTAGATCAACATTAGGTTTGTGTGGCATGTAAATCTCTTTTCTTAGAGGGAAGGTTATTTCTCCAAAGATAGGTGTATTTATTATAAGCCCATTTTCAGTTCTATAGAGGATGATGCTTCCAGGCTCGATATCATCAAAAATGTCCTTTAGGTAACAATAATTCAATATTATAATCTATTTGATATTTTTGTTTCCTTAAACCAATGAACACTAATTGTATCTGTATCGACCATTATTTTAGCTTCCTATATTTTATAAAAGTATAGTGCTTCTCAGTAATATCCCATCTTTCTCATCATTCGTAGAAATGTCCTCGTTTAAACATGATTCTCTTTTCTCCTCTATAGTACTCATCAGAGAGAAAGTTCTAAATTGGCTATAGAGATATTTTCCTTCAGGTCATTGTTTACTTTCAACTGGGTCATTTTGATTGCCACTGAAATTAATTACTTATGAATTCCTATGCTCATAGTCTTGACTATGCTCAAAAGAGAACATATGAAGTAAAAAGGTCTACACCATGTAGGGAATCCATATGGTTCTCTCATGATATGCATATGATATTTATTGTTAGTTGTTTCCTTATTTGAAAACTTTATATAATGCCAATGCAACATAATCTATAGTCTCTTTGTTAAAATTGCCTGCCATCAACTCCACTGTTTTAAATCTAGATAATTACATCCATCTGTATGTCAAATGTCGCTCCTATATGCATCTGGGGTGAAAATTCCAAAGTAGGAATTTTAAGGTAGTAAATGTATTTATGAGTGTTTTAGTCCATTTACTCATCAATTTTGCAAAATTTTGGCAATAAATTTTAGGCTCCAACAGGTCCCACCATGGCTTTTTGGGTTGAGGAAATATCGTGAGGTTAGAAAATTAAGTGTATTTATTGATCTTGTGAGTATTTCTCTTGACGTAAACCTCAAGATGTATAATAAAGGGTCCTAAGGGCCTTTTAATTATGATACGAAGGTCATAAATGCAAGAGGGCCCAAAAATTAGTGTGAAGGTGTAAATAATTACACCTTACAACACTAAATAAAGGTAAAATTAGGTCTATTTAGCTAAAAAGGGCCCTAAACTTGATGTGAATGTGTAGAACACATTACAACACTAAATCAAGGCCACACATGAGGTTCATTTTAATGTTAATAATTCCCAAATTAAGTGTGAAAAATGGATAGTTTTTCCTACACTACATTTAAGGCCCACTTTAGTTAGAGGGGGAACTTGCTTCAAACTCACTAAAGTAGATATTCAAGAGGGGTCCATGTGTACAATGTGGATGGCCTAGGACAATAAAGATAAAAGGAGGCGGCCAAGCTCCCAATATCCAAGATCCTACATCAAACCAACATAAGCACAAAGGGACACACACAAGGTGTATGATATGCAACATCAAGATACACAAACATACAATGTCAATGACATAAAAAAGAAAGAAAAACAAAAACAAAAACAAAAAAAAGGGGGTGGATCAAGCCTTGATTTTTTTTCCATCATGATGTGAATTAGATCTAAGTTTGTCCAAAATGAATGCTCACTATGAGGCAAAAACGTTTTAGGCTTTTTGTTGGGTGAGTATCTAACTAGGGTGGCCTAGGGAGAAAGTCATCCCTTTGTATTGGCTTCTCACCATACAATGAGTAATCCATGCCCTTGTTTAGGCTTCTCGTCATACTAACCATAATAAATCTATACCACCTAATAACTTTGATGAGACACCATACAACACAAACAATGGGATTCATGAGACAAGAAAAACTTTGTATGCTTGACACTAATGAACAAACAAGATGGCTTCATAGGCAAGCAAAGTGTTTTATGCAAGGTGGCCATATAACAATTATTATAAATGCAAAATAGTGTAAGGTACATTCAATGGGATTTTCCTTAGTTTATATAAGTTATTTTCTTAAGGTACATCATGCTTAATGTTGCCAAGAGAGGAAAATTCAATGAATTATCATGCTCTCGGAGGATATGAAGCTTAATAACACCACCAAGAAAAGGATGCATCACAAGAATAAAGGAAATCACACAGTGAAACATGAGTGTCCGTTATGCCCCCAATTTAAAGTGGTTTCTAACACCCTTGTTGTGAGCAATTTCTTTAAAGTAGAAGAATACATGTGAGCTTATTTGAAAAGCCCTATGCCAAATAATATGTTCTTGAATTAAACTACATCATGAATAAAGGGTTTCCCCCAAGATGTGAAAACTAATGATAGTTTAGTATGTCACATGCGATCCAACTTAATCCATGCCATTTACATCCAAATATTTCTCTTATGTATACATGGAAGGTGGTCAACTAGCCAAAAGAGACAACGACAAGTGCCTTATGAGGACAAGGCTACCTAACCCCCTTTCCCCCACTTAGTGAAAGACAAGGGTGAGCCAAGATTATTGATGAAAAACATTAAAATCAGTATTAATTAAAGGAACTAGGTGCTTCAACACAAGGAAGAGCATCACACTCCTTAAGATGTTGAATTTTATCACTTAAATCCTTACATTCATTACTAGAATGACCATGAACTCTTGTAGTAAAATGTATTTTGTGTTCTTGAAGAGAGGGATATCAAATGATCTTGGAGAAGTCTCAAAAAGATACTCTCTTGATCAATAGTAGAGGATTTTCTTCTATGTTGTGACAGGGATATCTCTTTCTTAGTAAAAGATGTCATACTTACACAAGACTCTTTAGATTGCAAGATTTTTTCTCTTCTCTAAAGGAAGGTGTAAAATATAATGAACTCCAATCATTACTAAGATATGTCCTAGGAGTAATTTTGTGATGACATTAATGTTAAGCAAGGAATTTTTTATTTCTTTCATTTCTTTTGAAGGACAATAACCAAGACCATTAGTGTCTATTAGTTCAAGATGCACTAATGTTAAAGTTGACTTAGAAGAATCTTTTGTAATAGTGTTGATATTGATTGAAGGCTTGTTTGTTTCATTTGAGGGATAATAACCCAAGACCATTATTTTTTTCTTGTGTGTTAGGATCTATAGGCACATGGATACCTCACCACATCCTTTTCCACTATAACCAATTTGTTTCATAAGTTCATAAAATTTCCATAAATATTTTTCATTTCTTTTGGATTTGGTGGTTGTTCATAGTCAATTTCATCAAAGTTGGTCATGTAATTTTCTTCTTCTAAAGTGGTTGAATTGGATTCTTTCGAAGTGTCTTCTGAAATTTGTGTTGACATTACCACTTTTTCATTTTCATGCTTTTTTGGTATGATATTCAATTTCCCATCAAATCTAGGTGCAAAACCTAATGATCCCAAATCATCTAGCGATAGCATTGTAAAGGGTTTACGATACCTATCTTTTTATTATTTTTGCATGAGCTCCACTATAAAGTTGGTGTCAATGTTTTCAAAGGATTTTGCTTGCCTTTCTTAATGTTCAAACAACTTTTTGGTTCAGGGTCTATTTTAATTTGGTACACTTTATTGTTATAGGCATATTTCATGATACTATGAAAAGTTAAAGGCATCACATGCATCTCATGAATCCAAGGTCTTCCTAAAATTAGATTGTATAAAACATTATGAGGCATTACATGGATGGGAGTTTATAACATGTCCTTTCCAAATGTAATAGGCAAAGTGATCACACCAAGCGGTTGTTTTCCTACATTGTCAAATCCTCAAATTGATAAAGAATCAAGTTCAATTCTTAATTTATCCATGCCAAGTCTATCCAAAAGGGTTACACTACACACATTAAGGGCTAAGCCATTATCAAAAAGCATCTATTTTATCCCAGTCCCATTATATATAGATGTTATATCATGAAGGTATAATTTTTCTTTCTCATCTCTAAGGGAGGTAGCTCATGTTGATGAAAAGTAATGTCTATGTTGTTTTGTGTTATAGATTGATTTTGGTATGCCACATTATTTGATTGCACATTAGGAGGAGTAGCAACTTGTTGTATGACACTTTGAATCATATTATGATAATGAGGGGAGGCTTGAATAAGATCCCATAAGGATATCTTAGCAGGAGTATGCATTATTTGTTCAATGATATTATACTCCTTTTAATTATGTAAAGGCAAAGGAGGAGGGCAAGGCATGATAGGTTCAAGAAGTGGGAGAGATGTTGAAGGTGTTTTTAATGGTTGAGGATTGTTTCTAGTGTTATATGTATGAGCAAGGGTATTGTAACTTGGTTGTTGTGACATATTCTTCTTAGGTGGCTTGAGGATAAGGATTGTTTTATTTTACATTTGAGGTTTGTTTGAAGGTGGGTAAAGGATGAGTTGAGGTTGAATAATATGAAATTCTATTAGGGAAGGAGATTCTAATTTCACTTCATCATCTTCAACTAAGGAAGCCTCATTACTAGTGTCTGAAATACGTGTGTCAATGTTCTCATTTTCTTGCACCATGATATCCTCTCTAGTAGGAGAGTTTTTAGGAGAGCTAAAAGCTAGATTTTCATGACATTTAATGTTTGTCTCTTTTGAAATAAATTCATTACAAGTAGTGGAATCATCAATGGTTGGACTTTATTTCTTATCAATGATGGTATTCTCTTGTTCACTAATGTTTTCCCTAGGGGAAGAGAGACAAATAATATTCTCATAACTTTCATTCGGTTGATATTCTCACACAAAAATATCTTCTTTAAAAATATGAGAGATATTAGGACAAGAACAAGTATGATTATCATGGTCATATATGATTTCATTCCTTTTTCCCATAATGTGTTCCAAAATATGATAGGTAGGGAAAGAAAAAAATATGGTTGTCATAGATCTTAAAGATTTGATCATATAACACCAACATATCTCCCTCAGAAATAATATGATTGCCATGATTTCCTATAATTGCATTTTTTTCACTAAAACATTTTCACAAGTGGGGAAGATGTTGGGATATGAATGTAGACTAGTTGAAGTGGTATTTAGGTAGGTTTCAATGGTATCTTATTGTGTTATGTGATCATCATGATTACCTATGGTTGTATCCTCTTTTTCAGCAATGTCTTGTCCAATAAGAGAGGTAGGAAGAGAGAAACAACTAGGTTTCTCAAAACTCTCATTGATTGTTTCTTCTAACTCCAAAATATCTTCTTCGCAAATAGGAGAGATATTAGGAGAAGAATGGATATGATTTTTATGATTTCCCAAGGTTGTATTCTTTTTCACTAGACTAATCCCACTCATAAGAGGTGGAACAATAGAAAAGGTATCTTTTCTTTGATTGATTTGAGGATAATTAATAATAAAATGGACTTAATATCGCTTTGATATAGTGTTGTGAGGTGTTTTACACATCCACATTAGGTCTTGGGTCATTTTTAAGCTGAATTAACTTAAATTCTCCCTAATTTAATGTTGTAAAATGTATTTATTTATATATTCACATTAAACTTAGGAGGCTTGTAAACTAAGCTAGACCTAATCTAGTGTTGTAATATGTTCTACACATTCACATGGGATTTAGGGCCCTTCTAAGATAAATAGACCTATTTTTTCCTTAATTTAGTGTTTTAAAGTGTATTTATTTAAACTTTAAAATTGGATCTTTTGCTCTCTTAAATTTATGACCTTTATATCATCATTAAAAGGCCCCTATGACCCCAGATTGTGCATCCCAAGGCATATTTCAATCAAAAACATAACAAGATCAACATATAAGATTAATTTATTGACTCCTTGACATCCTAGCTAGCAAAATAGCCCCTATGAGATCCATTCACCACTTTGGGAAAATTAGTCACATCTAGGTGGGACTCATTCACCAAATGAGTCCCATTTGAGCTGTTTTCGAGGTTTGAGTGGGAAAAAGTTTTAATTTTAAATTCCTTCTATGTCAGCCTTGGGGATCAAATTAATGATCATTTGAGTGGCTTGCCTATATAAAAAAAGCTTTCAAATCATTATTTCATCATGCATTCATGTTATGAAGTCAAGCACTCAAGAGTTAAGCACTCCAAATCTTCAGAAGCTCATCAAGATAGTTGTCAAGATCACTTCTAAGGTATTCAAGGATAGTTTCTTCATCAATTATTGTAGAAATTCAAGATACATCATCATGGCAAGGTTCCAATTGCATTATTTCATGTTCATGCTTCATTATCTTATTTCATCATTTGGTTTAATTACCTAAAAGGGGTTTGACCAAGGCAAACCCCCATTCCCTAACAATCAACAAGTTTTTTAGTCTGTGTGTGATTGTAAATCTAGATGCTTTGGATACTTGAAGATCATTGAAAATTGGGTTACAATATTTTTGGAGTTGTCTCCCCATTTCCAAGGTTATAATCCTCAATAATAGGTCATTTATAGTCCTGAAATCAGAGTTTATGATTCGAGAACCTAGAAGAACAGATTGAGCAGACTGAGAAGAGAAGATTCAAACTTTGAATTTCCAAAAATCCAAACTAGACTCATTCACCACAAGTGGAAGATGAGTCTCACTATACATTTTTTTAGAGATTTTTTCAGATTTGGATACCCGTTTTCCCAAAACTTGTTTCTATGCAAAAATCTAGAATAGGTATTGATTTTCCCAAAATTGTGAATGAGTCCTAGTAGGTCAAAAAATTTGGTTTTTTAGAATTTCAGAGTTGTTTCCAGTCATCATCAAGTTTCTAGGTGCACACTTTTTGTTTTGCAGTTTTTTGTGTTGTTTCATTCACTTTTCTAGGATATTTAGAGTTTATTTTCATTCAGTTGGGGTTTTTCATTGTATCTTGCATTTCATTGTCTTTTCCAAGCTTACACTTGGTGGTGAACCCCTCATTAGATCACACTCAATCCCTAGGATATCCTGTTGCAATATCTCTTTCTCTTTTGCATTGAGATCTCTAGGGTTTTCCTTGAGTGGAACCTCTTTGAAAGTGGACGTGAATACAACATTAACATTCCCCCATTTTCATAGGTTCTAAGAGGGATACTAGGAGAGGGATCAATAGCAAACAAAAAGAGATGGGAGAGGACTTCATATTCATATACACATAACAAAAATT
Source organism: Sequoiadendron giganteum (assembly GCA_007115665.2). Taxonomy (NCBI): domain Eukaryota; kingdom Viridiplantae; phylum Streptophyta; class Pinopsida; order Cupressales; family Cupressaceae; genus Sequoiadendron; species Sequoiadendron giganteum. The sequence goes on from CM021100.1 coordinate 359,047,282, forward strand.
TCTTACACTATTCAACAAGATCTGAAAATAGAACATGAAGTATGATAGCTATATATTTTTTCAATGAAAACATGATGTAATAATTTTCGTACAAATTTGAAATGCGACAATGATAGAAAAAAAATGCAAAAGGATAATGCAATTTTTAGGTTTAGGACATGATAATTAACTGATTATGCTATGTAAAAATCTAAAAATGAAATGTTGTAAATTTCATTTTTAAATTAAGCAATACAATAAATGAACCAAATAAAGCTAGATCTAATGAAATGAATGAACCAAAAGACCCAAAAATTGAAACAGTTATCTAACAGCAGTAATCTGAAATATAGGAATGATGTTCTTAATGTTGTAAAAGGTAGGTTTAGGTCTGATGTGGGAGTAAATTTCCTAGAGGATGTTCGCATATGGCTTGTAAGTGTTGTCACTAATGGAAACCTAAGTCATGCATCCAGTCTACAATATAGTTTTGGTTTACACTGATAGAATAGAGTGAAGAACAAGGCATCTGGTTAAAGACATAAAAGTCAATCTAAATACCTCAATGAACTATTATTTTGAGTTGTGGGTCTCAAAGAAAGGTTTTTTTATGATTGTAATACATTATTCATGGAATATCTCGATGTGCATTAATTGGTGATCGATCTAGGAGATTCGATACATTAATTTGTTGGTTCTTTCTGTTAAAAGGTCGATTCGTCAAATATAGTAATTGTGGATGTATAAGGATTATTTACTTAAATGTTTTTGTGTTTGTAAAATGATTATTTGGGTCCCTATTATGTTTAGGATGACTATGGGTGGTGCACATAAAGATTTAATTAAGGATCTAGCCAAAATTTGTAAAGAAATTTATGTTTTATGAAGCCGACATATAAATGTTCATATCCTTGATAGTGAATCTATATATGACATTGATTTTATCATTTTGATATAATGAATGTGTGGTGTGAAATTCAATAGAGTAATAGCGCAGATTTATCTATGTGTGATGCGAAGAGAAAAAAAGTGTAGAGAAGACCAGAGCAGAGAAGAGCGAATTACAGAGTCAGATAGAGGACTCAGAATCTGATCCATGAGATTCACCAGAATTATAACATGGCATGAATGAATGATACTATATTAGTTCATCCTTCATATGGTTTTAATCTAAACTTTTGTAAGGCAGAGAGCCTTCCCTTTTGAGTAGTGAGCTCTAGGCAGTGTACCTAAATGTAAGTGCATTCTCTTTTGTAAAAAAAATATTTGAGTACACAAATTATGGACCTCCACCATGGTTTTTACCCTAACATGGTTTCAATGAAAAAATCCTTGTGTTATGGTGTTGTGGATGATTTCTTTATGTATTTGTATCTTTCCTTTGGTTGAATGTTGAAATGGTTTTAATATCATATTAATAAAGTTAAGATTTACATAAAACTGACTCACCCCCCTCTTAGTGTTCCCTTGAGTCCAACAGAGGGGCATATGAGTCCCAGTTAGGGTTTTTCAAAGTCTAAAATGCTGCAAAATATTCATACAAAATACCAAAAAATTAGGTAAAACAACCTATACTGTGACTAAATCACCTAGAGTGGCATATGCATCCTAGATTAGGGTTTTTGACACTAATTTCAGAAAATACTCGATGAATGTTAGTTTTTCTAGTTTGAGTATTATCTAGGCTATGTGAATTTATAGATCTTAAATGAAATTCAATGATTACATATTTAAAAGTGCAACCTATATGCAATTCCACTAATGCAATATTTAGAAACCCTAGATGAAAATTAACTTATGCAAGACCTAATATAAAGAAAATGTATGATAGATCTAGGAATATGATGCACTCTAGATAAAAAATAAAGTGTTCAAAGGCTAGGTTCACCAAAATGAAACCTCAAAAATAGTGTTACACATTTTGGAAGATGAAACAAAAGAGGTTTAGGGGTCCTCCTATTTGACTTATGTTTCATTCAAGTAAACCTTAGAGATCTCAATCCAATAGTTGAATTGAAAAGGGGGATGTACTATAAGGTATCCTAGGGTGTGATTAAAGATAGAAAGGGGTTCACCACTAAGCTAATTATTGGAAAGAAAGAGATGAAAGTACTATGCAAACCTAACTAAATTACCTAGGAAACGAAACTGAAAATGAAGATAATAAACTAAGAATAAAAAAAGGGCTACCTAGAAGAAATATGTGGTCAAAATAAGCTCTGAAACCCTAAAAAAAATTTTTTGAAGCTCATAGGCACTTATATTCCAATCTAGATGATTTAGTCCCAGACTAGGGTTTGTTGCCAAGAACTACAATCTCTTAGTGGCTAATCTATATCTTTTAAAAACTAGAAAAAGTGTTGTCTTGGGACTCATACACCCAAGGTGGTGATTTAATACCAGTATTAGGGTTTGGTTGAAACATAGGTATCATGTATTAATCGGTTGTGGCTTCTCTCTTGCCAGATCTTCAAGTCTAAAAGCTTAAATTCTATTCAGTAGGTGACTTTCTGTGAAGATGACAACCTTGTGACAACTTGAAAACTTTCCTTAATCTTGCAACTTAGTCTTCAAAGGATATTCAAGCTCCAAAACACCTAGATCCACAATAAAAAATGTACAAAGATAGAGAGAAACTTGTTTATTGTTAAGGAATAGGGTTTTGCCTTGGTCAAACTATTTTTATGTAATTAAACCTTATGATGAAACAATAAAATGTGAAGATCAAATATGAAACATGAGCAATGATACCATGAATGATGTCTTGAAATCTACATATGCAATCTAACATGAAGTGTACATGAAGAATGCAGATCTTGGTCTTGAATTAGTTGTGGAACAATGCTTAACTTGGTTCTTGAATGCTAAATTACAATACTAGCTCAACAACATGCTTGATGCATTATGTCTTTGACATGATGATAGATCTTAAATTTCTGCAATAATATTCTACAAATCTTCCGTTGAATGCTCTTAAAATGCTCTTGAATACTCTATAAGGGTATGTGCGGGATCATCATGGAAAAATAGGCCCTTAAGTGGCGATGAAAATTTAGAAAAATAGAGTTAGGAAACTTGAAATAAAAATTTATATAGGTTATATATATTATTTCAAAAATATGTAACAATAGAATTAGTAGAAAATTGAATGTTGTTTTTAAACTACTAGGTTTATTTAAGAAAAATAAAAAATCTATTTAGTGAAATTTTGAAATTTCATTGCAATAGTACTTAAATTTCAGGTAAAAAATAAGAAGTAGGTGTCTGTCTAACCACCTTAACCACAATAAAAGGATAATATTTTTTTATAATATTTTAGATTTAAGTAGAGGACTCATGTCCCGTGTGATGCATATTTTTTTTAAAAAAATTCCAAGTAAATAATTAATTATGATTTTTTTATTACAAATTTTAAAAAATAAAAAAACTCGTATGTCTTACCACATTAACTTGGTCAAAACTTCATGAAATTCAAGTTTATCTTTTTTAATCCTATAGTATGTGAAGCATAGAATGTGAACATGAGTTTTGGATTCAAAAAATGTGATACCGTTTGAAAGTTATAGATGTTTTCCAATCAGCCTATCAATGAGGACTTTATTTGTAATTCAAATAGAAAATGAATAATAATTATTTATTAAATTCAAAGTAAATCATAATTTCTATTGGTGGAAAGCTGAGAATCTCCTTTAAAAACCTTTTTTGTTTCATCAATTTTGGGTAAAACAAAGGTCATCAGCCACATGGGTCATCATATAAATTACATATCACCACTTTTTGGCCCATCATGATCCTACACATACCCATAATGCTCTTGTGAAGTCTTAGGATTCTTAATTATTGATTTCTAGGTTTAAAATATGATCTAAAACCTTGTTTATATAGGCACTTCATCTAATTTACCATTTATTAGATCCCAAATGTCAACATTCATAAAATTATAATTTAAAGACCTAAATTTTGTCTCAAAACCCTAAAAATGGGCCAAATTGGACTCATATGCCCAAGTTGGCATATGGGTCCCACACGGGGGGAATCATATGCCCAAGGTGCTATATGGGTCCTACTATGGCTTTTCAAGATGAGGAAATGTTGAGAGGTTAGAAAATTTAGTGTATTTATTGATCTAGTGGGAATTTTGGTTGAAATAAGCCTTGACATGCATAATAAAGGGTTTTGAGGGCCTATTAATGATGATGTGAAGGTCATAAATGCAATAGGGAACACAAAATAGTGTGGAGGTGTAAATAAATACACTTTACAACACTAAATTAAGGGAAAATTAGGTCTATTTACCTAAAAAGGGCCCTAAACTTGATATGAATGTGTAAAATACATTACAACACCAAATCAAGGACACATTAGGTTCATTTTAATGTTAATCATTCCAAAATTAAGTGTGAAAAGGTGATACTTTTTCCTACACTACAGTTATAAAGAACAATAATTACATCAGCTTGAAATGGTTGATGAAAATCACATCAATTCTCTTGAGAATCTCCAAGCTTCCTCTAGATGCATGTAATATAGTTACAATGATCATGTCATCCCTCGTTCATTTAGTAAAGGAAATTTGGTATTATTTGAGAATCAAGATAATGTCAATTCCACCTTGATTAAAACAGGAAAATTCAGCCCTAATTGGTTAGGACCTTACATAATTTATGAAAGTTATGGGTCTAGAGCATACATGTTAACATAAATGGATGGTACACATCTTAAAGAGCCTATTAATTCCACACATTTGTTCTAGTACTATAGCTAAATTTTCTTCTTGAATCTAGTGTGAATGTTAAAGAAGTGACGTTAGGGTTAATGGATAGTATGTTATTTCTCTTGCATATCTTTGTTCTTGAAAAAAAAATTCTTTGTGTATTGAATACTAAAGTAATTATTCAAATTAGTTTGGGTTGTTACTTTAGGTTTCATACTATTCAAGTTAATCTTGTATGTTTTGTTAGATTATATCATTATATGCATTTCATTTTTTATAATTAGATCATAGGTTCATTTAATTTAACATAACATAATCAATCATAATGTTGAATCTAAAGAAAATTAAAATGATTTTTATTTAGATCACATAAAGCATGTTAGATCATGGAGATATTTATTAAATATTCTTACAAATGTTATTTGATAAATCAAATTGCCATCTAACTCAATCACATAAACATGAGAAACCAAATATAAATGATTATATATATATACAAGAAAGTTTTAAGTACATGTCCTCAAATATAGAATCTTATTGTGGCCTATTACTAGTAGATCCCTTAGGACTTGGTGATCTCCTTCATCGAGAGATAGTAGTATGTGATCATGATCTACCTATGGATCCTAGTGCATCATATAGGCCTTGTGCTCATCCAAAAGCCCTAGCCTCCTATACGATAGCCTCCATACACTCTCAATATATGCGGTCTTTCTCCACCTATAGTCTGAAAACCTCTCCACACAGTATCTCGAGCCATGACAGATCTCAAGATGATCAAAGCTAATCATGGGCAGCCTCTGATGCTGATAGCTCACGCATGGCTTGATCAAAATGTTTGGTAGCACTCTTATATACTCCTCGCAACCTCGTGAAACACACAAAAAACTTTGGATGTTTCTCCATATTGATAGGGGCATGTAATTTGTGCCGCCAACCTCATTTGTGGGAAAAGGAGGAAAAATCATTGTGGCAACCCATCGATAGAGATCATGTATCCCTCTCACAAACCCTACAAGATGGAAATTATAAAAATAATTAATACACATCATCTCATATATAAATTGAAATCAAGGACATGAGCATAATCAAAAAAGCATGATCATAAACATAAATAATGAATCCTCACACAGGTCTCCTACCTATTGCATAGGAATTATAGAAGTTCAACTACCCTCTCCATGCTCATAAGTGTTGCCACATTTTGTAGGTGCTCACTATATCCGGTAACTTGGGTAGGAATTGAATCTCTCCACTCGGGGGAAGCTGGGCCCTTACCTACTGTATCAGTACCATCACCCATCAGCTGGATCTCCTCCTTGCCATCATCCTCATCCTCATCCTCCTCCTCCTCCTCATAGTCTATGACATCCTTCTCATTGTAATCCTCTACTACCTAATCTATAAATAAATATGAATAATTTATATCCTCTCTAGTCTCTTCGTCATCATTATTGTGATCTAGAAAAGGTCTTGCATAGCCTATAGGCTAATCCATAAGAAATACTGGAGTTGTTTGTGCTACGGCCCACTACTCCTCTTAAGAATTTATAGAACCAATTTCATTAGCATTGGAGACTACAAGCATGTCATATCCTCATCATTTGAATCACTAGACACAACATCATCGACTATGAGTCATCTCATATCTCCAAGCCTATGAGAACTCTGCACTAATCATCTATAGGAAGGTAGTGCAATTGGTGGTACCTGTATCTATCAAAAATATCTCATGACATGATTGTAGTAGAAAGGTATCACTATGTAATCATGCCTCCCTAATAGAGATTGGTTCCTCTACATCCTGGTCAATTGGTGTGTCTTGTTTGACCACTAAGGTATTAACTAGTAAGGTCTCCATAGGATCTCCTCCTAACCAAGATGGTCGAACCTAGCTCTCTAGTATTGAGAATCTGCATACTACCATGCTTGTCTAAGTAAATAGTGGAAGGAGCATGGGCAACCCGTAGCTCCAACAGAAGGTAATCTGGTCAGTTTGGTATATGTGATACGCTCTAGGCACAAAACTTGTAATAATGTACAATGAACCATACTATCCACCTCCTGAAAGGTGAACCGTCCCAAGTCATAATACAAATGTGTGAGTATACTGTGACCCCAGGCATAGATGGTCCTATGCTGCTCAATCTCCCTGATCATGTGTACAAATCCTTTGTCTAGGTGTGCTTCCAAGCCATCTGGGACTAGTACTAATGTTGTAAAAATCATAATCTACCTAAAAAACAATGATCATGCATAGAGAAGCTAGCTCATCTCAACATGTGTCCCCACAATCCTCTCTCAAATTGGAACTTCAAGACAATACTAGATGTCCGCTCTCATCTCCTGATAAGATCAGTCCTCTATGAAATGTATAGTTTCTCCTTAGAGAGGGATCCGAAGAACATGATGCACATCCTCTAGAGTAATGGTCATCTCCCTGGTGGGTAGATGAAAGGTGCAGGTATTTGCATCCCATCTCTTAGCGAATGACATAAGCATGGAATCATGGTATCTCATAGCTGGCATGAGATACACCCAATATATTCCTATTTTCTCTAGAATCTTTATATCATCATCTCAAATTGCTAAGATGAGCTCTCGTAGGTGAAAAATAACATGTTTCCTAGACATTGTCACGATCGAGGAGGAATCTAATACGAAAGAAAAAATATCATCAATAAGCATCCTAGGAATCTAAAATGTATACATCAACAACCAAAAAGTGTTATACGAGGACTCATATTCCACAAGTAGCATACTACTTCGGGTTTTTCTTTTTTAGAAAATTAACATCTGAATTTGTTCTCCTATATCTACTCTTCCTTCCCAACTATACTTCTAGATCTGAACCTACTAAAAAGATCTGCAAAAAATAATATGATAATTGACTTATTATGCTATGTAACAATCTAAAAATGAAATTTAAATGTCATTTTGAAATTAGGAAATCCAATAAATGAACCAAATAAATCTATATCTAATGAAATGAATGAAACGAAAGATTAGAAAACTGAAACAACTATCTAACAATGTCAATCTGAAACATAGGAATGATGTTTTTAATGTTGTAAAAGGTAGGTTTAGGTATGGTCTAGGACTAGGGTATATGCAGGATTATCATAAAAAAAACAGGCCCTTAAGTGGCAATAAAAATTCAAAAAATCAGAGTTAGGCAACTTGACGAAAATATTTGAAAGAGTTATCTATATTATTTCAAAAATATTTAAGAATGTAATTTGTAGAAAATTTAATGTAGTTTCTAAAATACTAGGTATATTTAAAAAAAGAAAAAATATATTTGGTGAAAATTTTAAATTTCAATACAGTAGTACTTAAATTTCAGGGAAAAAATAAAAAGTAGGTGTCTGTTTGACCACCCTAACCACAATAAAATGATAATATTTTAGATATAAGTAGAGGAATCATTTCCCAATGTGATGTATATTTTTTTGTAATTTGTTTCCAAGTAAATAATTAATTATGATTTTTTTATTACAAATTTTAAAAAATATAAAAACTCGTATGTCTGACCACCTTAACTTTGTCAAAACTTCATTAAATACAGTTTTTCTTTTTTTAATCCTATATTATGTGAAGCATAGAATGTGACACATATTTTGGATTCAAAAAATGTAATACCATTTGAAAACTATAGAGTTTTTTCAATCAGCCTATCAATCACGACTTTCGTCGTAATTCAAATAGAAAATGAATAATAATTATTTATTAAGTTCAAAGTAAATAATAATTTATATTTTTGGAAAGCTAAGAATATCCTCTAAACACCCTTTTCGTTTCATCAATTTTGGGTAAAAAAAAAGTCGTCAACCATATGGGCCATCATATCACTTACATATTGCCACTTTTTGGCCCATCATGATCCTGCACATACCCACTAAATCACCCAAAGGGGAATATGAGTCCCAATTAGGGATTTTCACGGTTTTAAATCCTCAAAAATATTCAAAATAGAATACCCAAAAATTAGGTAAAACAACCGCTACTGGGACTAAATCACCCAACGGGGCATATCAGTCCCAAAATAGGGTTTTGACACTAATTTCAACAAATTCTAAGTGAATGTTAGTTTTTTGGTTTTAATTTTGTCTATGTGATGTGCAATTACAAATCCCAAATAAAATTCAATGATGTAAGATGCAGAAATGCAACCTATATGCACTTTCACTAATGCAAGATTTAAAAACCTTAGATGCAAATTAACTAATGGACAACCTAATACAAAGTTAATGTAAGTTAGATCTATGACTATGATGCACTCAAAATCAAAAAAATAATGTGTTCAAAGCCTAGGTTCACCAAAATGAAACCTCAGAAATAGTGTTCCACCTTTTGGGAGATGGAACCAAAGAGGGTTAGGGGTCCTCCTCCTATTTCACTTATGTTTCATTCAAGGAAACCTTAGAGGTCTCAATCAAATAGTTGAATTGAAAAGGGGGATATACTATAAGGTCTCCTAGGATGTGATTAAAGATAAAAAGGGGTTCACCACTAAGATAATACCTAGAAAGAAAGAGATGAAAGTATTATGCAAACCTAACTATATGACCTAGGAAATGAAACTAAAAAATCAAGATAATAAATTATGAATGAATAGAGGGGTACCTGCAAGAAATATGTGGTCAAAAAAAGATCCAAAAACCTAATTTTTTTTTTTTTTGAAGCTCAGTAGGAATAATATGCCAAATTAGGTGATTTAGTCCAAGACTAGGGTTTTTAGGTAGGAATTGGAATCTCTCAGTGGCTAATCTGGATCTTCTAAAAATTGGAAAAAGTGCTGTATTGGGACTCATATACCCAAGGTGGTGATTTAGTCCCAGTATTAGGGTTCAACTAAAAATCTAGTATCCTCTAGTGACCTTTTGTAGCTTCTCTTCTGCTAGATCTTTGAGTCTGGAAGCTTAATTTCTAGTCTATAGGTGACTTTCCATAAAGATGACAACCTTGTGATAACTTGATAGCTTTCTTCAATCTTGCAACTTAGTCTTCAAAGGATCTTCATGCTCTGAAACACCTAGATCTACAATCATAAATGTATAGAGAGGGAAAAAATTGTTGATTGTTAGGGAATAGGGGTTTTCCTTAGTCAAACCCTATTTAGGTAATTAAACCTTATGATGAAATAATGAAACATGAACATGGAATATGAAACATGAGTAATGATACCTTGAATGATTTCTTGAAATCTAAATCTGAAATCTAACATGAAGTGGCTATGAAGAATGTAGATCTCAGGTCTTGAATTAGATGTTGAACAATTCTTAACTTGGATCTTGAATGCTATATGACAACAATAGCTCAAAAATATGCTTGATGCATTATGCCTTTGACATGATGATGGATATTGAATTGTTGCAATAATCATCCACAAATTTGCCCTTGAATGCTCTTGAAATTCTCTTGTGAAGTCTTAGGATGCTTGATTCTTCATTTATAGGCTTATATTATGATTTGAAACCTTGTTTATCTAGGAACTTCATCTAATTTACCATTTATTAGGTCCCAAATAATAACATTCAGAAAAATTGAATTCAAAACCCTAATTTATGGCTGAAAGCCCTAGAAATGGGCCAAATGGAACTCATACACCTAATTTGGCATATGGGTCCCACCTAGGGGGACCCATATTCCCAAGGTAGCGTATGGGTCCCACCATGGCTTTTCAGGATGAGGGAATGTTGGGAGGTTAGAAAGAAGTGTATTTATTGATCTTGTGGGGATTTCAATTGAAATAGGCCTTGAGATGCAAAATAAAGGGTCCTAAGGGCATATTAATGATGATATGAATGTCATAAATGCAATAGGGCCCAAAACTTAGTGTTAAGCTGTAAATAAATACACTTTTCAACACTAAATTAAGGAAAAATTAGGTCTATTTACCTAGAAAGGGCCCTAAATGTGATATGAATGTGTAAAACACATTAAAACACCAAATAAAGGCCACATTAGGCTCATTTTAATGTTAATCGTTCCCAAATTAAGTGTGAAAAAGTGATACTTTTTCCTACACTACAGTTATAAAGAACAACAATTACATTGTCTTGAAGTGCCTGATGAATAACACATCAACGCTCTTGAGAATCTCCAAGCTTACTCTAGATGCATGCAATGTAGTTAAAATGATCATTTCATTCCTCATTCATTTAATAGTGGAAATGTTGTATTATTCAAGAATTAACATAATGCCAATTCTACCTTGACTAAAATGGAAAATTTGGCCCTAATCTATTAGGACCTTACATAATTGATGAAAGTTATGGGTTTGGAACATACACATTAATACAAATGGATGATACACCTCTTAAAGAGCCTATTAATTCTACACATATGTGTTGGTACTATATCTAAGTTTCCTTGAATAGTGTGAATGTTAAAACAATGATGTTAGGGTTAGTAGCTAGAATGCTATTTCTCTCACATTGCTTCATTCTTTTCTAACAATTCTTTGTGTTTTGAATACTAAAGTAATTATTCAAATTAGTTTGGGTTGTTACTATAGGTTTCATACTATTCAAGTTAATCAAGTTGTATGTTGTGTTAGATTAGATCCTTATATGCATTAAATTTTTTATAACTAGATCATAGGTGCATTTAATTTAACATAACATACTCAATCATAAAGTTGCATCTAAATAAAATTAAAATGATTTTTTTAGATCATGTAAAGCATGTTATATCATGGATATATTTATTAAATATTCTTACAAATATTATTTGATAAATCACATTTCCATCTAACTCAAACACATAAACATGAGCAACCAAATATAAATGATAATATATATAGACAAGAAAGTTTTAAGTACATATCCTTAAATATACAATGCTATTGTGGCTTGTGAATACAAAATCCCTCAAGACCTAGTGATTACCTCTGTTGAGAGATGGTAGTATGTGATCATGATCTACCTATGGATCCTAGTGCATCTTATAGGCCATTTTATCATCCAACAACCCTATCCTCCTATACGATAGCCTCCACACTCTCTCTATCTACGCGGTCTCTCTCTAGGGTCAGTACAGGATCATGGGGGTCCGAACTAGGCCTCTAAGTGGCAGTGAAAATTCAAAAAATCAGAGTTAGGAAACTTGACATAAAATTTTGAATAGGTTATTAACATAATTTTAAAAATATGTAAGAACAAAAGTTGTAGACAATTGAATGTAGTTTCTAGGCTACTAGTCCTTTTTCTGGAAAAAAGTAAATCTTTCTTTGCAAAAATTATAAATTTCAATGCAGCGGTACTAAATTTTGAGCAAAAAGATAAGAAGTAGGTGTATGTTTTACCACCCTAAGTACAAGAAAAAAATAATATATTTTTTAGAATCTTTTAGTATAAGTAGAGGACACATGCTTAGATGTGACTGATTTTTTTTTTTTGTAATTTTTTTCCATGTAAATAATTACTTACATTTTTTTTATTAGAACTTTTTAAAATTATTAAAATGTTTGTGTCTGACCACCATAACTTGTTAAAAAAATTATGAAATTCAATTTTTTTTATCCTATATTATGTGAAGCATAGAATGTGATGCATCGTGTAGGTTTAAAAAATATTAAATAGTTTCAAAGTTATAGAAGTTTTTCAATCAGCCTATCAATCAAGACTTTAGTCGTAATGTATGTAGGAAATCAATAATAATTATTTATTAAATTCAAAATAAGGCATAAATCATATTAATGGAAAGCTGAAATTTTTTCCTATAAACTTGTTTTGTTTCATGAAATTAGGATAAAAAAAAATTTGTTAGCCACAAGGGCGAACTTCGGAAAACTAAGGAAATTTTGTAAACACGTTTTTTTGGTTGAATTTCTAGGTTAGGAAATCCCAAGCCAAAAACCAAGGAAAACCCAAGGGAAATCCCAACGATAAAATTTTTGTTAGACAAAATAGATATCTGTTTGAAAAAGATATCCATTTCAAAATGGATATTTGTTTTTCTTGTCATAATGGATATCCGTTTTGAAGACCTAAAAAACCATCTTTAGTAAAATAGGCATAACTTTTTTGCTTCTTATCAAAGTTTATAATTTAATAGGCATTGGAAAGATGATTGAGAGATCTACATGATGGAATAGGTGGTGTTTCTAAATTATACATAAAAAATAAATATAATCATTTTAACTTCATATTCTATTTTTAAAACATTAAACTCTCACTACTTTCACATGCAAAGTCTCATTTTCATGATTTTTTTGCAACACTCATCTCAAAATACTTGAAACATTAGAAAACATAATGAATAATGAAATATTTATATTTTTTATAGTAAGGAGATGAACAAATCTTCATAAATCATCATATCTCTTTGTCCCTTTCTCTACCTCTCTATATATCACTATGTCTCCCTTTAAGCTCTAGACGTATCCCTCCCTCCTCTCTTTAGTCTTTGTCCCTCTTTATACCTATCTTTCTTACTCTCTCTCTCTCCTTAAGCTCTAGACCTATCTTTCTACCTTGATCTCCATCCTTCCTTTTCACTCTCTCTCTCTCAGGTCTCTCCCCTTCCGTCTCCCTCTTTCTCTTTCCCTCTCCCTCTCCCTCTCACTCTCCATCTCCCCTCTCCCTCTCTCTCCCTCTCTCTCCCTTTGAAGTCTCTCTTCCTATTAAGTCTCTCCCCCTCTTAGGTCTCCCTCTTAGGGCTCTCTGACTCCCTCTCTCCCTCTTAGGTCTCTCTCTCTCAAGTATCTCCCACTCCCTCTCTCTCTTTATTCTCTCCCACTCCCTCTCTCCATCTCTCAATCTCTCACTCACACTCACACTCTCTCCCTCTAAAGTATCTCTCTCCCACTCTCTCTCCCTCTCTCCCTCCCTCTCTCCATACCAAGTCTCTCTCCCTCTCTCCCTCTCAAGTCTTTCTCTCTCTCTCTCACCCTCTCTCACACTCTCCATCTCCCTCTTAGGTCTAGTTTTATGTCAGACCATCTGTCTCTCTCTGTCTCACTCTCTCTGGTTCCATCTCCCTCTCTATCACTCTCTCTCTCCCTCTCTCCTTCTCTCTCTCTCCATCTCAAGTCACTCTCTTTCTCTTAAGTCCCCCCATTCCCTTTCCCTCTCTCTCTCCCTCTCCTTGAAGTCTCTATGTATCTCTTAGGTCTCTCTCACTCTCTATCAGGTCTCTCTCTCTCTTAGGTCTCTCCCACTCTCTCTCCTCTCTCTCTCACTCACACTCTCAAGTCTCTTTCTCTTCCTCTCGCCCTCCCTCTCTCCCTCTCCCTCCCTCTATATCTATATCTCCCTCTATCCATCTCAAGTATATATATCTCTTTCTCTCAGGTATGTGCAGGATCATCATGGAAAAAATAGTCCCTTAAGTGGCAATAAAATTTAGAAAAATCAGAGTTAGACAACTTGACGTAAAAATTTGAATAAGTTATCTATATTAATTTAAAAATATGTAAGGATAGAATATGTAGAAAATTGAATGTAGTTTCTAAACTACTAGGGTTTTTGTTTTTCTTAAATCTATTTGGTGAAAATTTGAAATTTCAATGCAGTAGTACTTGAATTTCAAGGAAAAAATAAGAAATAGGTGTCTATCTGACCACTCTAACCACCATAAAATGATAATATATTTTTATAAAATTTTAGATATAAGTAGAGGACTAATGTCCCGATGTGATACATATTTTTTTGTAATTTTTTTCCAAGTAAATAATTAATTATGAATTTTTTATTACAAATTTTAAAAATATAAAAACTCATATGTTTGACAACCTTAACTTGGTCAAAACTTCATGAAATTCATTTTTTTTAATCTTATAGAATGTGAAGCATAGAATGTGACACATTTTTTGGATTCAAAAAATGTTATCCCTTTTGAAAGCTATAGATTTTTTTCAATCAACCTATCAATCAGGACTTTAGTCATCATTCCAATAGAAAATGAATAATAATAATTTATTAAATTCAAAGTAAAGCATAATTTATATTGGTGGAAAGCTTTGAATATCCTTTATAAACCTTTTTTGTTTCATCAATTTTTGGTAAAATAAAATGTCATCAGCCACCTGGGCCATCATATCACTTACATATCACCACTTTTTGGTCCATCATGATCCTACACATACCATCTCTCTTTATCTCTCTCTCCCACTCCCCCTTTCTTTCTCTCTATCTGGTCTCTCTCTCCCACTACCTCTCTCTCTCTTATGTTTATCCTTCCCACCACAACTAGATCTCTCTCTCTATCTTTAGTCCCTCCCACTCCCTCTCCCTCTATCTCTCCCTCTACCTCTTCCTCTCCCTCTCACTGTCCATATCCCTCTCCCCCTCTCTCTCTCACTCACTCAATTTCCACCTCCCTCTCAGATCTTTCTCTCTCCCACTCCCTCTCTCTCTCTAAGGTGACTCCCTCCCACCCTAACTAGATAAATTTCTCTTGCTCTCCCCTCTCTCTCCCTCTCTCTCCCTCTCTCCCTCTCTCTCCCTCCCTCCCTCCCTCTATCTATCTCTCCCTCTCTCCCTCTAAAGTCTCCCTCTCCCTCCCTCCCTCTATCTCTCTCTCTCTCTCTTTCCCTCAGAATTAACTTGAGATGGGGAGAGAGAGAGAGAGGGAAGGAGAGACAAAGACTGAAGAGGGAGAGAAAGAGATAAAGAGAGATAGAGTGAGTGTGAGAGAGAGACTTGAGAGAGAGTGTGGGATAGAGAGACCTAAGAGTGAGATGTAGAGTGGAAGCAAGAGAGAGAGAGAGAGAGAGAGAGAGATATGTAGAAGGGAGAGAGAATTTATAGGAATGTAGAGAGAGAGAGGGAGAGAGGGAGATGGAGAGGGAGTGGTAGGGACTAGAGAGAGAGTGAGAGAGATAGGGAGAGAGATAGGGAGAGAGAGATACTTGAGAGGGAGAGAGGCAAAGAGAGATACTTGAGAGGGAGAGAGAGAGACATGAGATGGAGAGAGTATGAGTGTGAGTGAGAGATTAAGAGAGAGAGGGAGTGGGAGTGGGAGAGAAGAAAGAGAGAGGGAGTGGAAGAGACTTGAGAGAGAGACCTTAGAGGGAGAGAGGTAGTGGGAGAGACTTGAGAGAGAGACCTAAGAGGGAGAGAGAGGGACTTATGAGAGAGAGAGAGAGAGAGAGAGAGAGAGAGAGAGAGAGAGAGAGAGAGAGGTCTAGAGCTCAAGGAGAGAGAGTGAGAAAGATAGGTATAAAGAGGGAAAAAGAGAGAAGAAAGGAGGGAGGGATAGGTCTAGAGCTTAAGAGGATATATAGTGATATATAGAGAGGTAGAGAAAGGGACAAAGAAATATAATGATTTATGAAGATTTTTTCACCTCCTTACTAGAATAAATATAAATATTTCATTATTCATTACTTTTTCTAATGTTTCAAGTATTTTGAGATGAGTGTTACAAAAAGAAAATGAAAAGGAGACTTTGCATTCAAAAGTAGTGAGCAATTGATATTTCAAAAATTAAATATGAAGTTAAAATGATTATAATAATTTTTTGCATACAACATATAAACACCACATATTCCATTGTGTAGATATCTCAATCACCTTTCCAATGCTTATAAAAATTGGAAATTTCAATAAGAAACAAAAAAGTAATGCCCATTTTACTAAAGAGGGTATTTTAGGTCTTCAAAACAGATATTTGTTTTGTTTTCCAAACAAATGTGTTTCCACTTTCCAAAATGGATATCTATTTGGGTTTGGTACTGGGTATGTGAAGGATCATGATGGGCCAAAAAGTGGCAATATGTAAGTGATATGATGGCCCATGTGGGTGACAACATTTTTTAACCCAAAATTGATGAACCGAAAATGGTTTTTAAGGGAGATTATCAGCTATCCACCAATAGAAATTATTCTTTACTTTGAATTTAATAAACAATTATTATTTATTTTCTATTTGAGTTACAACTAAATTCTTGATTCATAGGATGGTTGAAAAATATCTATAGATTTCAAACGGTATCACATTTTTTGAATCTGAAACATGTGTCAGATTCTATGCTTCACATACTATAGGATTAAAAAAAAAGAATTTCATGAAGTTTTGACCAAGTTAAGGTGGTCAGACATATGAGTTTTTATATTTATTAAAATTTATAATAAAAATTCATAATTAATTATTTACTTGGAAAAAAATTGCAAAAAAGTATGCATCACATTAGGACATGAGTCCTCTACTTATATCTAAAATTTTATAAGAAAATATTATCATTTTATTGTGGTTAGGGTGGTCAGATAGACACCTACTTCTTATTTTTTCCCCAAAATTTAAGTACTACTACATTGAAATCTCAAATTTTCACCAAATAGATTTTTGTTCTTAAAAATAAGCATATGACTAGTTTAGAAACTACACTCAATTTGCTACAGATTCTATTCTTACATATTTTTGAAATAATATAGATAACTTATCCAAATTTTTACGTCAAGTTGCCTAACTCTAATTTTTTGAATTTTTATCACCACTTAAGGGCCTACTTTTTCCACGATGATCTTGCACAAACCCTATTACCAAACCAAAAATGGATATTGTACCGAACCCATACAAAAAGCTAACATTTTTTTTTCATGAGTTCAATGAGTTGAAAATGTGGCATTTTCCTCATTGCCACTTTTTGGACCCCCATGATCTTGCACATTCCCTCCACCTGTAGTCTGAAAACTCTCCACATAGTCTCTCAAGCTCTATCAAACCTCAAGATAACCAAATCTCATCATAGGAAGCCTGCAATGTTGATAGCTCACCCATGGCTCGATTGACACATCTCGTAGTTCTCTCATATGCGATTCTCAACCTCACAAAAGGCACAGACAACTTTGGATGCTCCTCCATGATTAGTGGGGGCATGTAATATGTTCCAACAACCTCATTTGTAGGAAAAGGAGGAACAATTACCGTGGCATCCCATCGGTAGAGATCATGTAGCCCTCTCATGAACCCTACAAGATGGAAATTATAAAAATAATCAACACAAATCATGACATATATATATATATATATAAATTAAAAGAAAGAACATGAGCATATTCAAATAAGAATAATCAAAAACATAAATAATGAATCCTCACCTAGGTATAGAATATCCACTACCCTCACCATGCTCATAAGTTTTGGCACATGTTGGGGATGCTCACTATGATCTAGTAACTTGGGTAGGAACTGAATCTCTCCACTTGGGGGGAATTGTGCCCTCACCTAATGTATCACTACCATCACTCATCAGTTGGATCTCCTCCTCCTCCTCCTCCTCCTCTTCCTCATAGTGTAAGTCATCCTCCTTTTCATAATCCTCCTCTACCTCATCCGCACATAAACCAGAAGTACTAATATCCTTGTCTTTCTCTTCCTCATCATTGCTAAGATCTAGAAGAGGTCCTACATAGCCTATAGGTTGATCCATAGGAAAGACTGGAGCTATTCATATTGCAGCCCACCAATCCTCATAAGTATTTGTAGAAAAAATGTCATCAGTGTCAAAGACTGTAAGCATGTCAAGATCCTCACCATCTGAATCGATGGACACAACAATATCGATTATGAGTCATCTTGTATCTCCAGGCCTATGAGCACTCCACATTGATCAACTATAAGAAGGTCATCTAGTTGGTGGTAATTTGATCTATCCAAACTATCTAATGACATGATCATAGTGGAAATATCTCACTATGTAATAATTCCTCCCAAATAGAAATCAGTCCCTCTACATCCTAGTCAATTGGTGTGTCTCATCTAGCCAATGTGGTATCAACTAGTAAGGTCTCCATACGATCTCCTCCTGATCAAAATTGCTGAACCTGACTCTCTAGTATAGTAAATACCATATTGAAATGCTCATCTAAGTGGATAGCTAAAGGACCATGGGTAGCCCATAGGGAAAACAAAAGGAAATATGCTCAGTCTAGCATATGATATGCTCTAGGCACCAAACTTGTAGTGGAGAAAAATTGATCCCTTGACATTTTCACACTCATTTGGGTCCTCCTTGGGGATTTCGGCTTAATGGTTCCTTGATTTACTGTTGTAATGTGGATTAAATATTCACATTAGGTCTTGGGCCCTTGTGAACTAATGGAATTTAATGGTGCCTTGCAAACGTGTTGTAACACACTTTCACACTTTTCTAGGGTTATAGAAACTAACTAAACGTAATAAATATAATTTTAAACACAATCAACCTTAATCTTGCCTTATTTGGAGTGTTGTAAAGTGTTGTAACACACTTTCACACTTCTCTAGGCTTGCCATTAATAATTTGGATTTTTTATGCTTTAATTGACCCTATTTTGTAACCACAAGCCTCATTTATTGTATGTTTTTGAGGATAATCCTGACACCAATCAGTAACCAATTATAGTTTATGTGTTCCTAGATTGTGTGGCCCAAATTTAGTGTCTGTCACTCACTCACCATCTTGGGCGAATGAGTCCCACTTAGGTATTTTTCGCCCTGATGTAGGTTTCACACATTTCTAAGCACTTTTTAGTTTTGGTCTTGTTGGTTCTCAAAAATGCAGGTTTTAACCATAAGAGTTTTCCAGGCCCTTATAAATTTTTTTGACAATGTACAAGGCCAATTACACAATTAAACCTTCTACTCTTTAGGTTCTGCTAGACCTAGGTGGGTAGACCTATGTGAAAAATGCGAATTTGAAATACATTTCCTACTCAAGCTATCTATCCACAATGGAAATTAGAAATGGATAGATAAAATACTGTAACTACGCATACTACACAAAAGAAAAGTTTTGAATATGTTGCTGTTATGAATTCTATCCTCTGGGATATGGCAAATCAATGCCTTCTTTCTACTAGGCAATGGAGTAAAAAAAAACAAGAGTTCAAGGTGTTTCCCTCTCCGACTTATTTAAAGTTGTTAGGCATATTTAAAGTATGAAATTCTATGACTAGCATATAATTTCATCCAATTTATAGCTTGCATAAATTATGCTTGAATTTTTTCCTACTAGGTTCTTTAATCATCCAACAAAATCCTAAAATCACTATGAATTATTTAAAAGAATTTATTTTTGACTTGCAGACACCTATTAAATAAATCAAACAAAGTGAAAATGTGCACTGTGATAAATAACAAATACACTTGTTATCTTGATTTAAATGATTTTAAAAAATTCTAATTGGAGACAACCAGATAGGAAATACAATAATTATATCATCTCAACAACTGAATTCAAAAAAGGACTTCACCAATGTAAATATATTTTCTCCATTACACTCTATTTCAAAAAGAACTCTTCATCAATTATCTCCCAATTCTGTTATTGTTTTATGAAAAAAATTATTTTCTTTCTAAACCCTGTCTAGCTGATTTTGTGAAATATTTATACAATGAAATCGAAGGGTCATGGCCCTTCATTTGTTTTGGCATAACCGTTTACATTCCACCGCAAATAAAATATTTAAATAGGTTGCCTATCAGAAAATTAAATATTTTTGCACTATAGTCTGCCTATTTATTTCATTTTATATTATACCGCTCTACTGTGGTCAACCTATTGACCGACCACAGTATGGCGGTGTTTGACTTGTCATTACCATGGCCTTCATTTTCCTTACCGCTCCATTGCGGGCTTCACTTTTATCCCTTCCGGTACCAGGATATGCCTTGACTGCTTCCTCTGTCTCTTCACTGAGCTTTTACCACACTACCACGGTCACTGGCATGACTTCCAGCGGTACCATGATATCCACCTTTAACCACTTCCCTCACCTTCACTCACGTTATTGTGGTCTTCTCATTGCCTCCTCATGGTACCGCGGTAGCCATCACCCGCTTGCCACTCACCGCGCACCGCTGCACCACGATCTTTGTGTTGACCACATAAGGTGTAGTAGTAACTATTTTTCCTGCCGCTACTTCCCACCGCTCTACCATAGTCATTGGCTTGATTGCTAGTGGTACCATAGTAGATGCTTTGATCGCCTCCTTTGCCGCTTACTAACCGGCCACCATGATCACCGCAGTCTGTGAGATGACCACCAGCGGTACCATGGTGGGGTCTCTTGATTGATGCCTCATCGGCTATCTCACCACCACCATGATACTGTGGTCAATGAATTGACCGCATGTGGTGTGGCGGTAAAAATTTTATGCCTACACCTTAGCCGCTACCACCATACTGCGAGCCCATTGTGGGAGGTCGTGGTAAAGCGACAAAGACTAAGAAAGAAAATAATATGGCCATAGTAAAATATATGTCATTTTTGGCTTTTTAAATGGCGGTAGAATGAAATTTTTTAAGGAAAAGATAGGAAAATGATGAGTATAAATGGGAAAAATGGCTTAGACTTTTAATGGAAAATTCTAGTTCTAATAGTGGCTCATGTTGGGGATGAGTGGTTTAGCAAATCACTACAAGAATCCAGAATGAAACTGGGAGAGAAGACCAAGACATGAATGGACAAGAAAATGAAGGCAATGGAGGATGGAGAGAATGAAAAAGTGAAGGAGATGGAAAATGGAAAGTGGAACATGGAGAATGGAAGGTGAAAATGACCCTAAGCTACTGTACATGGAAAGAAATCAATGCTTTCAACAAGGTAATTCCTGATAATGTCCATGTAATGGCAAACCCATACCCTTCCTAAACTACTGTGCATGGAAAAGAAAGTTTAAAGAGGTTTACTAAGAATTATCCATGCACTGGCAATCCTTAACCCTCTGTTGATCCTCAAGAGAAGAAATTGTTCAAGAAATACTCATGTATAGGGAACTCCTACTCATCTCCAAACAGGTTCTATAGGAAATAAGAATCTTCTACTCCTTTACTAGTTATCACAAAAGGTCCAAGCCATAAAGCTTCAAACCTGCCATGCTTCCCCTTCTCCTGACATCGAGCATTCCACATCAACACCAAGTGATCTTCTTAAAACTTTCTCTCCTTGGCCTTTTTATCAAAAATGTGTTTCATTTGTGACTACAATTTCACATTCTGCTTCTGATCCATTCTTCTCACTTCATCAAGCTCTGCAAGCGGCTCCATTCTCTCCTCCATTTGATCATAAATATCCAAGTCTTCTTGTAGAATAAAGTTATAGACTGGCAAAAATTTTTACAATGGCATCCTAGCTTGTATCCCATACACCAATTCAAATGGATATTTTCTAGTTGCCTTCTTCTCTGTAATCCTATCTTCCCATACAACCAATCTTAACTTTGAATCCCATGCTTTTTTATTTGCATCAAGCATCCTCCTTACTATCTTCAAAAGACTTTTATAACTTGACTTTGCCTGGCCATTGGCTTGTGGATGATATGGGGAAGAATAAGAAATATTAATGCCATATGTTTTGTAAAAATCTCTAAACTCATCAGATCTAAAACACATCCCATTATCTGTGATCAATTTGATCAGGGTGCCAAATCTGGTTATAACATTTTCCATCAAAAATTTCATCACCACTTTCCTTGTTGCTTGCTTAGTTGGGATAACCTCCACCCACTTAGTAAAATAATTTGTGTCCATTAGTATCCATCTATGTCCTCCACTTGATCTTTCTTGTATTTCTCCAATGAAATCAACTCCCCATTGGTGAAAAGGTGCTTCTACCTGCAAAGGTCTAAGTCGCAATGCTCGTTGATACCTCAATCTCCTTGAAACTTTCTGGCAAGCGTCACATTTCCTCACATGTGCAAAAGAATCATTGAATACCCTAGGCCAATAATAACCAGCCTTGTGAATCTTGTGTGCAGTGGTCTTAGCAGAATAATGGCCTCCACATACCCCTTCATTCATTTCTCTCAAGACATATTTTTCCTAGGACTCATCTAGACATAACAACAATATTCCATCCCTATTGTTCTAGAATAAGTCCCCTTCTATAAAAAAATATTTGGAAGCCTGCAATTTCAAAGTTCTCCTTTGATTATCATTTAGCCCTTTAGGGCACTTCAAGTGTTTTAGATAATACATCACATTTGTATACCATGGAGTATGCTCAATACTTTCTATGACCTCCTCCTTACCTTCTACACTGCAGATTTGGTTTGCTTCAATATTTGTTTCTACCATCAGGCTAGCCAGACCCTGTCCTCTTACCAATTTGGTAATCTAAATCTCCATATTGAACTCTTGGATTTTATTAATCCTTCTGCATCTCTTCCTTGTCACTTCTGTCTGCACTAGGATATCCTTTAGAGTTGCATGTGGGACATAAGAAATTACCTTAGCTCCAACAAGGTAAGTTCTAAAAGCCTTTGCTACTTTGACCAGTGCATAAGCTTATTTTCCCATAATATCATACTTCAATTCTGACCCCTGCAAAGACTTACTGAAAAAAGAAACAGGCTGCTCATGACCTTCATCATTTTTCTATAACATGATAGTAGCTATGGTATGGAATGAAGCAAAAGAAAAAATATAAAATGGCTTAGTAAAATCAAGGGACTTTAAGATAGGGGCTTCTTTGATAGCTCTATTTATAGATATGAAGGGATCCATGGCTTCAACAATCCACTCCAAATTCTCTCCTTTTTTCAACATCTTGGATATAGGTTTAACAATCTCAGAAAAATTGGACACAAACCTTCTAACAAATTTAATTTGGTTGAAAAATGACTGGATGCCTTTGACATTTTGGGAATGGGAATTTTATCTATGGCATCTACTCTTTCAGGATCTATCCTAATCCCATATTTTGACACAATATGCCCCAAAATTTTACCTTTTTGTAACAGCAAAATGACATTTTTTGGGATTAAGGCTAATACCATACTCCAAAGCTTTGATGAAGATCTTCTCCAAGTCCTCCACATGATTCTCTACCTTTTTGGAATAAGCAGTGAGATCATCTTGATATACCACCATTATAGCATTGATTAGATCTGCAAATGCCACATCCATGGCCCTTTGAAAGGTAGCTCCTAGATTTGTGAGACCAAATGGGATTCTTACATAAACTTACATTCCCCATGGTGTAGTGAATGTTGTCTTGTATTACTTAGATTCTTTGACTTTGACCTGGTTATATCCAGAAAATCAATCAATCATTGACAATATCTCACATCCTATTACTTTGTGCAATATTGCCTCCATGTTTGGAAGAGGATAATTATCTTTTAGGGAAGCAACACTTAGATTTCTAAAATATACACATAGTTTTATGTCCCCATTTTTGTTCCTAACTAGAACCAAATTTGAGACCCATATTGAATGCCTAATGGGTTTAATGATACCTCCATCTAAGAGCTTTTCTAGCTCCTCTTGCCTTTTAGGTTCCAGAGTTGGGTTGATAGGCCTCTGCTTTTGTCTAAATGGCTTTGTGTCTTTCTTAAGTGGAATCTCATGCTGAAAAAGATCTTCTCTATATGCCTTCAAATCCTTATAAGACCAAGCAAACACATCCTTGTATTTTCTTAGCAATGTAATCAGCATTCTCTTGATAGTTGGGCTTATTTTCTTTCCAATATAAACCCTTTTTGGTGCTAATTCAGTTCCCAAATTTATTTCTTCAATATCTTCTTTCTTAATAGGTGTCTGCTTCATAAGAGAATGATAAATCCCATCATACACTCTCTCTAATGCCACAAGCCCTTTGGGAAGCTTGTTAGTTTTAAGCTACAAAACTTCCTTCTGAAATACAGTTTGTTTCCCATCCACTTCTTCCACAAAATAATTAAAATAAATCTCCTGTGCCTCATATTGATCTATACAATGGAGAAACTTCAAAAGGTCAGTATCATCATTAAAAGCTTGCCAACTATATATGTTGTCAGGGACTGTGGGCCTTGTTTTTAATTCAACCTGAAAAACTCTAACCAAAGTGATATCATCTTTCTTTAAGGGTACATTAGCCAAAAAATCTGCCATCAAATTTTCAAATCTATCTATCCAATCAATTGAAAATGCATTAAATAGTTCCACTGTATCCCGCAGAACATTTCTATATTTTTTCAGCCTCTTGTTCTTTGCAGCATACTTTGATCTAACTTGTGACACAACTAGCTCAGAATCTCCCAAGATAGACAACAACTTAATCTTATTCTTGACAACCATGTTCAAACCAGTCAATAAGGCTTCATACTCTACCACATTATTTATAAATTCAAAAGCCAACAAAAATGAATATTTAAATGTTGTACCTTCAGGTGATATAAAAACTATCCTAGCTCCATTACCTTCTTGACTGCATGCCCCATGAAAATACATTTTCCACAAATCTTGCTGATTTCTGCAAACAAGCTTATCAATTGGGTCAGTATTCACTAATTCTGGCTAAGATAATTTTACTCTGAAACTCCCTAAATCCAAATCACATAAGCAATTAATTTGTTCCTAAGGAACATATTCAACAATATTATTCACCCTCGGTTCTCTATTAAATTTCACTTCTTCACCATTAACTGGTATTTTTGCATATAATAAATCAAACTGCACATTACCTCCAACTTCTGCAGTCCATTGTCTTGACCAAATCATTCCAAACTGAGGAGGTGTATCAATTAGAGTTATATCAATATTATAAGTTTCTTGTGGGTAGGATGCTAATATTGCTTCTACATCTTTCATAATCCCCACAACTGGGACAAGCCTACTATCCATGGCATAACATTTACCACCCTCAATATCAATCCACATACCAAGTTGTTTCATTACACCTACTGGCATAATATTCATAGAAGCACCTAAATCTATCATGAAATTTCTTACCAATTTACCATTTATGAGTAGGGTAGTAAAAAATGGAACAATTTTTGGTGTATTCATCAATACATCATTTAGGCAACTTTCTAAAACTTTTATCTTTCCTTTCTTATCAACAATTCCAAGATTCCCTTTTGTTCAAAATTTGCATTTTGATTCCTCCCACTAGATATTAGTTGAATAGAAATTTCTCTATACTCTTTAATTTTCATCATTTCAAGTAATGGGACAAATAGTTTTACCTTGGATAAAGCTTGCACAAAATCAAAAGATGCACCTTCAGCTCTTATCACCTTCTTTTGTTCTATTGATTCAACTTTATTCTCCTCTTTCCCCCTCTTTGATTTTTGATCTATCTTTTGTTTGTCCTTGGGGAGTTCTTTATTTTCTTCTTTGGGGACATAATTTTGTTCTTTCTTATCAGGGTGCTCATCATTTGTCTTTTTTGATATTTCATTGGATATCTTCTTATTCTTCAAAAATATTCCTCTTGGAACACCTTCATTTTCATTCACTATTCTATTCCTCAGCTATTACTTGCTTTTAGCCTACTCAATTGCTGCAATAGTTAATATTTTTATTTCTTCCTTAGTTGGGATCCTCATATTTCCCCTATTAGTCTGATATGATGTAGTAGGAGGACCTTTTTCATCATCACTTTCTTCATAATCAGAAAAAATTTGTTGCTCTACCATGTGAACACTATATTTCTGATGATCAACATAATATTCATATCCTCCTTCTTCTAAAGATGAATACTCTTGCTCTGCAGAGTGAAGAGTATGGGAAGTTAAATAGATATTATGGTTTTCTTCATGATTATTTTCTACTATGTCTTTTCTTGACATTGACTGAGCTACAACACAATGCTCTGAAGAATGTGGCAAGTCACACACTGAACACCAAGGATTATTATCAACCATGTATGTCCCTCTCTTCTTCAAAGGATCAAGTGTCTCTTTATTTCTTGGCACATCCATCACTGGCTTTCCATTTCTCCAATTTTTATTATATGGAATGTCATGTAATCTTGGCCTTTCATTCCTATATGTGTTTTCCTATTTATTTGGAGGAGCATACTGAGGAATTCTAGGGTTATCCCTCTTGGAAATCATCCCTGTAGCCTTCCTATTATTTTCAATAGTGAGTGTTATCCTTTTAGCTTTAGCCAAATTTCTGGGACCCCTGTTCCTTAGCTCATATCCTGTCTTAGGATCAAACTATTTTCAATAAATACTCAATGCAGCAGGATCAACTAATTTAGATCCAGGAGGTATCTTATTATATAATTTAGAAAAACTCTAGTTGAAATCATAAGTTGACTCATTTTGATGCTTTTGAATAGTCACCAATTCATGCAAAGCAAATTCTGGTGCATACCGATTCCCATACTGTTCAAGAAATTGTTCGTAAAACACATGAATATAATCAATAGAGGCTATTGGAAAATTGTTAAACCAATCTTTGGCATCTTCAATTAGTGACATCATAAACAACCTGATTTGCACATCTTCATATTCTGTATCCAAATCTTGCATAAAAGCATTAAAACTCCTTAAATCCTCTTCAGCTATAATTGTACTACTTCCTATGAATTTTGGGACAAGAATTCTCCAACTGTTGTCCATAGGATAAGGACATATTTGAAATCCAACCAAATCAAATTGCTTGATCATGGTTGTATATTGTGGAGGAGGATTTTGGTAATGTTGATGCTGGTACAATGGATTATTATTTCCCACATATTGTTGACCTTGTGGGGGTACATGTTGCTGATGAGGAGGTGGTTGGACACCTTGATGTTGTGGTGGAGCATTTTGATGTCTACAATGATTACTTGGCTGATTTTGATGGGCCTGCATTATTGTTCCCTTGCCTATGAGGGGGCACATATTTTCGCAAATTAGCCATTTGAGTATTGATCTGCACTTTCCTCAATTTCAACTCTTCAAGTTCTCTAATTTCTTGGAGCTTCTGCTCATATTCTACTCTTGATTTCTACACCTCTTGTCTCTCATGTTCCAATCTTTCATCTAGTTCATCTCTAGACATAAGTTCATAATTATCCTTAGATGCTGCTTCATATCCAGAACCATCCTCAAGAAGTGTTGCTTTCTGATCATATTCAAGCTGTCTCCTTTTTCTTTCAGCTTCACATTTAGCCATGAACTCTTCAACTTTCTTAGGATATGGTTGGTAGAAAGGATTCCTATATTCCTCAGGAGTACGAGGTTCTCTGGAAGGGCCATTTTCATTTGCTAGTGTACCATATCAATTGTGTGTCTCCAATGGTGCTTTTGATGTTTTATTTTTGTTTGATGGGACCATGTCATCAGATACTTTCTTACCCTTATCATTCTTTTGAGTCCATTTATTTTTATCATTAGGACCATCACCATCTTTGTACAAAGACCTTCTTCCTTGCATTTTGGGAGCAATTGTAATAGTCTAAACTATACGATGATTCCTTTCTGATGTATACTTCACTTTATCAATTTCAATGCACTTGCTCATTTAGAGTTGCCACTCACTTTCCAAAAGTGAGACAATCTATAATTATTTATTCCCAATGGAGTCATCTACAAAATACTGACTCTATGATGAAGGCTTATATTCAATTTATGGTCCCAGTAGAGTCACCAAACTGTTGGTTCCCAAAAATGTAGGTTTTAACCATAAGAGTTTGCCAGGCCCTTACAACATTTTTGGACAACGTACAAGGCCAGTTACATAATTAAACCTTCTACTCTTTAGGTTCTACTAGACCTATGCAGGTAGACCTATGTGAAAAATGAAGATTTGAAATACATTTCCTGCTCAAGCTATCTATCCACAATGGAAATTGGAAATGGATAGATAAAATATTGTAACTACACCTACTACACAAAAGAAAAGTTTTGAATATGTTTCTATTAAGAATTATATCCTTTGGGATGTGGCAGATCAGTGCCTTCTTTCTACTAGGAAATGGAGTAAAAAATAACAAGAGTTTAAGGTGTTTCCCTCTTCGACTTATTTAAAGTTGTTAGGCATATTTAAAGTATGAAATTCTATGACTAGCATATTATTTCATCCAATTTATGGCTTGCATAAATTATGCTTGAATTTTTTCCTACCAGGTTATTCTTTAATCATCCAACAAAAATCATAAAATCACTATGACTTATTTAAAAGAATTTAGTTCTGACTTGGAGACACCTATTAAATAAATCAAACAAAGTGAAAACATGCACTATGATAAATCAGAAATACACTTGTTATCTTGATTTAAATGATTTTAAAAAATTCTAATTGGAGACAACTAGATAGGAAATACAACAATTATATCATCTCAACAACCGAATTCAGAAAAGGACTTCACCAATGTAAGTATGTTTTCTCCATTAACCTTTGTTTTAAAAAGGACTCTTCATCAATAATCTCCCAGTTTTGTTATTGTTTTCTGAAAAAATCTCTTTTCTTTTTGAACCCTGTCTAACTGATTCTCTGAAATATTTATACAATGAAATCCAAGAGTCGTGACCCTTCATTTGTTCTGGCATAACCATTTACATTCCACCGTAAATAAAACATTTAATTAGGTTGCCTATCGGAAAATTAAATTTTTTTGCACTATAGTTTGCCTGTTTATTTCATTTTATATTATACCACTGTACCGTGGTCAACCTATTGATTGGCCGCGGTATGGAAATGTTTGAATTGTCACTTCCATGACCTTCCTTTTCCTTATTGATCCACCATGGGCTTCACTTTTATCCTTGGCCGTACCGCGGTATGCCTTGGCTGCTTCATCTACCACTTCACTGAGCTTTTACCACGGTCACTTGCATGACTACCAATGGTATCACGGTAGCCACCTTTAAACGCTTCCCTTACCATCACTCATGTTACCATCATCTACTCATTGTCTCCTCATGGTACTGCGGTAGCCATCACCCACTCGCCACTCATTGCTCACCGTTGGACTGTGGTCTCTGTGTTGACCTTGCATGGTGTAGCGGTAACTGTTTTGCTTGCCACTGCTTCCCACTGCTCTACCGCTATCACTAGCCTAACTTCTAGTGGTACTGCAGTAGATTATTTGACCACCTCCTCTATCACTTACTAACCGGCCACCGCGATCACCACATTATGTGAGATGACCATGAGCGGTACCATTGTGAGGTCTCTTGATAGATGCCTCACCGGTTATCTCACCATCACCATGATACCACGGTTAATGAATTGATCGTGCATGGTGTGGCAGTTAATATTTTATGCCTGCAGCTTAGCTGCTAGCACCATACCGCAAGCCAATTTTGGGAGGCCGTGGTAAAGCAGTGAAGACTAAGAAATAAAATAATATGGCCACGGTAAAATATATAAGAAAGTTGTGGCTTTTTAAATGGCGGTAGATGAAATTTTTTAAGGAAAAGATAGGAAAATGATGAGTATAAATGGGAAAAAAAGGCTTAGGCTTTTAATGGAAAATTCTAGTTTTAACAGGTCCCATACATTATGTCAGATGGGATTCATTCGTCACCTTGGGTGAATGATTCTTGTATGACCAAAATTCAAATTTAATTCAAATTTATGATGGGATTTTATTATACTAATCTGATATCGGCATGTAGTGTTGTAATTTCAGGAATTCTTGCATAATTGAGTATAAATATAAGGCCCTTCCACTCATTTTTATCCCAAGCATCCAAGTATTCGACACCTAGAATTTGAGAGAGTTCACAAGAGCATTCAAGAGCATTTCATGGGTAGATTATCAAGAATTTTAGAGCATTCTTCAAGTACCAATCATCATGTCAAAGATTGCATTCTTCATGTTTTTTATTATGCTAACAATTGTGATGTGGAGTTTATGATTCAAGCAAGGATTGCATTCAAGATCAACAAAATTCAAGAAAGAGTCCAGAACCACATCCATTGCAACCATTTCAACCATATTTGTAGCACCTTATTGCCAGGGTTTGGTGACTTGCAATGCAACATATCTATTTGTTCATTCATCATCCTCCTTTCATATTTTCTTTCATTTCAAGGTTTAATTACCAACAAGGGGTTTGACCAAGGCAAACCCCTATTCCCTAACCCCACAAAATTCTCTCCCTCTTCTTGTGTGCGATTTGAAGGGCTAGGTTGTATATTTATCAAGAATAAAAGTTGGAGAAAAGTTCTCAAATCCCTAAAGTTGTCATTGAGCCTTAGAGAAGCTTGGATAAGGTCTACAGGTGGCAATTACAGTTTCAGATCTGGAAACTAGTCAAAAAGGGCAAAGCAAGATGAGAGGAAAAAAATCAAGTCCCGAACTTCGAAAATAGTAGAAGTAGACTGATTCGCCACAAGTGGTGAATTTTTCCTACTATAGAGGCCTGACAGAGATTTTCACAGATCTGGATACCCTTTTAGCTAAAACTTTTATCGACACATTTTCCCAAAAATTGGATTGATTCATCCAACTTGGTGAATGAGTCCCAATTACCCTTGATAGTATATTTTCTAGAATTCTAGACCTTTATACTACCTTCTTCAGTCTCCTAGGTGCACACTTTCTATTTCATAGCTTTCTATTGCATTTTGTTCATCTTTCTAGGTAATTACATTCAATTAGGGTTTTGTCTTAAAACTTGTATTGCATTATCTTTTCCAAGTCTAAACTTGGTGTTTAACCCCTCATTAGATCTCATTCAACCTTTAGGAAATTCCCTATGCAATATTTCAATCTCCTTTGCATTTAAATCTCAAGGGTTTGTTCTTAAGTGCAGAGTGTGAAGATTGCCTCTCTCCTTTTAGGTCCAAAGCCCTAAAGGTGAAAGAGAACCCCCAAAATTTTCACCTTTTCATTTTGCTGAATCTGCATTTAGAACATGTCATAATTTTGATTTGGAGTGCATTTACACCCTAGATTTAGCTTGCATTAACATTGTATTAAGATTTGCATTGGTTAATTTGCGTTCTAGGGTTTCAAATTTTGCATTTGTGGAAAGCTCATTTAGCTTGAATTATTTAATTTAATTTAATCGAAAACTAATCAAATTATAAATTTGCATCTCATACATATATCAAAAAATATTAAAAACATAAAATTCAATTCAAAATTTTTGAAAATTTTCAAAAAAATCAACACTGGGACTCATTCACCACCTTGGGTGAATCAGTCCCTCTGCATATTTTGACATTTAAACTTCATTTTCTAAGATTTTGGTTTTCATTTTCTACATTTTTGTTTAATTTTCCAGAATTTTAGTTATAAGCATTTCATTGTTCTTAGATTACATTGTATTTTCACTCACCCTACATTTAGTAGCCTTTGCCTGAGTGTTTGGTTTCCTAATGCTAATACCATAGTGAGAATAAGTTCAAGACTCATTTCATCCCGCGATAGCACAATCATTGTGGATCTTGGGTTATCTAGAGCTTCCAGTCCTAGTATTGACACTATTACACTAGGTATGGATAACACCCTTAGCAAGTCTTTTCCTTCAAGTGGCATGCAAGTTGAACCAAGGAATGACAGTAACCTACAAGAAAACATAATTCAAATTCTTGAGGATTTAGTAAACTTACAACATCAAATAAGCCTTGAAAACATTTCAACTATTACAATTCCTACCACAGAAAACATTCGTTGCATGCTTGAGAGTGAAGATAGCCTTGACCTTGTGAAAAAAATAGTTCAAATCTTTGGAAAACATCTTCCCTTAACCACTAGTTGTCCTTTTCCCACAAGAAATGTTACAAGTCAAGGAGGAACTCACATTCCTTCTCCCACAACAGTTGCCTCAATACCTACCTACACCAATCCTCAAGTCACAACAATAATGCAACAAGTTAGTAATGTGATTCCTTCCATGGGTACTCCTGCTAGGATCCCTAGTTCCTATGTGCCATCACAAGTTATATCTCTTATACTACCACCTCTAATAATTCTAGTCACTTTTCCTACGAACACATACACCCCTTCATCTTTGTCACTTTCATCTCATAACACAATTAATAACCCTCTCATAATACAAATTTTCCAAACTATTTCATCCCTTCAAAATAAAATTTCCACCATAAACCAAAATAAAAATGGTCCACCTACATATTATCTTAAAAAAAGTCCATTATCCTTGGAGATATTGTGAAAACCGATGCCACAAGGTGTAGAGGTTCCTATATTTGAGAAATATGGAGGGAAGGGAGATCCTTTTAACCATGTTAATGTATACACTACCTTATGGAGTGAATTTTTACTTGATCATAAACTATTGGATAAGCTTTTTCCTAGGTCCTTGAAAGACACTACCTTGGAATGGTTTTCTAATTTACCGGACAACTAAATTCCTTCATTAAATGAACTTGTTGAGGAATTTGTAAACCATTTCCAAGTTCATATGACTCTAAATATGACCTTGGCCGATTTGATGAAATGCAATAAAAAACATGA
Organism: Sequoiadendron giganteum; assembly: GCA_007115665.2. Classification (NCBI taxonomy): domain Eukaryota; kingdom Viridiplantae; phylum Streptophyta; class Pinopsida; order Cupressales; family Cupressaceae; genus Sequoiadendron; species Sequoiadendron giganteum. Next base: position 359,080,039 of record CM021100.1, read on the forward strand.
TGAAATGATAACTTATTTTATCTCACGCAATCAATCGCTTTATTCCCAAATTGATGTCAAGGTCCTTGATCTGTACCTTCAAAAGATATTCATAGAAAACTTTCAAATTAATATTCAAGACAAGCTTACCATGATGAAATTCACATCCTTCATGCAACTATGTACTTCCCTCCATGATTATCAAAATTTAGTTAGCAATCGAGATAAAGAGTCCACTTCTAGTTGAATCAAGAGATCTAAGCCCGCAAACCAAAAAAATTCCCAACCTTTTAGAAAAAAAAAAGGCTTCCTTCAATTCAATCCCCCCTAAAAACCAACTCAAAATTTCCATAACCATGTAGTTGTTGTCAAAGCCATAGTACCCTTTAGTTATGGAGATCCAAAAAGACAATTCACTCCCTTGCCTGATGCCCTTCATAAGACAATGTCCCAACATTTAGAACAACAAATGATTACCTTACCTCCCATCAAAACACTTGATCTTAATAAGCCTTTATCCCCAAGCTTTAAATAAAATTCTTATTGCCACTATCATCGAAAAAATGGACATGACATAGAACATTGAAAGAGTATTAAACATCTTGTACAAGACCTCATTGATTCTAGTTGTCTTTCCATTATAGGTATTAGTGATCAAGGAAATAAGTTTGTTACCCCTCCAAACCAAAACTTGCATATTTTCACAAACCCAATCCCCAAACATAATATTTCATTCATCAAAGACAACAAAACTACAAAGAATGATGTGATGAATGTTAATACAGATGATGAAAACATTGATTTTGTCCTAAATAATGCTATCAATGTCAACCCTATAGATGAAATGGTAGGGATTATAGTTTTCATTCATTGTAAACTCCAAAATAAGAGTCCTCTTGAATTTTATTTATCCTATGAGTATATAATTAAACATGCACCTGATGGTCATCTCTACATAGCCGACTGTATCTATGACAAGCCTACTAATGGGATACTAATAGATCCCACCTGCAGAGAGAATGTGATCACCAAGGAATTTTTACTTTTGCATGAACTCTATCAAGATGAATATGATAAATCAAAATCATGGATAAAAAACACAATGGTTTTGCTTGCCCTATGATAGGATCAATCACCTTACCATTACAAATAGGACCAAAAATATCAAATGTCACATTCTCCATCATCCTACATTCAGACCAATTTCATGTGAAGGTAGGCCATCGATGGCTTTGCTCCATGAAAGTTGTCCCTTCAGTCATGCATAAATTCTTAAAGTTTCCCTTTGATAATGAAGTATTTACTATTCACCCCTTTGTCATCTAAAGGAAATTTTTCCCTACATGCCTTTTGGCCTAAGCCCATGGAACCTATAAAGCCAAGAGAAGACTTCTTTTTCATATCCCACCAAATATTCAAAGCAAAGAAAATAGCCAAACTATCTCTCTAAAACATGTCCCCATCCACCTCTGAACCTCCCATTCTTGATGAAACCATCCTTAAACCTAAACAAGACCCAAACAACCAAGGCCAACATAAAACAAAAACTTCACCTACATCCTCCAAATGAGCAAGAGATAATGAAACCTACGTCGTCACACCTCCTAGAATAAAAGAATTTTACAAAGTCAAAGAGAAAGCGGTTGTACAACCTCTTGTGGTTCCTTTTGTTCCCCCCCTTGAGGAAGAAAATAAAACTATGGTTGATCAACCCACTCCTACACAAATGCAACTTCAAAATAAAACCAAAAGAAACAGAGGTGCTAGAGAGCATAGGCATAAATTTTGTGCCCTTGCTTGCAAGTTACAAAAAGAATTGAACAAAAAAAATCAAAATACAAACTTGACTATTTAAAGCAATGGATGATGACCCTACTCCCTCTTTGAAAAAATCAATCCAATATAACAATCACAACAATATTTGAACTCTTCTACCGATATTATCCTTCAACATTATGTGGTGATTAATTTGGATGAAAATGATGAGATTGCTAAAATTGATGAAGAGGTGCATAATAAATTGAACACGCTATTTTACTCTTCCATGATCTTGAATGAAAAATTATCTCCTATAAAGAGTGTTGAACTTGTTGCTTCTCCTAGTTTAGCACTTGCTCTTTTCCCTTTGGCTAGTTGTCCAACTTCGGTATACACAGAACATGACTGGGAGGAAGATGACTTGCTCATAGGTGTACTTGCATTTTCCTTACTAGTCTTTTTAATTATTTATTTTTTCATTTTATTTTTTGTGATTGTATATGCATGATGTGATCCCCATAATATTCTATTTGATATTTTCTCTCCTTGGGGCATTCTTGTCTATGTTTTGCATCTCTTTAGCTCTTTTTTTCATTTATCTTGTGTTTTCCTTTTGGAGGTGATGCAAGGCATCAAGACACCCTATGTCTCTTCCATTTTGACCCAAAAAGCTTTATTTTCCTTTGCCTTTTCATTTTCTCTTTTCATTGGTCTTGTTTTTTTCTTTTAGGGATGACACAAGGCATCAAGACATTCATGTCTCTTCCATGTTGACCCAAAAGATTTTTCTTTATTTTCACTCTCTTTGTGTCATTCTTCCAATTCTATGTGTATTTGGGAGATGATGATAGTTCCAAAATCTCTAAAACATTGCAGCAAAGAACATACTTACCCAAATCCATAGATCCCTTATGTGTTTGATGTTTTCATTTTGGGGGCAACCCCTCCCTTTTCTTTTTTGATAGCATGAATTAGATTTACTCGGAAACATATGACTTGGCATAGGGATTTCCAAGTTTGCTATCATATCTCATTTATTGTTTTCATTTTAATTTTCTACTATAAGGTAATTGCTCACAGTATGGTGTTTAGCAATGCCTTTAAAGTGGGGGCATACATTGGCATTATTCTTTTGAATTTTCCTTTTTCTTGGTTCTTACTAGAACCTTCTTATGATTTGTTTGTCACTTTGTGGATGACATTGGGTGTGATGTCCTTTAGGAGCATTATCTCCCTTGGCATATTACATTCCTCTTAGTGGCTTGATGTGAGACATTGCATCCCCTAAGTTGAAAATTTTCTATTATTTGATCATTGGTCCTCTCTTGGAGACATTAGGCACAATTTTCCCTAAGTTAACTACCTTGTGTGAACTAAGCAAGAATCCTTTTAACATTTCCTATTTTTGCATTTTATATTTTTTGTTATACGAAAACCTTGCATAGCACAACTTGCATGCCTATGGACCAATCCTATTTTTTCATGAGATCCAAGTATATGAATTTTTGCTTGTCTCATGAAGCTCAAAAATAATTTTTCTGTGGCACCTTATTAAATTTATCAGGAGGTATAACTTTGGTATGTTTTGAGTGGGAAACCCAATCCAAAGCATGAATTTCCCCATAGCCACTTACGTGTGTGTGAGGGCATACTAGCAATGACTATATGCTTCTCACCTTATAAGAAATCACACTTAGCAGACAACCAGGAGTTCCATTTCCTTAGAGTGAGTATGTGTTTTTTGGGAAAACAACCTAGATCTGATCAATATCATCATGGAAAAATGGTCAAAGCTTGATCTGATTCTTTTATTTCACCTTTTCTCTTCTTCATCTTTGGAACTGTGCGCTTGTGCTTTATCGTTACTCTTTACATCATTCTCATGTGTGTTCCTTTGTGCTTATGTTGGTTTGTCATGTGGGATCTTGATCCTGGGGGCTTGATCACCCCTCTTGATCATTGTCATTTCATCCTGCTAGCATTGGTACATTTGAACCCCTCTTGGTATGTGATTGTCTACTTTAGTGTGAGTTTGAAGCAATTTTATCCTCTCACTAAAGTGGGGGCTAAATGTAGTGTAGAAAAATGGATCCCTTGACATTTTCACACTCGTTTGGGTCATCCTTGTGGATTTTGGCTTAATGTTGCCTTGATTTAGAATTTTAATGTGGATAACACATTCAAATTAGGTCTTGGGCCCTTGTGAACAAATGGAATTTAATGGTGCCTTGCAAAAGTGTTGTGAAGTGTTGTAACACACTTTCAAACTTTTCTAGGGTTTTATTAATTAACTAAGCCTAATAAATATAATTTTAACATAATCAACCTTAATCCTGCCTTATTTGGAGTGTTGTAAAGTGTTGTAATAAAATTTCACACTTCTCTAGGATTTTCAGTAATAATTGGGCTTTCTTATGATTTAATTGGCCCTATTTTGCATCTACAAGCCTCATTCATTGCATCTTTTTGAGGATAATCTAGACAACAATCAGTAACCAATCATAATTCAGGTTTCCTAGCTTGTGTGGCCTATATTTAGTGTCTAGGACTCATTTTCCACCTTGCGTGAATGAGTCCATGTAGGTATTTTAGGCCTCGATGTAGGTTTCACACATTTCTAAGAGCGTTTCATTTTTGGTCCCACACATTATGTCTGATGGGACTCATTTCCCACCTTGGGTGAATGAGTCCCATGTGACCAAAATTCAAATTTAATTCAAATTTTTGATGGAATTTTATTCTCCTAGATTTGATGTTGGCTTGTAGTGTTGTAATTTCAGTAATTCTTGCATAATTGAGTATACATACAAGGTTATTTCACTCATTTTCATCCCAATCATTCAAGTATTCAACACCTATCATTCAAGAGAGTTCACAAGAGAATTTTGACAATTCACAAGAGCATTCAAGAGAATTTCAAGGGTAGATTATAACGCATTTTAGATAACTGTTCAAGTACCAATCATCATGTTAATGATTTCATTATTCATTTTTGTTAAATTGTGCTAAAATTTGTGATGTAGAGTTTATGATTGAAGCAAGCATTGCATTTGAGATCAACATCATTCATGCAAGCGTCAAGAACCACATCTGTTGCAACCATTTCAAGCATATTTGCAACACTTTATTTCTAGGGTTTGGTGAGTTTCAATATTGTTATTTTTTCATTCACCATCCTACTTTCATATTTTCTTTCATTTCAAGGTTAAATTACCAAAAAGGGGTTCAAACAAGGCAAACCCCTTTCCCTAACCCCACAACATGTTTTACCTCATCTTGTGTGTGAATTTTAGGGCTAGGTTGTATATTTTTCATGAAGAAAGGTTGGAGGAAAGTTGTCAAATCCCTTAAAGTTTTCATCAAACCTTAGAGAAGATTGGAGAAGGTCTCAAGTGGAAATATGCAGTTTAAGATCCAAAAACCAACAAAAAAGGGTAGACCAGATCAAGAGGAACAAAATTAGGTCCCAAACTTTTGAAAAAGTAGAAGTAGATTGATTTGACACAAGTGGAAAATGAGTCCAACTCTACATGTGTGACATATATTTTCATAGATCTAGATACCCTTTTAGCTAAAACATATATTTGCACATTTTCCTAGAAATATGATTAATTTACCCAACTTAGTGAATGAGTCCTAGTCAGCCTTCATAGCAGATTTTCTAGAATTTCAGATTTCCATTCCTCCTTCTTTAGTCTCCTAGGTGCACACTTTCTATTTCATAGCTTTCTATTGCATTTTTTTCATCTTTCTAGGTCATTGCATTCAATTAGAGTTTTATCTTATAACTTGCATTGCATTGTCTTTTCCAAGTCTAAAATTGGTGGCAAACCCCTAATTAGATCTCACTCAACCTTTAGGACACTCCCTTTGCAAAATTTCAATCTCTTTTGCATTGAAATCTCAAGGGTTTGTTCTTGATTGAAGAATGTGAATATTTCCTCTCTCCTTTTAGGTTCAAAACCCTAAAGGTGAAAGAGAACCCCAAAAAATTTCACCTTTTCAAAACTATACTGTCCACTTATTGATAAAAAAACCATCCCATGTCATAATATAGATGTGCTAGCATATTGCAACCCCAGGTACAGATGGTCCTATGCAACTCCATCTCTCTGATCATGTGTACCAGTCCTCAATCTAGGTGTGCTCCCCAGCCATCTGGGACTAGTACTAATGTTGTGGTAAAATTCATAATCTGCCTAAGGAACAATGATCATGCATAGAGAATCCACCTCAGCTCAACATGTGGCTGCATGATCCTCTGCTGAATTAGACCTTCAAGACAATACTAGATGTCTACTCTCATCTGCCGATATGATCCATCCTCTATGAATTGTACAGTCTCACCTCAAACAGGGATCTGAAGAATGTGATGCACATCCTCTAGAGTAATGGTCATCTCCCTGGTGGGTAGATGAAAGTTGTAGGTATTTGCATCCCATCTCTCAACCAATGCCATAAACATGGCATCATAGTCTCTCATGGGTGGCATGGGATACACCCAAAATATGCCTTATTGCTATAAAATCTTTGTATCCTCCTCTAAAAGTACTGAGACAAGATCTTGTAGGTGAAAAATAACCTATTGCCCAAATGGTGTCGCAATCGAGGAGGAATCTAATATTAAAGAAAAAATATCATCTATAAGCATCCTAGAAATCTAAAATCTATACATCAAAAATCAAAAAGTGTGTTAAAGTTTCTCTAGGGTACTTTTCTAGGAATCTTAGACACTTTATTCCTTATTTGGGACACTTTGTGAAAAAAAGGAATGGTTTTGTGACCTTTTCTTCCTGAAACATTGAAAATAGTCACTCTATGTTTTGGGAGATAGAACAACCAATTTCCTACAAGTTTCACTCAAGGAAACCTTAGAGATATGAATCTAGGGATCAAATGAGGGAAAGAGATCTGCAATAAGGTGTCCTAAGGTGTGATTAAAGACTAAAAGGGAGTTCACCAACAAGCAAGGGCTTGGAAACATAAGAAATGTAAGTGATACACAAAACTTAAGTAAATGACTTAGAAATGAACTCAAATCAAAACAATAAATTGAGAAAGAAGAAAGGTGCACCTACAAAACTGTATATGCTCGCGACAAGGTCTGAAATCCTAAAAATTAGAATTTTAAAGCATACTGGGACTCATACACTAGGATGGGTTAATTAATCCCAATTAAGGGTTTATGGGAAAAAATTGGAATTTCATAGTGACAAGTCTGAATCCTCCACAATCCAAAAAATATGTTATACCAAGGCTCATACACCACAAGTGGCATATCAGTCCCATTTTTTTGTTTCAAAAAATAAGATCTAAATCTGTTCTCATATTTGTACTCTTCCTTCCCAACTATACTTCTAGATTTGAACCTAATAAAAAGATTTTCAAAATAAAATATTGTATTTATTTTCTTATGGGGTTTTTTCATCGATCAAACCCATAGTTTGGTAGTTAAACCTTCATAGAAATGATAGATCTTGAAATTAAATATGAGTGAAAGCACAAATTTTAAGTGTATCTAATATTAGAGGATCTAAAATGCAATATAACGCCATTCTAATGTGCTAGAATAGGATGCATGAATTAAATATAGAGATGGTGACTTACGTTGGCAGATCTCTAATCACCCTAATTAGCCATAATCATGGATGTACCTTGCTTTACAAAAAAATTAGATTCCATGGCTAGTTGCATCTCCCCAACCTAGAATCCATCATTATTCACCATAGGAAACCATCATCAATCCTTAACAATGCTAGATCTTGAATGAAAGTGAGCTTGAAGACCTACAAAAACACTATAATGCTCCTCCAAGACTTCAAATTTTCTTGCTACTTGCTCTTAAATTTGTCGGCATATGGCTTCTAGTGTTTTCATTAATGGAAACCTAAGTCATTCATTCGGTCCATGGTCCAGTTTTGGTTCACACCGATAGAATAGAATGAAGAACAGGGCATTCAGTTAAAGGCAAAGATATTGATCCAATTACCTCACCAAAATATTATTTTGGGTCGAGGATCTCAAAGAAATGTTTTTTGATATTTGTAACACCTTATTCATGAAGTATCTCAATGTGCATTCACTGGTATGTGATCTTGGAGATCCGGTTCACTAATCTTTTCATTATTTGTGCTAGAAGGCTGACTTGTCAAATATAGTAATTGTTGATGTATAAGAAATAATTTATTAAATGATTTTGTGTTTGAATATGTTTATTTTGGTCCCTAATATGTTTAGGGGTATGTGCAAGATCATGATGGGCCAAAAAGTTGTGAGATGTAAGTGATATAATCACCCATGTGGCTGACGACTTTTTTTTTACCCAAAATTGATGAAACAAAAAGCATTTTTAAAGGATATTCTCAGCTTTCTAACAATATAAATTATGCTTTATTTTGAATTTAATAAATTATTATAATTTATTTTCTATTTGAATTACGAGTAAAGTCCTAATTGATAGGTTGATTGAATTTTTTTTATAGATTTCAAACGGTATCACATTTTTTGAATCCAAAACATGCATCAAATTCTATGCTTCACATACTAGAGGATTAATTTTTTATTTTTGAATTTCATGAAGTTTTGACCAAGTTAAGGTGGTTAGATGTATGATTTTTAATATTTTTTAAAAGTTCTAATAAAAAATTCATAATTAATTATTTAATTGGAAAAAAAATTAAAAAAAATATGCATCACATTGGGACATGAGTCCTTTAATTATATCTAAAATATTATTAAAAAATATTATCATTTTATTTTGGTTAAGGTGGTTAGACACACACCTACTTCTTATTTTTCCCTTAAAATTTAAGTACTCCTACATTAAAATTTAAAATTTTCACTAAATAGAGTTTTTTTGTCTAAATAGACCTTGTAGTCTAGAAACTACATTGAATTTTCTACAAATTCTATTCTTACATAGTTTTGAAATAGCATAGATAACTTATTCAAAATTTTACGTCAAGTTGCCTAACTTTGACTTTTTTGAATTTTATTGCCACTTAAGGGCCTATTTTTTCCATGATGATCCTCCACATATCCTTAGGATGACTATGAATGGTGCACATAAATATTTAATTAAGGATCTAGCCAACAGTTGAAAAACACCTAATTTTCTATGAAGCCGACATATGAATGATCAAATCCTTGATAACAAATATATATATGAGATCGGTTTTATCATTTTGATATACTGAATGTGTGGAATGTGAAGTATATTAGTGTGTGATGTGACATTCAAAAGGGTAATAGTGTGAATTCATCTGTGTATGTATTTGTGATGCAAAGAGCAGAAAAGGGCAGAGTAGAGCAAAGTGAAGTACAAAATCTGACAGAGGATCTAGAATCTAATCCATGAGCTTAACCAGAATTGTAACCTAGCATAAGTAGATGCTACTATTTCAGTTCAACCTTTATATGGTTTTAATATGAACTTTTGTAAGGTAGTGAGACTTCCATTTGAGCAGTGAGCTCTAGGCAGTGTGTCTGAATGCAAGTGCATTGCTTTTGTAAAACTTATATTTGAGTACTCAAATTGTGGATTAACCTCCACTGTGGTTTTTCCCCTAACATGGTTTCCACACAAAAATCCTTTTGTTATGGTTTTGTGGATGATTACTTTATGTGTTGTCATATTTCCTTTGGTTTAATGTTGAAATGGTTTTAATGTCAAATTAATAAAGTTAAGTTTTGATTCACCCATTGCTCTTAGTGTTCCATTCAGTCCAACAATTGGTATCAGAGCCTAGTTCCTCAAAATAAGTTTTGTAGCTTTAGGTGGATCTTGGAATGTAATGGACTTCAGTAGTCTTCAACAACAGCTTTTGGTTGCACTTGATGACCTTGATCAGTCTAAAGTAGAAGTTGACGAATTGAAAGAAAATCTTAGGGATGCTAAGAAATCCATTCAAACATTGAAGGATCAGATTGTTAAATCTAGGGAGAAGAGCAAGGATCTATGTGATTATATCAAGCAATAAGAGAGAAAAAACATGGATGATGCTCACCTGAATCAAACCTTGAAGGAAATAACTAAAGAATATGAAAATCTTTCCAAAGATAACACTATCCTAAAACATGAAATGGAATCTATGGTGATGAAGTTGAATAAAGAGATCAAAGAAATGAAGAAGAATGAGGAGAACCTTCTTTGTCATTAAAGGAGAAATATGATGAATGAAAAGAGTAAATAGAGAATTCATTCAAATAGAAAGTGAACTGCTACAATTAAGAAACAATGGAGAAGAATTTGGAAAATAGATTGTTATTCTTAGAAATGAACTTAGTATTGCAAATGAATATAAGGAGAAGCTTAAGATTAGTTTAGTTAAGCTTGATGGGCTGAATCAAGGAAAGAAGAGTGGAAATGACAAGAGAGGTCTTGGATATGAAAAAGGAGAAAGTTCCAGATTTGGACAAAATAATTCAGGACAAGGAAACTAGATGAACAAAGGTGGAAGGTATCCAATAAGACAATCTAATGCTCAAAAGTTTAATGGATAATGTTTTTCTTGTAAAAAATTTGGTCATATGGCTTCTCAATGTAGAAGTAATATGAAATCAATAGATTCATCATTTTCTAATCAGTGTTTCAATTGAAAAATGCTTGGTCATAAATCAAATCTATGTAAACATTTGTCAAACTACTCTGTCAATAGAAGGAATTTGAATGTTGTACATGTGGAAGATTTGGGAATATTTCTAAGCAATACATATCAAGAAGAAATTAATGGAATGATTGGTTTGGACAAGGAAATACTGTGTGCTTCAATTGCAATAAATATGGTCATATTGCAAGATTCTATAGAAACAAAAATGTGCATAAGAGAGATTAGTTGAAGAAGACATGGGTAAGGAAGAATGAGTTTCATGTTGGAAATTGTTTTGCACCGAAACTTGTTTCCGGTAATTCTTTTGGAATTTGATTTCAGACCATTGGCCTAGCGGGAGTTGTTTAAGAAAGTTTTTCCTCCCCTTCCTATAGATGGTACCAAAATGTGAAGGATAGTCAAAAAGATGTATTAATGTTATGTAGAGGTTTTTTGAGAATTTTTATAAGAAAATTCAAGAATTCATAGGTCGGGAGATGAATTTTTCTCTTGCTATATGAGAAAATAGAGTATCCAAAAAACCTAGGGCAAGAACATTTATTGCAAGTGTGTGAACTATAAAATTCAAGTTGGAATCCTCATTTATCACTTTGCATCAGAGAAGAAAAGAAGGAGAGAACTCGGTAGCATAATTTCAAAGAAGATAAGTTGATTCATTAGTGAAACTCGAAACTCATCAAGTATTTTAGTTGTTTTTGGATTTTCCATATAATTTGGTGTGTGGTCAATAAACGTAAAATACGGAAGGAAGAATGGAAAAAATCAAAGGGTCAATCATTTTGGATGAATACAATAGTGAAAATAGTAGGTCCATGAGAATTTTTTTGTTATCCAATGACTTGAAGTAATTGAAAGAAGCCAAACACAAGAATTTGGATATTTGGAATGAGTTTCCCTACTTTGAGAATGTAGAAATCGTTAAGTTCATTCTAAACAAATTGCACAATGATACCTTGATTCTAGAAAAACCCTACATCATTTCAAAGGAAGTAATTGAAAATTTTATTGGATTATGTAAATTCGAGGACATACCAAGAAGTAAATCCATATGAAACAAAGAAGTTGAAACCCGAACTAGAATAATTGGAGATAAGAGGGCATTGATAATTTTGACAATCAAGAACCTTGTTACAAAGTACATTACACATGAAATATCATACAAATTCTTTTTTAGAAACAGAGAAGGGGAAACATCGGTTGGTGCATTTTACGTCTCTCAAAAAATCAGAATAGAAGGTCGAGACTTTGACCTGTGTGGATTGCTAAAGGATAAATTGATGGATAATGTGCAATTAACAAAAGAGACAGGTTACCTTTTCACATTCGATACTCTGGTTATATGTTTACTAATGTATTTCTTGAATTTTTTCCAAAAGATCAACAATGTGGCATGGAGAGAAAATGAAATGGTATGCAAACAAATATATTCATACTCTAAGAGCTTGGCTAATTGTGATCAATAATTTGAAAATTTCTTTGAGATTTTTCTTGGAAAGGTTGGCTCAGTCAGTATTTATCTTCAGTAAGAGAAATTGAAGTTGGTTCCTCTTCTAGTGGCATGGAGAAAAAGAAGAAAAGAGAAAAAGGAACTAGTGAATATAGCCCTCTGAAATGAAAGATTCCCAGAATTGAAGGAAAAGGAAAGGAACATGAAATTTTTGATATTCCAAATATGAATCTGATGAAGAAACTAAGAATCCACAAGGAAATGAACAAGAATTAGTTGAATCATTACCAAAAAAGGAAATGTCAGAAGCAAGTGAGGAAGAAGATGACCTGACAAAGGAGAAGCTTCAACAACTTATTCACAAGGAAGGTGGAATGCAAAAAATTGCCAAATTGTGGTCTATCAAACCATCATATGATCAAGACATAATCCTAAGTGTTCTAAGTACTCAAATTGTGCAAATTCAGATCAAAGTGGAGAGTTTGTAGAACATCTTATTTGAAGAAATGATTGAATTCTTAAAAGAAACAATGAAATCCAAGTCTCAAGTTAAAGAAGAAGGTGAAGTTAGTTTACATTTGAAGAGGAAGTTTAGGCTATCACACAACAAATTGAAAAATAAAATGAATGAGCTAAGGCAATGCATAAGTGCCTCTAATAACATCTAAAACTATTGCATCTATTGGCCTCATGCAGTTGTAAAATACAAAGAGAAATTGGAGTAGATTGAAATAGATTTGAATGGGATTGGAAAAAGCTTTGATACGTTTCAGACTCAGGATGACACCATCAAGAAAAATATTTGAGAGTTAAAGTCTGAGCACACAAAAGTTCAATTCACCAAGAACACACTTGTGGACACTTTTTGGAAAGTGAAGGATCTAACCGAATGCAGACTGGAAAAGATGATTGAAATACTGACAAAAGTGGAAAATCTACAGGAAACAATTACAACTCTAGAATCTCGCACTGAGATTGTCAACAAGAAATCTAAGAAAAACAACATGATCGTAATCATTGGGATTGCAATAGATTCTTGGAAGAAATTCGTTTTGGAGATGAAGTAGAATCACAAGATAATTTTCTAACTCAAGCAATAGTTGGTATTTTCAAAATTTTGAATCAATTTTCAAGTTGTTTTGAGTTTTAAACACATGTTTTGTCACTTTTTGGCATATGGTTTCTATGATTTGTCATTGATGTCAAAGGGGCAGAGAGTACAGTGACAAATGTATTATCAATCTTAGGGGGAGCTATGTTTTGAAATATTTGAAGCATAGGGGAGAGAGAGCAATGAAGTTTGGCAACATACTCATAATGATTCTGACACGGTCATTTTTCACTAAGTGTTGCCATCAATGCCAAAGGGGGATATTTTTGGCATATGGCTTCTAGTGTTTTCATTGATGGAAACCTAAGTCATTCATTCGGTCCACAATCTAGTTTTGGTTCACACTAATAGAATAGAATGAAGAACAAGGCATCTAGTTAAAGGAAAAGATATCGATCCAATTACCTCACTGAACTATTATTTTGAGTTGATGATCTCAGAGAAAGGTTATTTGATGTTTTTAACACCTTATTCATGAATTATTTTGATGCACATTCACTAGTATGTGATCTAGGAGATATGGTGCACTAATCTTTTTGTTATGTATGCTAGAAGGTCGACTTGCAAAATATAGTAACTACGGATGTATAAGAAGTAATTGATTAAATGATTTTGTGTTCAAATATGTTTATTTTGGTCCCTACTATGTTTAGATGACTATGGATGGTTCCAATAAATATTTAATTAAGGATCTAGTTGATAGTTGAAAAGCACCTAATGTTTTATGAAGCTGACATATGAATGATCAAATCCTTGATAGTGAAAATATATATGAGATCGATTTTATCATTTTGATATAGAGAATGTGTGGAATGTGAAGTATATTAGTGTGTGATGTGAAACTCAGAAGGGTAATAGTGTGAATTCATTTGTGTATGTGTTTGTGATGCAAAGAGCAGAAAAGGGCATAGCAGAGCAGAGTGAAGTGCAGAATTTGATAGAGGATCCAAAATCTAATCTGTGAGCTTAACCGAAAATGTAACCTAGCATAAGAAGATACTAATATTTTAGTTCAACCTTCAGATGGTTTTAATCTAAACTTTTGTAAGGTAGTGAGCCTTCCCTTTGAGCAGTGAGCTCTAGGCAATGTGCTTGAACGCAAGTGAATTCTCTTTTGTAAAACTTATATTTGAGTACTCAAATTATGGATTAACCTCCACCGTGGTTTTTCCCCTAACAGGGTTTCCACGCAAAAATCCTTATGTTATGGTGTTGTGGATAATTACTTTATGTGTTTGCATCTTTCCTTTGGTTTAATGTTGAAATGGATTTAATGTCAGATTGATAAAGTTAAGTCTTGCAAAACACTAATTCACCCCCTCTCTTAGTGTTCTCTTGAGTCCAACAAAATTCTCTTTCAAAAATATACTTGAGTGCTCAAGTTGATATTATGAATGCTTAGATCTTGAATCAATTTATCTAGGTGAAATAATGATTTGAAACGTTACTTTTATAGATACTTCCTCTAATTTACCATTTATTAGATCCTAAATGTGGACATCAACCTAAAATTTGAATTAAAAACATTAATTTCCCACTCAAAACCTAAAAATGGGCCACACGAGACTCATACGCCACTTGTGGCATATGGGTCCCACCTAGGGGGACTTATACACCCAAGGTGGTTTATGAGTCTCACCCTACCTTTTTCGTAGTGAGAAAATGTCAAGATGTTAGAAAATTGAATTCCTTTGTTGATTTTGTTAGGATTTCAACTGAAATAAGCCTTGGGATCTAAAATAAAGGATCTTAGGTGTCTATTAATTATGATTTTAAGGGTCATGAATGTAGGGGTATTGAAATATTTCCAAGTTAAGTGTGAAATTGTACCATCTCCAAGAAGGGTGTACAATTTTCTACAGTACATTTATCCACCACTTTAGCACCCATGTGACTATATGTGCATATGAAAAATAAAGGAATTTGAATAATAACTTCATTTCATAAAAGGATACTCATATGGATTCATTTGAAAGCATGGGAGAATGAAGCCCCCACTATAGCTATCTAGAAAACCACAATTTTAGGAACCAAATCCTACAAAATGAACTCAGTATTCATTCAAATAAATCTTCTTATCTAATTTATTTATAAAATAAAATTCGAGGATAGATGTATGCCCCCATTTTATTCTACTTGCTTTACAAAGGTGGAATCAAGGTAGCAGTCTAGCCACATCTAATTGCATAAGTCATATCATAGGGAATTTCCAAGTACCTTACTACATAGGGATAGACATTTGATGAGAATGGGAGCGAAATCATGAATCCAGTGCAACAAATAGTGTAAAAAATGAAGTTCTCTAGCCCTCGGTATGCTAGCTTGAATGAAAAAATGCTTTTAACCCTAATATGCAAATGACCTAATTTGAACATATATAAGAATAAAAATTGAAGGAATTTGCAATCATTTTGTCCTTTATCTTCTTGTAGTTTGATTTCGGTGAAGAGTTACTGATAATTCCTAGCATTTGAGGATACGTTCCTTTGATACTCGATAGCCTATGCGAGGAGGTAGCAGGAGGCAACCTAGACCATCCAGTGAGTGATTCTTATCTACCTTAGCCATTTTTTTATGAATTTATCTCATGTTTTACACATTTATAGATAGATTTAGGACCTTGGAGGAAAAAGTCACAAAATTTCTCTTTTTTTGCAAAGTTTCCCTTTTTTGTAGTGTCCCACTTTTTCGTGAAGTCTCCCACTTTTTTGCAAAGTGTCTCATTTCTTCATGAAGTGTCCCAAAAGGGGAATAAAGTATCTAAGATCCTTAGAAAAGAACCCTAGAGAAACTTTAGTACACTTTTTGACTTTTGATGTATATATTTTAGATTTTAGAATACTTATAGGTGATGTTGTTTCTTTTTTTTATTAGATTCCTCCTTTGTCACGACAACGTCTCAATGATAGATTATTTTCTTGATTATAAGACTTGGTCACAACACTATTGGAGGATGATACATATGATTTATACGCTATTAGGATACATTGTGTATATATCATGCCTCCTATGAGATTCCATGATGTCATGTTAATTTAATTAGTAGAGATGTGGGACGTAGATACCTGCACCTTTCATCTACCGACGAACGGGATGAAAATCACTATAGAGGATGTACATCACATCCTTCGAGTTCCCATTCGAGGTGAGATAGTCCATTTCACAAAGGACTGTACATACAGGAAAATGAGAGTAGATATATGTACTACCTTGGAGGACTGGTCAGTTTGAGATGATATCATGAGGCCACATATTGAGCTATAGTGGCTACTCTATGCACAATCACCACTTTTGAGATGGATTATGATTTTCACCATAACACTAGTACTAGTCCTAGATGGCCAAGGGGTACATCTAGATGGAGCATTGTGGGACTGTCTATGCATGGGGTCTTAGTAGGCTTGCACATCTTTACTATGATCTAGGATGATTTTCTTATCATAAGGTTGAGAGCATGGTGCATTGTACATTAAAGCATTTTTGGTTCCTAGAGCATATCACATGCACCATGCTAATAGAATTTCCATCTATATGCACTCTTGGATATCCACTTTCCTTCAGTTACCCACTACGATGAGTGTGGCAGTATGGAGATCTGCTATTCTAGAGATTTAAACTTGACCACTTAAATTAGGAGGAGATCTTATGGAGACCCTACCAATTGATACCATAGTGGCTAGATGAGACCTAGTAGTTTGTGAGGATGTAAAAGGGAGAGTTTTTTACTAAGGAGGCATGATTACATAGTACGAAAATTCTACTATGATCATGTCATGAGATAGTTTGGATAAGTACATGTGCCACTAGTAGCACAACCATTTTATAGGTGGTCAGTGCGGAGTGCCTAGAGGCTAGGAGATATGAGGTGAATCATAGTTGACGATGTTATATCTAGTGACTCAGATGACCCAGATCTTCGCATGCCCCTAGTCTCCAATTTCAAATTGATTCCAGTGCTATAGATGCATATGAGGAGTGGTGTGTGATAACATGACCAGTTCCAATATTTCCTATGGATTAGCCTATAGGATTTTTTAAAGCCTCTTCTAGATCAAAGGGATGATGAACAAGAGATAGGTGAGGAGATAGGGGTTAGGGCTACAAACCTACTTACGAATAAGGTAGAGGAAGAATACGATGAGGAGGAAAAATTACACTACGAGGAGGAGGAGGAGCATGATAAGGAGGAGGGGGAGGAGGAGGAGGGCTAGCTAATGAGTGAGGGAACTAACGCAACAGGTGAGGGTCTAGTTTCCCATGAGTGGAGAGATTCATCTCCCACCTGTGTCACTAGATCATAGTTAGTAGCTATAGCACGTGTTAGCACTTATGAGCATGGAGAGGCTAGCACATCTTCTATTCCTCCTATGTAGGATGAGGTTGTTTTTACCTAGCTAGATATAGATCTAGGTGATGAGATATTATTTATGATTATTCTTGTGCTCTCATGATTGTGCTTTTGATTTATATATATATATCATGATGTTTATTGATTAGCTTTATGATTTCTATCTTGTAGGGTTCATGAGATATTTGTGAGATCTCTATTGAAAAACAGCCACAAAGATAGTACCTCCTTCACTCAAAGACAAGGCTATCACCATAGACTACATGCCCCCACCTATCATGGAGCAACATCCAAAGTTGTTTGAGCATTTTTCAAGGATGAGAGGAGCATACAAGGGAAATACTAGATGTGTTGATAAGGCTAGGGGTGATATATCAACACTACAATCTACCTATGAGGAGATTTGATCATCTTGATATCCAGCAGAGGTCAAGAGACTTCATGTAGAGGTTTCCAAGTTGCAGGCAGATAGAGATTGCATAGAGTGAGAACATCTAGAGGCTATCAAGAAGGAGGATATGGTTGTTGGTCAAGTAGGGGGCCTACATTTTGCATTGGATTCTCTTATTAGTTCACTATCAGATGTAATACTGTCTCTAGATGGATGTGATCACTAGGTCTCAAGGGATCTGGTAGCCACAAGCCACACTAGAATTGTATATTTTATGGCATGTACTAAAACTTTGTGATAAATATATATGATCTTTTATGTTTTCTTGTTTTTCCTTATGTTTCTAAGTTAGATGGCAATGCGATTTATCAAATAATATTTTTAAGACTATTTAATAAATGTCTCCATGATCTAACATATTTAATGTGATCTAGAATTAAAACCATCCTAGTTTCTTCTAGATGCAACATTATGATTAAGTATGTTATGCTAAGTTAAATGCACCTATGATCTAATTGAAGAACGTTAAATGTATATAAGGATCTAATCTAACACAACATACAATATTAACTAGAGTAGTACGAAACCTAAAGTAACCACCTAAAATTAATTTAAATAATTATTTTAGTATTCAAGACACAAAAATGATTGTTTTTCAAGAACAAAGTAATGCGAGAGAACATAGAATGCCATTTACTAACTCCAACACCACTGATTTATCAATCACACTATTCAAGAAGATTAGACATAGTACTGGTGCAAATGTGTGACATTAATAGGTTCTTTAAGAGGTGTACTATCCATTTTTGTTAATATGTATGCTTTAGAACCATAAATTTCACCAATTATGTAAGGTCCTAACCAATTAGGGATGAACTTTCCTTTTTCAGTTGGTGTGGCATTGACATTACATTGATTCTCAAATAAGACCAAATCACCTTTAGTAAACGCATAGGGGATGACATGATCATTTTAACTACATTGTAATTTTCTAGAATAAGCTTGGAGATTCTCAAGAGCATTAATGTTTTGTTCATCAAGAATTTCAAGCTGATGCAATCATTATTCTTTATAAGTATTGTCCTCAATAAGTTCTATAAGAGAAATTCTTAATGAAGGAATATCTAACTCAAAGGGCATTATTTCCTTGCTACCATAGACAAGGTTATAAGGATCATTCCCAATTGATGTTCTAATACTAGTAAGATAAGCCCATAATGCATATTTTAACTATGTGTGCCAATCCTTATTATGTTTGCTTCGTATTTTACTTATGAATTGTTCAAGAGTCTTATTAGTTGATTCAACTTGGCCATTAGATTGCGGGTAGTAGGGTATTGAAAAATTATGTTGGATGTTAATCATTTCTAAGAACTTCTTCAAGTCATTATTCTCAAATAGTGTCCCATTGTCTAAAACTAATGTGGAAGGAAGTCAAAATAAAGCAATAATGTGTTCCAATATGAAATGACATATTACATCAGCAACTGTTGAATGAAGGGGAATGGCTTCTACCCATTTTGTGAAATAATCTGTTGTGGTAATTATGAAGGTATGTCTGGTGGAAGGAGGTGAAATTTTTCTAATAAGATCCATACCCCATATTGAGAATGGAAAAATAGGAGCTTGGGAACGAAGCTCAAAATTAGGAGTGTGAATCAAATTGCTATGTTCTTGAAACTTGTGAAATTTCTTAACATATTTGAAGCAATCTTACTCTATATATCTCCAATAGTACCCTATGAAAATTAGCTTTTGAACTAACAATATTCCTCAAAAATGGCATCCATAAGCACCTACATGACCTTGCTCAAGTGCAATGGATATTTTGGATTACTTAAGGCATCTAAGTAAAAGAACATCAAAGGATCTTCAATACATCACATCAGCAAGGATTGTATATCTAGATGTGAAATTTCAAAGGTGGTCTCGAGTATTCTTAGTTATTGGCTTAGGAAAAGTAACTTCTTTTAATTAATTAAATATTGGTGTATACCATTCACTAGAGCTTTCTATAATGGTTGATCACACTTTATTGACTGTATTTTCTATTGATGGTTTCATAATTGCATGGACAATAAATGTGAAATCTTTTGAAGGATCTTGAGGAGATATAAGGAAAGCCACACTTGCTATTGCATCTGCTTGCTGATTATTTTTGTGTGGGATGTTATCAATGGTATATTAATCAAAGGTGTTTAACAAGGTCATCATGAGATCCTTATATCTTGATAATTTTTTATGCTTTGATTGATATGCTTCATTTATTTTCTTGATGATTAATTGTGAATTTCCAAATATCTTAATGTCTCGGGCTCCAAGAGTTAAAGTAGTGTGTAATCCAACTATTAATGTTTCATACTCTACTATGTTGTTTTTGCATATGAATTTTAA
The DNA here is from genome assembly GCA_007115665.2 of Sequoiadendron giganteum. NCBI lineage: Eukaryota > Viridiplantae > Streptophyta > Pinopsida > Cupressales > Cupressaceae > Sequoiadendron > Sequoiadendron giganteum. Next base: position 359,100,076 of record CM021100.1, read on the forward strand.
GCCATAGGATAAAGGAATAGGCTTTCCTACAGGTGGGGCCATTATAATCCCTGCATCGGAGCCTGTTCTTCCCTTAGAGCTATCGAAGTATAACTCCCATGTACTAGTTTGAATCGTCAACACATTATCATTAAGGAATGAATCATTTTTAGGTAACGCTAGAGGAGGAGCATCAAATAATTAGTCAGTCAAGGCATGTCCTGTAATAGCCTTTTGTGAGAAAATTTAAGGTCAAACTCAGTTAACAACATAACCCACTTAACTAGGCATCTCGATAAATTTGTTTTAGCGAAAAGATGTTTTCAAGGATCAAATTTCATCATGAATTTCAACATTCAATAAGTAATGTCTAAATCTACTAGTAGCAAATACAAGATCCAAATATTATTTTTCTATCATTGTGTATCATGTTTCATAGAAAATCAAAGTTCAACTAATGTAATAAATAGGATTTTCTTTACCATTTTCATCTTGGTGAGCCAACAATGCTACAAGAGCATGGGCTAATGTTGTTGTATAAAGGATGAATAGTTTGTCTTGAATAGTAGGTTGTAAAAGGGGTGGGGTAGCAGTGTAATCTTGTTGAAAAGAGACACTAATAATATCATTTGGCGTTGTCATTGATGGTAACCCTAATCGATGATTAGATATGCATATTATGATTTGATCATACTGACAGACAAATTGAAGATAATCAAGCAAGAATAAGGCATTTGGTAATTTAGTGCTCATCGATCTTTATGAAGATTTTATGTTATTAATTTTTGTTGTGCATCTCAGGTAATGTTGTTTCCTGTATAATCTCTTCTTCTATTAATTCTTAGTGGCTCGTATCGATCCGTGTGTGAGTTTAGAGATCCAATTGAGTAATTTTTTGCTTATCAATGCACGAAAGCTGAGTTTGTGGATATTACATGTCACGAATGTCTTGGAATTAATTATTCAAGTATGATTGTGCTCAAGCATCTTTGTTTGGGTCCTAGCCAAGTTGTGGCCAACCGTTGTGGATACACATTACATATTATTCATTTTTTGAGCCAACAGTTGTAATTATTTTTGTGTTCTACTAATGGCGACCTATTACGATTAAATTTTTTATCATGGATATATGTAAGTTTTCATTTATATCATTTTGAAGTGTATGAAGTGTGTATTGATGTGAATTGTGAATAAGAGCAGAGAAGAAGAGCGATAATGCACAGTTTCACTTGTGCATAAAGAATTTGTGTTTCGAGTGTGAGTAGAATAAAGAAAAAGTGTAGAATCAATTTGTAGGATAGAAGATCAAGTATTAAACCTAACCAAAATTGTAATGAAGCATATGTAGATGCTACTACTTCAGTTCAAATGTCTCAAATGGTTTTAATCTGAATATTTTGTAAGCTAGTGTGCCTTCCCTTTTGAGTAGTGAGCTCTAAGAAGTGTGCTTGAATGCAAGTGAATTCCCCATATTTTAAACAAGTCATTTGAGCATACTCAGATCATAATTGTGGATTGGCCATCCACCATGGTTTTTCCCCTAACACGGTTTCCATGTAAAAATCCTTGTGTTATGGTGTTGTGTTTATTTGTTTCATGTTTATGCATTATGGTTTAAATTTTCTAATGCTTTGAAAATAAAGGTTAATAAAGTTTTTTTTGCACAAAATTGATACACCCCCCCCCTCTCAATATAGCTTGTTCCCAACAATTGGTATCAGAGCTAGTTCCTTTGAGGAAGTCTAATAACTTGAGGAGATCTTGGAAAGTGTTTCAATGGATTCAAGTAGTCTTCAACAACAAATTTTTGTGGCCCAAGATGATCTTGATCAATCAAAGGCAGAAGCTCATAAATTGCAAGAAAACCTCATGGATGCTAAGAAATTCATTAGTCTTTGAAAGACACAATCAATAAGTCTATAGAGAAGAGAAAGGGACTATGTGATTAGTTTAAACATAATGATAATAAGAGCATTAAAGATGAACAACTCAGTTAAGCCCTGAAGGAAAAGATAGAAGAATGTGAAAAGATTACCAAAGATAATGTTGTCCTAAAGCATGAGATGGAATCTATCATGATAATAATGACCAAGGAGGTTGGAGAGAGAAAGAAGAATTAAGAGAACCTACCACAGTCCTTGAAAGAAAAATATGAAGTATGTTGCCGATTGGAAAATGAACTGGAACAATCTAAAAAAATGAAGAAGCACTTGAAAAGCATATGGATGATCTCATAAATGAACTTTCTACTGCAAATGAGTACAAGGAGAATTTTAAAGTTAGCTCATCCAAGCTTGATGAACTGATTAAAGGTAGGTGAACTGATGGTGACAAAAGAGGTCTTAGATATGAGAAAGGAGAAAGCTCAAAATTTGGACAAAGGAGATTTAGGCAAGGAAATCAAATGAACAAATCTAGAAGGTATTTGGTAAGGCAACCTAATGCTCAGAGATTTAATGGATACTATTTGAGTTGCAATGAATTTGGACACATGGCTACTCAATGTAGAAGTAGAACGAAATCAAGTGGTCCATCATTCTTAGGTTAGCACTTTAATTGTCATAAGTTTGGTCACAAGTCAAATGAATGCATAAATGTGATGAAAAAAATTCATAGAAATATCAAATGCTATACATGTAATAGACTTGGCCATGGGTGATCCCACAATAGTGGTTTACAATTTTTGGCTAAACTGAACACTGAAATTATTATTTTTAACTAAATCTTCACATTCGAGCACCTATAGTGGCTTAACCATGAGGAATTTGAAGATGATACAAACTAGAGTCTCGTCGCATTTTTTTTGTAGATTCTAAAAATATTTTTTTCAAAAATTGTGGAATCAGATTGTACTTTTTTTTCCATCTCCCATGAAAACAGGGTTTTTTTCTTTAAAACAACATTATTAAAAAGTGACACACACTGTATAGCACATAATTTTTTTCCATGAGGGATAAAATTCTAATTCTTTCAAATTTAGATTTTTAACTCCGATATCTAGTGCTTCCACTTGGTTAGATAGTTTTTTATTGAATATTTTTTCTTTAATCATGTTTCGAAGTCAAAACAATTACAATTCAGACATAACATGGCCGTATAACATGTAAATTTTTTGTATATATCAAAATTCAATTTTTTTGTTTTTTGTGGGATCAAGGACTTCAATATCTGGTGCACTCATATTTTTTAATTTTTTTTTTTGATAATCTACTATTTTTCCACATATGTAGAACAAAGACCTTCATTTTTGATGAAAAACCTATGTTTAATAAAACTTAAAAAATAAATACATAATAAAACCAAAACATATTAAAGTTATATTCGTTGGATAGCTCATTCCGAGGACTACTATAATCATTTGAAATAATTTTTAAATGAATTCATTTGATCCTGCAAAAGGTAAATCAAAAGTGATTTTTTTATCAGAATTTTGATAGGTGTAAAGGAGACTCATTTATAGGTATGGTTTAAATATAGCGAGGTTCTATCCAAGGGGGTTTGATCTAAGGTGGTTTGATCAAACCCTCTTTAACTGGAATCCTTAAAATGGAAATTTTTAAGGCATAAATCATTATATTTTCTAAAAATATGTGATTTCAACAAAATTCGGTTCCTCTCAGAAATTATAAACCAGCTTTGTGGGATCACCCTCATACTGCTAACTAGTGTAGATCAAGAGGACATCAGTGGAACAACTAGTATAGACAAATAAATGTTGTGTGCTATAACTGCAACAAATTTGGTCACATTGCTACATTCTATTGGAAAAAAAAAGGTTCAGTAAATCAAAGGAAAAACATGCAAACGAATATCAAGGGAAAAGAAAAAGTCACTAAAGATGTGATTAAGAAATAGATGCAGAAGAAATGGGTGAAGAAAAATACCTTTGTCAAGAAGAAAATGTGCTAGCACCAGAACCTGCTTCTGGTAATTCCTTTGGGAATGAGTTTCAGGCCTTTGGCCTAGGAGGAGTTGTCAAGTAAAAAAATTAAGCCCCTAAACGGTAATTGACACCGGATGTGGATATGTATAGGAGATCCATACACACTCAAAAAATGTTGTTGAAATCATTGGAGAAAGTGGTATGCAGTATTGGAGGTCTGTAGAAGATTTATTTGTCACAGTGCATAGAAACAGGGTAATCGAATGAGTTAGGGTAAAAGAATTTATTGCAACAACAAGGATTAGGTATGAAAGTGATAAAAATTCATTTTTATTCTTCATTTGTCACTTTTTATTTCGGATAAAAGAAGTTTGGAGATCTCTAAGGCGAACCTTGATGAATTGAGGTGAAATTCAAGTGTGGAAGTGATTCGACAATCCAATTTTGATCCGATGAAAAGGTATTTATCAAAAAACCTCTACGAATTTGTGATTTGATAAAAATGAATACTCCTTTGGTAGTTGAAGTCAAAGACATACCTCATCCCAAATTCAAATGGCATCCCTACAAATCTTTTGAGATAGACCCATTAGGAGCATTTTTGTTTGTGTGCATAGAAATTTACACACTAAATATATTAGGGCATAAAATCATGCGAGCATTGAAGAATTGGGAAGCTCTCAAGTAATAAATTTATATAAAAATTATATAATTGGAGAAGAATTTTATGTCAAATTGGAATACAAAACCCTATAAGGGAATACATTCATACAGACTGTGAAATTTCCTATCTTCAAATAAAATGAATGGTTCTGGTACATCGTGAGTCAAGATCATGTAGAATTCATGTGGTTGAACATACCTTTCAAGATAAAACAAGATGCTATAAGTGTTGTTATAGGTTTGATTTCCTCTGATGGATTACCTATTCTGAAATTGGTGAAGAATCAAATGGTCACATATACAACTGATTCTAAATATGAGAGAAGGGAAATGATAATTGATGACATTTTTGATGTAGATGTCAAATTTGCATCTATGGTTATTGGGTACAAGATTTATCATTCCAACTGAGTCAACTCTATGTTTGGTACAAACATTTATGCAACCTATCAGATGGTAAAAGAAAATGAAAATTATGACCTATGTGAATTACTAAGAAGTCAACTAATGGAAAATCTTGGGAAGATCAAGAAGGACAAGAAAAATTATTTCAAAAATGGTAACTTGCTATTATGCCCATTTTTCTATTTCATGAATGAGGTTCCGGGATTTGGAAAGAGTCATTGGCAAAAGGATAAGTTGGTAGCTGCTTAGATCATATATCTCTTTCACAAATTTGAAGACACTAAAATGAAGAATGCAACTATTTGGGGATATTTTAAGAGTTATCATAATCTAACCCATGCAAGAGAGAGGATTCCTACTTCTATTGTGGATAGGGATAAGGATACAATTTGTCTTATGGTGGATATTGATCAATGCATGATGGAAGTTGTTGATCACATAATAGTCTGGATCATGCCTATGGGGTATGAAGTTGAAGAGAAAATTATGGAAATGTATGCACAACACTTACTAAGTAAAACTATGGATCCAACATAAGAGAGGTTTGGTACTTATGCATAAAAGAATATACAAGTGCACAATGAACTCAAGAAACCTATGCTAACCAAAAGAGTTAGAAAAGACCTAGAAATTTTTGGAGAAATTATGGGCATACCCATTGAGAAAATAAGAGAAGCTAGAAAGAAAAGAGAAGAAGTTGAAGCAACAAAATAAGTAGCTAAGGAGGTAGCAAAAACTCAATGAGCTAGTCTAGTAGCACCCTCTACCAAAACTATGTTAACAAGGAGCTTTGCACCCCCATCTGCTCCTACACCAAAAAAAACTCCTGTGAAGACATTTGGTAAGGATGGAAAAAGGAAGAAAGATAAAAGAAAAAGAGTCTATGTGGCAGTTTCTGAGGATGAAGAGACAAAGTCTGATGAAGGAGTTATAGAAATCAAGAATCAAGGCACCAAGGCAACAACAATTACAAAAACCAAGCTCTCTGGTAGAGATGACCAAGCAAAGAAGAATGCAAAAACTAAAAAATAAAGTATGTCAATGGAAGGAGTTGAAAAGTATTTGGTTAAGGATGGGAATCTCAAGCCACTTTGCAAATGGTATGAATCTTTTGGTAAATCTAATCAGAAAATTCTTGAGGAGGAAACAATAAAACATTTGAATATTTTCAATAGTTCTGATTCAAATAATGCTTAACTTGCCTAAAAGTCTATATGAAATTTTGGAGATGAGGAGACTCAATGCTAGAACAGAAGAAGAGAATATGAGAGAAAGAATCCTTGCAGAATTGTGTCTGATAATGTCTATGGATGAAATGCAAGCACTCCTAAATAAATCCAAGAAAGAATCCTTGTAGAATTGTAACTGGTAATGTCTATGGGTGAATAAGCTCATGATCGGTCTAACTGAAGAGGTTGTGAAAGAAACTAAGAAAATATTGAGAAAGATATTGTTAAATGATAGAATTGATGTTGTTACTAAGGAAACACATGTTGAATATGTCCCATCTGGCTGAAAGGAGAAGCAGAAGAAGAAAAACTTGATACAGCTGGAGATTAATAGATTCCTCCTGAAGTGGACAACACAAAAAATAGCTATGGAAGTTGAGATACCTAACAATGTATTAGTTGAAAAAGAGGAGATCCTTAAAGATCAGTCAAAACTTGCAATTGAGGAAGCAATGGTTGAAGAGAAGGTAGTTGATGTGAAGGAAATTCTAGTAGAAGCAATAGACACTGCAGAGGCAATGAAATTTTTTTAGTAGAACAACAAGAAGAAATTGATCTAGAATTGATTGAAGGTCCTATTGACCTATCTACCTTGAGTCCAATTCAGAAATGAAGGTAGCTTCATTTGCGCAAGAAAAAGCCAGAGAAGAACTATTGAAGTCCCATATTGAGGACAATGAACTTCTGAATCTTGCATCTAGATTCCTAGAAAAGATAATGCCCACTCATGTGAAAGATTCGATCGGTTCCTCCTTTGGTGAATTAAAGAAGCCTAGCAACTCTGTAAGTACTCACATTGAGTCAATTGAGAAATCAACTATGGTTAAAGTGCAAAAAGAATTTGATGTCAAAAGGTTTAGTGGATTGAAAGAAATGATTGCTAAAGATAAAAAAAATTTAGCCACGTGTGAAGAATGTAAAAAATTATTTGTTAGAAGGTGGAAAGATTTACAAATCATGTCTATCTTTTTCAAAATTTACTGAAGCTAATGTGAAAAAGGTTAAGGATCGAGAAAACCAACTAGCTACTATTTCTAAAGTATTTGATCCATTAACTGGTGGTGTTGGAAAGATAGAAGGTGAATTGATATATTTGTTTGAAAAATTTGTTGTGAGAGCATGTGAACTTAGAGGTCTAATTGGTCCAAAGATTGAGATAATGTCAAGTGCACTAAGGGAAGGTGAAGGCAATTTGGCAATCAGTGATACAAAAAACTTGGAACCTCTAGAGACACAATCCTACCTAATCTGTAGTCACATAACAATCTTGGAGAGTCTCAAAACAATCTGGGACACAAATATGATCCAGGTGAAGAAATATTTTAGAAATATTTTCCAATTTATGTAAGTATGTAGTCTGCTTATAACAGTTTTATTTGATCCATTTTTCGGTATGTGGATACCTACTTTTTCCATTTATGTCAAAGGGGGAGAATAGTAGAGTGAAAAATGTATAATAATCTTAGGGGAGAGTTGTATTTTTGAATTTTGGAGATGGAAGTGCAACTCATGTTGGTATTGATCTGACACTTAGTCATTTTCCACTAAGTGGTGCCATCAATGCCAAAGGAGGAGATTGTTGGCAAGATAAATTGCTAATATCATTTGGTGTTGTCATTGATGGCAACCCTAATCGATGATAAGATACACACATCATCATTCAATCATACCAACAAACAAATTGAAGACATTCAAGGAAGAATAGGGCATCTAATAATTCAATGTTCATCAATCTATATGAAGATTTTTTGTTATTGCTTTATGTTTCACATCTCAGAGAATGTTGTTTGGTGTATAATCTCTACTTCTAGTAATTCCTGGTGTCTCATATCGATCCGTGTGCAAGTTTGGAGACCCAATTGAGTAATTTTTTGCTTATCAGTACATGGAAGTGTACTTCATGGATATTACATATCACAGATGTTTTGGAAGCAATTATTCAAGTATTTTTGTGCTCGAGCATCATTTTTTGGGTCCTAGCCAAGTTGTGGCTGGCCATTGTGGATACACATTACATATTATTCATGTTTTGAGCTAAAAGTTGTAATTAATTTTGTGTTCTATTGATGCCAACCTATTGTGGTTAAATTCTTGATTGTGGATATATATAAGTGTTCATTCATATCATTTTGAAGTGTATGAAGTGTGTGTTGATGTGAATTGTGAATAAGAGCAGAGAAAAAGAGTGATAATGCATAGTTTGACTTGTGCATAAAGAATTTGTGTTACGAGTGTGAGCATAATAGATCATAAGTCTAGAATCAATCTGTAGAACAAAAGATCAAGTATTGAGCCTAACCAAAATTTTAATCATGCATATGTATATGCTACTACTTCAGTTCAAATCTCCAAGATGGTTTTAATCTAAACATTTTGTAAGGTAGCAAGCCCTCCCTTTTAAGCAGTGAGCTCTAGGTAGTGTGCTTGAATGCAAGTGCATTTCCCATATTGTAAAATTTATTTGAGCATACTCAAATCATTATTGTGGATTGTCCATCCACTATGCTTTTTCCCTTAACAAGGTTTCCACGTAAAAATCCCTGTGTTATGGTGTTGTGTTTGTTTGCTTCATGTTTATGCATTATGGTTGAAAGTTTCTAATGCTTTGAAGATAAAGGTTAATAAAGTTATTTTTTGCACAACACTGATTCATCCCCCATCTCAGTGTAGTTTGTTTCCAACAAATCTTTCAAAAACTCAAAATCCTATTTACAATCCTTACTCCAATTAAACTAAACCTCTTTCTTAAGAAGATACATAAAAGTTAATTTTTAGTCTACTAGGGATGCTACCAAATGACTCATAGCCCAAATTATTCCTTGTAAAGTGCATAATTGTGAAATTTTTCTAGGAGGTGGCATGTGTTGGAGAAATAAGGATAAACAACTAAGAGGGGAGGTGAATCAATTGTAACCAAAATTAAACTTATTCAAAATTAATCAACCTTTAATCTCAGATCTAATAATTAATAGTGCAAGCATAAATCAATAACACATCAGAGACACGTGAACACCAATATTTTATACGTGGAAACCCTATTAGGGGAAAAAAAATGGTGGATGTTAGTCCACAAGATTATACCTTGTTATAAGTATAATGAAGAATGAATAAGGAATACACTTGCATTTAGGCACACTGCCTAGAGCACACTACTCAAAGGAAGGATCACTACCTTACATACAATAATAAAATTAAATCCATCTGATGTACATGAACTAAGAGATTAGCTTCTTCACAAGCCTGATTACAGTTCTAGTTAGGCACAAATACACTTCGCTCAACCTTCTTCACACTATGGTCAATCTCTTTCACACTCTGCTCTGCTCCTGAATGATTTGACCTTTATTCGCACATGTACTTTACATACACACACTGAGCATTACCCCAAAATGAGGAAAAAAATCACTCTTATATATCCGCTACACGGATTTACATCAACTACTCTGTTGGCCACAAATAAAGAATAAATTACAACTATCGGCCTCAATACATAAATAAATCTTAATGCGCACAAACACAAGTTGCTCACAACATAGTGAGGACTCAAATAAACACCTTCGAACATGCCAAACAATAAAATATTAAACCTCATGGATCCGCAACACGCTACCACCATCATGTCAGCCAAGAAAATGAAAACTCGAGCACACATCGACAAAATATTCGATCATGAACACTCCAATCAATGCGGATGTACAAAACTGATATATCATGATCTAGACTCATCCATGAATGTTATAGGAACATGCACAACAACTGAAATTGACAAATTTTTATCCTCTTCTTTCAAGAACACTTGCTACAGTAACATAATGATTGTAGGAACATATAACTTCATAAATTTCTCAAATCTTGATGTGTACCACTGAAACTTTTGGAAAACACACTAGATGGACTCAACAACAAACCCTTTAATGTGTGCCACCTAATTATCAGCTTACAACAATTTCCACCTCTCTGACTTTCTCAGCTTCACTGGTTTCTTGTAATATATTTATTATAATTTTCTTAACATCCTTGACATATACAACCTTCAAAATCACCAATGCTAATAGTGTTGAAATCAATGACAACCACATATCAACAACACAACCACAAAATCCAACAACATGTTAACTATAGTATCAATTTTTTTTGTGTCCACCTCAATGGCTCTATGAGATATGATAAAACCTAAAAATTTCCACTATCTACACCAAAGACGCACTTTTTCAGATTCAATCTCATGTTGTATTTTCACAATCGCTCAAAGATCTTTTGAAAGATATTCACATTGTTTTATCGAATTAAATATTTGGAAAGAATATCATCAACATAATCTTCCAAAATCTTATGTATGTAATCATAAAATATCAATTTCATAGCTCATTGATATGTTGCGCCTGTGTTATTCAATCCAAAAGGCATGATTGCCCAACATAAATGTTTCCCAAGCTATAATAAATGTTGTTTTGTATTGATCTTGAGGGTTGATAGATATTTTATTATATCTAGAAAATTCATCCATGAATGACAAAAAAGAACATGTCTCGCAATTGATTCTACTATCATGTCAATATTAGGAAGGGGAAAATCATATTTTAAAGATTCTTTATTTTAATCACAAATTTCGTACACATCCTAATATGATTATTAGGTTTCACAACTACAGCAATGTTTGTGATCCAAGGAGAATAATATATAGGGAGTATAAAACCAACATCAAGGTTTTTCTCAATCTCGTCCTTGACCAATAAGGCTATCTTAGGATTCATCTTTTGTATCTTTTTTCTAATTGATTTATCTTTTGGATAGGGACTATGTTGTGTGTAACTATCTTAGCATCGATTCTCAGCATATCTGAGTAAGTCCACAAATTTTTTTTAGTAAATTCAAGAAATAAAGTTGCATGCTCTTCTTGTTCATATTCATCAAGGAACTTTCCTATCATAATCACTTTCTCCTAATTGTTAGTATCCATCAGGATGTTGATTGTATCCCCCAAAGGAAGTGCACTTTGTTTCAGAAATTCAAGGTTGTGTTCTTCATTGTCTTTATCAATATCCTTACTTTCCTTGATCTATATAGGATCTAGACTAAATTGCAGAATTGAATGCTCAACTTTTACAAAGATTTATCCAAGTTAATCGGAACAAAATTACCTCATAGAAATAATTAAGGTAACAGGAAATAAAAAAGAGATGCCAACATAATGAGAGAGAAGAATAGAGAAAGAGACGCAAATAGAGTTTGATTACGGAGTTTGTCACAAACGTGACTACGTCTCCGGGTCCGCTCCAATAGAGTGAGACCGATCCGATTAATCTCCAAAAATAAGATTACAAATGCACCAAGACCATCTCTTCAAGCACTTCGGCGGCATAACAATACTCCATCATACGAAAAATGGCTCAAAAATCTCCACAAGTTCCCTCTTTCGTACCACCTGTTTCTCTACTTCATCACCTGTCTGAAAAATATGATTAGCTCCTAAGAGCATAGCTCCCCCTTTTATACACAAAATATGCCTAAATAGGCTTAACAACAATATTAAATTCCTAACCCCCATCAAAAACTTGTATATTGGCTTATTTATTTTTTTAGACCCCTTTTGTTTTATTGTTTAGGGAGTTATACAACAAAAATGGCCTATTTGTTATGCCTCGGCCAATACACATGCAAGAAAAGAAAACAGGCTCTAATTTTAACTAAAAGACTTTCGGTGGTCTAATAGTTGTGCTTGATTTTGCTAATCATGTGGTTGGTGGTTCCAACCTTGATGGCCACATTTTGATCTCACAGTCCACGTAATAACACAATAAAAGAAACCATCAATCCACATTACGTAAACAGTTACCGGCGGGTGCAACGGTATACCGGCCAGCTCCTCTCAATGAGGACACGGGTTCGAGCCTATTGGAAAATTTTTGTTACACAAAACTAACTTTCCACTGGAAGATGGAGGGCTATGAAAGGGCCATGTGTCACACCAGGAGGGTGCCACATGGCAAGTGCTTATTGGAAAAATTTTCTGACATGTACACCAACATAGATGCTGACTGGATGCCAACTATGCGATGGACTGCTGACTGGACCGATGACAGTGCTGCCACATGAATGTATGGATGGACACGTGTCATAATCTGATTGGTCCATACAAATTCCACATGTCACTCTGATTTTTCCACATCAGATTTCGTACAGTACAGACTGGTTGATGACGTCAGCATCCATACAGTCAAAGGTCAATCCCCTCTCCGAACTTTGACTACCGATATCTCGAGCATACGATGTCAGATTTCGATGAAACAAACATTGCCAGAATCATATTGAGGAGCTCTTTGACTTGATGCTACTTCCATCAATTTCTGAAATGATCATTTTTTCCGCTTTCTGGATGACCCCTGATGGCAGTTTGACCCAAGGTTTGACTGGTTGTAACTTGCACAAATGGAATCCTTTTCACTCTGTTTGAGTTGCGTTGGAATCAGGATGCTGAGATATTTTTGATGGTGCTGCAATCTAGAGATTTGGAGACACTTCCTTTTTCAATGAAAATATCCACTGGATCAGGCCTCCCCATTGAAGACCTTTTGGACCTCGAAAAGTGACATTTACTCTAACATTAAGTGAGGACTTGGCTTCCCCACTTGTCCTGTATCCTCTATAGATTTGCATACCTGGCTCACAAGCACAATGAAGACTGCAATAACATTGTTGAACATAAACATTATTCTATCACTTCCATAAGCTTCTACATCAACTGTCGTAGCCACAAACCAACAAAAATTGACTAGCATCAAGTTGAACAATAATGTAGAGATGAAAGAGAATAAATCAACAACATATCGATCTTTCCCAACAAGAACATTTTTACCCAAGGGACCATCAATGCTTTCAATCATCATTCCCTCATGTTGTATTGTGGGTGCATCCTGTGACATCTGACCTTGGTTAGCTACTTCAAGTTCTTGTCTAGAACCACCTGTGCTGACAGACATAAGAGTTAAATCTTTACTTGCATTAATCACCCTCTTTAATTGCCTTGTGTTTGTAAAAGAACGATCAGTCTTAATCTTGTGAGAATGTATAATATACTGAATGCCATCTTTAAATAAATGATAATGATTCTTTTCCCTATAGAAAATAGCTTTCATATCATATAAATAAGGGCTACCAAGCACTATCCCATAGATATCCAGTGGAACCACACCAAACTGTACTTCATCCACAAACTTACTAGTGATTGTGAATCTTAAGGTGCATTGTCTTGTTACTTGCAACTTATCATTTTCACAAATCCAGCCTAGTGGATAAGGTTTCTTATGCTGTGTAGTTTTTAATTCCAGGTTTCTTACAACACTTTCAGAAATTAAGTTAACTTGAGAACCACTATCTATGAGTGCATCAATTTTACTGTTCTTAGCAACAACCCTTAAATGAAACATATCATTCCTTTTCTTATCTTCAGAGAAATCATTAACTATAGAAGTCAAAGCACAACTATCAAAGGAAACATTGGAATTAGGAGCTTTACCTTTCAAACCCATAGCTGTTATCTTAGTTTCATCATCAGAATTGGAACCAAGATCCATAACAACATTTGTGGCTTTCTCCTTACCCTTTTGTTTCTAATTACGTTTGTGAGCCCACTTAGGCCTCAGTTCAGGATGCAACTGCCAACAATGTTCTTCATCATGACCCTTCCTGTCACAATGAGAGCAAGCAAACTTATCATCCTGCTTAACTGTAGCTATCTTCTTTCCTTTCCCTGTCTCTGCAACCTTAGAAGATTTCTTTACATCATTATCAAACTTATCAATAAAAGATCCTTTACCCCTTGACTCTAAGTGGGTAGCTTGGACACAAACTTCATCCAAGTTGTTAGGATTCAAAACCAAAATAGAATGCCTAAGGTAGGAATGCAGACCTCCTATGTACTTCAACAAAGTGTCCTGGGTGTACAAAGGAAAATTCAAAGCAATAGCCCTTTTTCTAAATTCATGGGTGTACTCCTGGATAGATTGACCCTTCCCTTGCCTAAACATTTTCCAGTCCATCATTAACTATTGCATATGGCCTAAGGGATAGAATTGCTTTTTAAGAGCATTAATAAATTCTACCCAAGTTAAACTGACTCTACCATGTTGTGAAATTTCTGCTCTAGTCCTACTCTCCCACCAGGTAAGAGTTGTACCTCCCAACCAAAGAGTGGCTAACTGGATCCTAGAAGCATCATCAAAGAGGTTTTGAACTCTACAATAAACTTCTACTTGCTGAATCCAATCATCTAGTTTTTCAGCATCTAATTCACCACAATACTTAGGTAGTTCAAATTTTACAACCAATTTAATTTTAGGCTTATGCCCATTCATGAAAGGATTAAAAGAAGTAGAATAAGGAGAAGATGGAGAAGAAGGAGAAGGAGAAGAGGGAGGAGAAGAAGAAAAGGGGTGATCTGGTTGCTTGCCACCATCTCCATGTTGTTTCCCTTTCCTATCTTCATAAACATCTTTCTTTGATGAACCTCCGTCACGTTCCTTTCGTTCTTGTCTTTCTTGGAAAAGAATGTCCACCTTAGCTTTCATCTCGAGGAATGCTCTTCAGAATTCCTGCTCACTAATTTCTTCAAGAACCTCCATTCCAGACACAGACATCTTCATAAAACTTCTTCGCTTCCTGATCTCATGATTAAAGTCTTCAAGCTTGCCTTCACCCTTCTAAATCCTGGATCTCGTTAGCATTCAAGAAAACAATTGCAATAATAGTCAACTGAGCTCTGGTACCACTTGATCTGATTAGGATCTAGACTAAATTGCAGAATTGAATGCTTAACTTTTACAAAGATTTATCCAAGTTAATCGGAACAAAATTAACTCATAGAAATAATTAAGGTAACAAGAAATAACAAAGAGATGCCAACAGAATGAGAGAGAAGAATAGAGAAAGAGATGCAAACAGAGTTTGATTACGGAGTTCATCACAAATGTAACTACGTCTCCGGGTCCACTCCAATAGAGTGAGACCGATCTGATTAATCTCCAAAAATAAGATTACAAATGCACCAAGACCATCTCTTGAAGCACTTCGGTAGCATAACAATACTCCATCGTACGAAAATGGCTCAAAAATCTCCACAAGTTCCCTCTTTCATATCCCTTGTTTCTCTACTTCATCACCTATCTGAAAAATATGATTAGCTCCTAAGAGCATAGCTCCCCCTTTTATACACAAAATATGCCTAAATAGGCTTAACAACAATATTAAATTCCTAACCCCCCTTAACAACTTGTATATTGGCTTATTTATTTTTTTAGACCCCTTTTGTTTTATTGTTTAGGGAGTTATACAACAAAAATGGCCTATTTGTTATGGCTTGGCCAATACACATGCAAGAAAAGAAAACATGCTCTAATTTTAACTAAAAGACTTTCAGTGGTCTAACGGTTGTGCTTGATTTTGCTAATCATATGGTTGGCAGTTCCAACCCCGACGGCCACATTTTGATCTCACAGTCCGCAGAATAACACAACAAAAAAAACCGTCAATCCACATTAAGTAAACAGTTACTGGTGGGTGCAATGGTATACCGGCCGACTCCTCTCGATGAGGACACGGGTTTGAGCCCTATGGAAACTTTTTGTTGCACAAAACTAACTCGCCGCTAGAAGATGGAGGGCTGTGAAAGAGCCATGTGTCGCACCAGGAGGGTGCCACATGGCAAGCACTTATTGGAAATTTTTTTTGACATGTACACCAATGTAGATGTTGACTGGATGCTAACTGTGCGATGGACTGCTGACTGGATCGATGACAGTGCTGCCACATGGATGTACAGATGGACACATGTCACAATCAGATTGGTCCGTACAAATGCCACATGTCACTCTAATTTTTCCACATCAGATTCCATACAGTACGGACTAGTTGATGATGTCAGCATCCATACGGTCAAAGGCCAATCTCCTCTCCGAACTTTCACTATCGATATCTCGAGCATACAATGTCGGATTTTGATGAAACGAACGTTGCCGGAATCGTCTCGATGAGCTCTTCGACTTGACGTTGCTTCTGTCAATTTCTGAAATGATCATTTTTTCCACTTTCTGGATGACCCCTGATGGCAGTTTGACCCAAGCATTGACTAGTCATAACTTGCACAAATAGACTCCTTTTCACTCCGTTCGAGTTGCGTTGGAATCAAGATGCTGAGATCTTTCTGATGGTGCTAAAATCTAGAGATTTGGAGACACTTCCTTTTTCAATGAAAATATCCACCGGATCATTCCTTTTCTCCATCTTCTCGCTTAGCACTAATCACAACACATGTAACCTATTTCTTTTTAGGAGGAGTAAGGGTATGTGTAGGATCATGATGGGCCAAAAAGTGGCAATATCTAAGTGATATGATGGCCCATGTGGATGATTACTTTTTTTTTACCCAAAATTGATGAACCAAAAAGGGTTTTTAAAGGAGATTCTCAGCTTTCCACCAATATAAATTATGCTTTACTTTGAATTTACTAAATAATTATTATTCATTTTCTATTTGAACTATGACTAAAGTCCTAATTGATAGGTTGATTGAAAACAATCTATAAATTTCAAATGGTATCACATTTTGTGAATATGAAACATGTGTCACATTATATGCTTTGCATACTATAGGATTAAAAAAGAAAAAATTGAATTTCATGAAGTTTTGACCATGTTAAGGTAGTTAGATAGACGAGTTTTTATATTTTCTAAAATTTGTAATAAAAAAATCATAATTAATTATTTACTTGGAAAAAAATTAAAAAAAAGTATGCATCACATGGGGACATGAGTCCCCTACTTATATCTAAAGTATTTTAAAAAAATATTATCATTTTATTGTGGTTAGGGTGGTCAGACAAACACCTACTTATTTTTTCCCTAAAATTTAAGTACCACTGCATTGAAATTTCAAATTTTCACCAAATAGATTTCTTTATTTTTTAAATAAACATAGTATTTTAGAAACTACATTCAATTTTCTATAGATTCTATTCTTAAATATTTTTGAAATAATATAGATAACTTATTCAATTTTTTACATCAGGTTGCCTAACTTTGATTTTCTAATTTTTATTGCCACTTAAGGGCCTATTTTTTCGATGTGATGATCCTGCACATACCCATAAATGGTTTATCATAAAATTATAACAATTATTTCAAGGCTTAATCATCTTCAAAGTATTCCAATGATTCTTCACAAGATGTATCAATCAATTCAGGAAGCTTCAAGGTGAGAGTTGTTTGAGTGTTACACATGATGATGCTTATGTTTAACGAGGGTCTTTTAGCTGCTTGTGTTATCTTAGAAGGGCAATATCCCCAAAAAAAAAAAAATTCTTGTGTGTTAGGATCTATAGGAACACAAATGCCTTGTTCTTTCCTTCCACATCCTTTTCCACTATATCCAAGTTGTTTCATAACCTCCTAACCTTTTCCATAAATTTTCTCCATTTGTTTCGGGTTTTGTGGTTGTTGATAATCTATCTCAAAAAAGTTTGTTGTCTAGCTTGTGTCTTCTTCTAGAGTAGATGAGGTAAATTCTTGCGAGTTTTCTTAAAAATTCTACATTGACATTACCATTGGTTTCTTTTTATTTTCAGTTTATTTTTGTTGTTAGTGATTTTTTTAGTGGCTAATATTCACCAATTGGCTAATAGTTGAAATTTGGGAATCCAAAATTGGCTAATAGTTCAAGCTACAATTTGACTTGAATCACCATAATTTTACAAAAAATTATTATAGTCTTATTTAAATCGCCAAATAATTGAATTTTTTTTTAAATAATTCAAAAATTTGCCACAATATTAAATACATGATTAGATCAGATTCACCTAAATTTTATAAACTATAGTAGAAATCTATATTAATTCACCAATAGTATATCATAATTATTAGTTTCTTGAGGACCATATTTCAAATATTTATTTTTCACTATTTATTTATAACATAATATAATGGCCCTTGTTTTATTCCATGAGGTAAAATGTACCCATGATCTCTAATGCTCAAGAGGCCCACAATTTTGGGTCTCATGAGCATTATAAATTGTGGGCGAATTTTACCTTACAGAGTATGAGGGTCATTAAATCAATGATCTAAAAGAAATTTTGAGCCCCATGAGAATTACATATTATGGGTACATTATACCTTGCAGAGTACAATGAGGGACATTATATTATGTTTTATAACAATGGTGGAAAGTAAATATTATATTGTCTACCCCTTCAACCCATCGATAATTTCCACCCTTGGGCCCCTACTTTTCCATGAGAATTATTTTTAGATTGGATAAGTTTTCCATCATAATTGATGCATTTTCCTAGTATTTTTCAAGATTCACCAAATTTTTCTACAAAATTTTAGTGATGTAAAAAAAGTTGCTAATAAAATTAATATTTTTTTTCAAAAAATAGGAAATCAATATTTTTTCCTAAAAAAATGAAAGATTGACTAGGAATTTATATCTTTTTTTAAGGGGAATTTCTTAAATTTATCGCTTTTTTTTGTAATCTTGTATTCTCCTATAAATGTTCGTGTAAATTCTATTGAACCCCAATCATATTCTAGTGACTTCATTTTTTTCATCTCATGTTTCATAGGTTCTATGTTTGAAGTTGGAATTAATGTGTTTAGAGGATTTGTCGTTCCTTTTCCAACTTGTAAGCAAATTTCAAGCTCGAGGTCTATTTCAACTTGGTACACTTTATTGTTATAAACATAGTTCATGATATGATGAAGAGTTGAAGGTGTTGCATTCATCTCATGAATCCAAGGTCTTCCTACAAGAAGATTGTATGAAAGATCATGAGGCATAACACGAATAGGAGTTTGTAAGGTATCCATTTCAACTATAATAGGAAAAGTAATCAAACCAAGAGGTTGCTTTACTACGTTTCCAAATCCTCGAATCGATAAGGAATTAGGTTCAATTATCGATTTATCCATATCAATTCTATCGAAAACTTTCACACTACACACATTAAGAGTGGAGCCATTATCAACAAGGGTTATTTTTATTTCGGTCCAACTGAATCTAGCTATTATCATAAAAGCATCATTTTTCTTCCTCATCTCCAAGGGAGGTATCTCATGTTCATGAAAATTAATTTCTAGGTTAACCACACTCATTCTTTGAATTAGAGCTGCTACATCACTTGCATTTGTATTAGAGGGAATCACAACTTGTTGCAAGGCTATCTGAAGCATAGTATTATAGTTAGGTGAATTTTTAATTAGATCCCATAGGGATATCTTTGCAAGAGTATTCTTAAGTTGTTCAACAAGATTGTACTCCTTCCCACTATATGAAGGAAAATGAGGAGCACTAGGCAAGATGGATTGAGGCAAAGATAACGATGTTGAAGTTGTTTGTCCTGGTTGTGGATTGTTTCTAGTGTTATATGTATGAGTAATGGTATTATAACTTGATTGTTGTGAAAAAATATTCTTATGTGGTTCATGGGTGAAAATGGTTTTTTTTTTTGAGTTTGAGGTTTGTGTAAACTAATCTAATTAATGCTAGGAATGAATAGATCACATAGTTGCATATTATGGAGTAAGATATTTTAACTCCACACATAGACATATATTTTGTAAACTCTTTATTATATTAATATATTATGTCCTCCAAAATTATTTTACTTAAAAACAAATGCTAGGAGGGTATGTGCAGGATCATGATGGGCCAAAAAGTGGTGATATGTAAGTGATATGATGGTCTGTGTGGCTGACAACTTTTTTTAGCCCAAAATTGATGAAACAAAAAGGGTTTTTAGAGGAGATTCTCAAATTTCCACCAATATAAATTATGCTTTACTTTTAATTTAATAAATAATTATTATTTATTTTCTATTTTAATTACGACTAAAGTCTAGATTGATAGGATGATTGAAAAACATCTATAATTTTTTTTAAATCCGAAACATGCTTCATATTCTATGCTTTTCATACTATAGGATTAAAGAAAAAGAATTAAATTTCATGAAGTTTTGACCAAGTTAAGGTGGTTAGACATACGAGTTTTTTATATTTTTTAAAATTTATAATAAAAATTCATAATTAAATATTTACTTGGAAAAAAATACAAAAAAATATGCATCACATCGGGACATGAGTCCTCTACTTATATCTAAAATATTATAAAAAAATATTATCATTTTGTTGTGGTTAGGGTGGTCAGACAGACACCTACTTCTTATTTTTCCCCTGAAATTTAAGTAGTACTACATTGAAATTTCAAATTTTCACCAAATAGATTTAAAATAAATAAATAAACCTATTAGTTTAGAAACTACATTCAATCTTATACAAATTCTATTCTTACATATTTTTGAAATAATATAGATAACTTATTCAAATTTTTACCTCAAGTTGCCTAACTCTGATTTTCTGAATTTTTATTACCACTTAAGGGCCTATTTTTTCGATGATGATCCTGCACATACCCAGGAATGGAAAGTACAACAATGTAATTTTTTCCACAATTGTATTGAACCTGAATTAAGCTAGATATAATAAAATGCATGAAACAAAAACTCAATAAATTGAAGTAGAAATCTAACAACACTAAACTAATACACAAAACAAGGTTTTTAATGCTATAAAATGTAGTTTCATATCTGACACAGGACTAAAATTCCAAGACGGGCATATGAATCCCAGATTAGGGTTTTTGCACTAGTTTCAAAAAAAAATGAATGAATGTAAGGTTTTTTTTGTTTGAATGATGTCTATACTAAGTGAAATTATAGATTTTAAATGAAATTCAATGATGCAAGATGCATAAATGCAACCTATATGCACTTTCACTAATGCAAGATTTAGAAATCTTAGATGCCAATTAAGTAATGCAAGACCTAATGCAAAGTTAATGAAAGCTAGATCTAGGATTCATATGATAAAATAAAATAAAAGAGAACAAGGTGTTCTAAAGGGTAGGTTCACCAAAATCAAACCTTGAAAATAATCACTCTATGTTTTGGGAGATAAAACAACCAATTTCTTATAACTTTCACTCAGGGAAACCTTAGAGATCTAAATCCAGGGATGGAATAAGGGAAAGAGATCTACAATAAGATTTCCTAGGGTGTGATTAAAGACTAAAAGGGGATTCACCACCAAGTAATGGCTTGGAAAGACAAGAAATGTAAGTGATATGAAAAAATTAAGTAAATGACTTAGAAATGAACTCAAATCAGATCAGTAAACTGAGAAAGTACAGAGGTGCACCTAGAAAATTGGACATGGTCGGGACAAGGTTTGAAATCTTGAAAAATCCAAATTTTAAAGCATACTAGGACTCATATGCCAAGCTAGGAAATGTAGTCCCAGTTTAGGGTTTTTGGGTAGAAACTAGAATTTCAAAGTGATAAGTTTGAATCCTCCAAAATATAGAAAAGCACTATACCAAGACTCATATGCTACAAGTGGCATATCAATCTCGTTCTTCTTTTTCAAAAAATTAAGACTTGATTTTTTTCTCCTATCTTTGCTCTTCCCTCCCAATTGTACTTCCAAATCTGAACATGCTAAAAGGACCCACAAAACATAACATTGTATTGATTTTCTTATGGGGGGTTTTCCTCAGTCAAAACCCTAGTTTATTAGTTAAACCTTGATAGAAATGATAGCTCTTGAAATTATATGAGTGTAAGCCCCAATCTTAAGCACACCTAAGATTAGAGGATCTAAAATGCAATACAACTCTATTCTAATGTGCTAGAATAAGATATAAGAATGAAAAATAGAGATGGTGGCTTACTTTAGGAGATATCTAATAACCATAATAAGCCATAATAATGCATGCAACTTCCTTTAAGAAAAAAATAGATTGATAACAGAGGATGGAATCACTTAGGAAACAAGTCATTAGGCTTGGCGCAATGGCTAGTTGCATCTCCCCAACCTAGAATCCATCATGATTTACCATAGGAAACCATCCTCAATCATTGACAATGTTAGATATTGAATGAAATTGTGCTTGAAGACCTGCAAAAACACTATAATACTACTCCAAGACTTCAAATTTTCTTTCTAGTTGCTCTTGAATTCTCTTGTGAAAATATGGTTGGGTGCTCAAGTTGATATTGTGAATGTTTAGATATTGTATCAATTTCTCTAGGTGAAATAATGATTTGAAACCTTGTTTCCATAGGTACTTACTCTCATTTACTATTTATTAGATCCCAAATGCCGACATCAACCAAGAATTTGAATTGAAAAACTTAATTTCCCACTCAAAACCTAAAAAGGTGCCATGCATGACTCATAGACCACTTTTGGTGTATGGGTCCCACCGAAGGGGACTCATACACCCAAGGTGGCGTATGAGTCCCACCCTAGCTTTTTGGGGTGAGAAAATGTTGGGATATTAGAAAAATAAATTCCTTTGGTTATTTTGTGATGATTTCAATTGAAATAAGCATTGGGATCTAAAATAAAGGGTGTTAGGTGCCTATTAATGATGAATTTAATGGTCATGAATGCAGGGATACTAAAATAGGTCCAAGTTAAGTGTGAAATTGTACCATCTCAAAGAAGGTTGTATAATTTTCTACACTACACTTCCAGGGTCCTAATCTATCGAAAAATATGTAAACATAAGGTAAATGCATAAAAGTGAAGCAAAGTGAACCACCAAAAATGAAGAAGGGGAAAGATGATTCCCCCAATGAGCCTCTAGGGTTTTTAACCCTAGAAGCTAACTATGGGAGAATGTCTCTCTTTCACACCTTTTCATCTTAGGGTTCATTCAAATAGGAAGGGGTTGAGATTGTGTGTGTAGTGTGGCTGGAACTAAAATGAAATAGTATTAAACTAACTAAAGAAGTGTAAACATAACAATGTAATTCTAAACTATATACAATGGAAAGAAAATAACCTAAATGCTAGAAAATAGAAAGGAAACAAGAAAGAAGAGAACTTAGGCACCTTGGTATTGGAATTTTCAAATGACAGGTCCTATAATCCTCTAGAAAATGTCTGAAATCTTCACAAGGACATTCCCACCAAGTTGGGCGACCTAGTCCTCTTGTTGAGAAACTTTGCCAAAACAGGTTTCTTCGAAATGGGTGCTCAAAAATGTGAAATTCTCCAAAACATAAGCTTAGAGGGACTAGGTCACCATTATGGGTGACCTAGTCCTCTTCTAGATTTTTGGTAACTTGAAAGAGGATATTAGAGTCCTCATTCTACACTCTAGATTCCAATAGATATCTTGTTTAGATTCTACTGAAAACACACAGATAGAGGCCTCCAAGCTTGAACTAGGGTTTGGTTGACTTGGATGCTTGTGATGAGTTGATGACACCTTTCTAACACCTTTCTTCTTCACAAAAATATATACAAAAACCTATAAATCACACATGCAAAGAAGAGACAAGGGTTAGCGTTAGAGATTAGGGGTTTTCCTTGGTCAAATCCCTTTTGAGTAATCAAACCAAATGAAATAGAAATGAAGTAAAGAATGAGAAGAATAATAAAAAATGGATTTTACCATGCCTTTGATTTTTGATCTTGTGTTTTTACAGCAACCAACCCTTGAATGCTTCAACAATGGTGTCTTGTTGTCTTAGAAGATGAAACCTTAATTTTCTTGAGAAGAAGGAGAGGTGGGAGATTGATAGGAGAGGTGATAATGGATGGTGTATAATGAGGAATTAGGGTTTTGGAGCTTACTTATACAAGTTGTGCCCTAATTTTCCTGAAATAACATCATACTGATCGACCTTAGGGTTTTAGAGACCTAAATCCCAATAGATATTAAATTAAAATTGCATTTTAAGCCACATAGGACTATGCCACCCAAGGTGGTGACCTAGTCCACCTAGCCATTTTTAAGTGTTTTTCGGGAATTAAAATATTATTATTTGTGTTTGTCAGGATTGTCTTATGAAAACTCACCAAGATAGGATTCTTATGAGGATTAAGGGGTCATTTTGGCATAATAATGTATTGATTAAGTGATAACAAGCCTAGGTGAGGATGAGATTTTTTTGCAACACCTTACAACACTTCATCACAAGGTTTGGAAATGGGTAAAAATTGGTTGAAAAAGGGTCCAAGATCATAAACCAAGGTCCAAATGAGTGAAAAGTGTCAAGGTATACACTTTTTGGCAACACAAAAAGATAGACAAGAATCCATTTGCTATATGTTGTAGATCCCCTTGCAGCACCTCGTTGAATAGGCTCTTGAGTCTTGAAGGCATGTAAGTTCATATGCTCGAAATCATTAATTACTCTCCACCAAAGTCAAGCTACAAAAAGGTAAGAGATACAATGATCACAATCTACTTGTATTTTTTCTTATATACTCAAATTAGGTTATATTCATGTTAAAGTAAACAAGTACTTTTTCATTCAAATTAACATATTGTAGGCTAGAGAACTTTTTTTTGGTGACATTTGTTGCATTGGATTTGTAATTCTATCCTCAGACTCATCAAATTTCTATCACTATGTGGTATGGTATTTGGAAATACCCTATGATATGACTTATGAAATTTGATGTGGTTAGATTGCTACCTTGATTCCACCTCCATAAAGCAAGCAAAATTAAGGGGGGCCATACATCTACCCTAAAATTTGATTTCTTGAAGAAGTTAGATAAGAGGATGTTTTAATGACTAACAAAGTAGATTTGCAGGATGTGGTTCCTACCATTGTGGTTTTGTAGATAGCTACAATGGGGGCTTCGTTCTCTCATGTTTTCAAATGAATCCATATGAGTATCCTTTTATGAGATAAAATTTTACTATTCAAATTCCTTTAGCTTGGGTATTCACGTAGAGTCATATGGGCACTAAAGTGGGGCCTAAATATACTGTCAAAAATTGTACTCCCTTTTGGGAGATAGTACAATTTCACACTTAGTTTGGACCTATTTTAGTACCCTTGCATTTCTGACCTTTAAATCATCATTAATAGGTCCCTAAGACCATTTATGATGGATCCCAAGGCTTATTTCAACTAAAATATTGATGAAATCAATATTTCAACCCCTTGGCATTCTCTCTCTCTAAAAATCTAGGGTGGGACCCATATGCCACCTTGGGCATATGAGTCCTGTTTGGGACCTTTTTAGGGTTTGAGTAGGAAATTAATGTCTTTTTAACTAATATTTTACAAATTTCAGCATTTGGGATCTAATAAATAGTAAATTAGATGGGATGCCTTTAAAATCTATCTCACACTTATTTTTGACAATTCAGGAACTAGAAAGAACAAGGCAAGTGATCAAGTAAGCAAGAGATTCAAGCATTTTGCATTCAAGAGTTAGTATCAAGAAAATTTGAAGTCTTGGAGCAAGATTATAGTGTTTTTGCATGTCTTTAGGCTCACTTTCATTTGAAGATCTAACATTGACAAAGATTGATGATGATTGCCTATGGAGGATCATGATAGACTCTAGGTTGGGGAGATGCAACTAGCCATTCAACAAAGCCTAATAAATTGTTTCCTAAGTGATTCCATCTTTAATTTTCATTCTAATTTCTACCTAAAGGAATGCACATGCATTCTTATGGCTTATTAGGGTGATTGAAGATCTCCCAAAGTGATTCATCATCATTTTTTATGTTTCATGTATGCATTATATTCTAGCACATTTGAGTAGAGTTTCATTAAACTTTAGATCTATTAATATTAGACAAACTTAAGATTAGGACATTCACACAAATTTCCATTTTAGATCTATTCTTTCTATCAAAGTTTAATTACCAACTAGGGGTTTTACTGAGGCAAACCCCCCATAAGCAATTCAACACAAAATTTTGTTTTGCATATTTTTAATAGGTTCAGATCTGGAAGCAAAGTTTGGAAAACATAGGAAGGTGTTGGAAACACAATTGTCTTTGCACCAAAATATCGACATGTTAATGCGTGATACAACTGTGAGAGTTAATGGGTCTACAGGAGGTAGTTAATCCATGTCACAAATCTTGAGGGGAGTGCTGACCATCTACCAATAATCTCCCCCTCAGCATTACCCCAAGGGATTCGAACCCAACAACTTTGGCTTGTATACCAATTGTTGGAAACACAGTTGTTGTTGCACCAAAATATCGACCTATTAATGCTTTAATACAACTGTGAGAGTTAATGGATCCATGGGATATTGTTAAGCCATGCCAAGAATCCCAAGGGGAACACTGACCATCTACCAACAAAAGGAAGTGCATAGATAGGAAAACAATTTCAAATCTTTCTTTTTCAAAAAGGAGTAGTAGTGACTAAATTGCCACCTTGGGTGTACGATTCCCAATATACCCCTTTTTCCAAGTTTTCTATAGATCTTGATTTTCCAATAGAAGATTCTACATTCTACCCAATTTCTTGTAGCAGGACTAAATCACCTAGTCTAGCATATGAGTCTTAGTACACTTCAAAAAAAGAAAAAATTCATAGTTTTTATGCCTTGTTTAGACATCTCCTATCCTTTGAGTACTTATTGATTTCTCTTTGTTTAGTAATTTGATTTCATGTTTTAAGTTTCTAGGGTTTAGTGCATTAGAGTTTGCATTTCTCCTTTGAAGCTTGATTTTAATGGTGAACCCCATTTTTAATCACACCTAAGGAAGCCATCCTAGCACTACCCTTCCCTCAATTGAGTCACTTGGTTGAGGGATCTATAGGGTTTCCTAATGAATTGGGAGTGAAATAGGTCTTAAGCCCTAGTTCTATCTCCAAAAAGGTGGAACCCATATTTCCCTTGTTTTAGCTAATGAGAGAAAATATAAATCTATGATTGGTGGACTATTGTATCTAACTGCTAGCAAACCAGATATCATGCATGCAATTTTTCTTATGGCTAAATTCCAAGAAGAACCTATAGAAACACATGTTGTAGAAGTAAAGAGGATATTTAAATATTTAAGAGGCACTCCTGATTATGACTTAATTTGGTATCCTAAGGATACTTATTTCATATTAAATGCTTATACAGATGTAGAGTGGGGTGGTTGTGTTGATGACAAGAAAAGTACAAGTGGTGGCATATTCTTTCTTGGATGTAGATTGGTATCATGGTTAAGTAAGAAGCAAGATTCAATTTCCTTATCCACTATAGAGGATGAGTATATTGCAGCAACATCATGTTGTACACAAGTTTTGTCGATGAGATAAACATTGAAGGATATCATAGTAGTGTATGATGAGCCTATTTATATCTTTTGTGATAATACAAGTGCAGTTAACATTTAAATGAATTTAGTGATGCATCCAAGGACAAAGCATATATCAATTAATTATCACTTTCTAAGAGAGTAGGTTATGAAGAATGAGGTAAAACTTGAGTATGTACCTACAAAGGATTAGATTGTTGACATATCTACTAAGGCTCTTCATAAGGATACTTTTGAGTATCTTTGAGAGAAGTTGGGGCTTATTGCCCCTCCTTCATTGAACTAGATGCATATGGAGATGCATCAGTCCAGTGGATCTATGGATTAATCTATTTTGTAGAATGATGTTGGTGGCTACCTCTTAGGGGGAGGAGGTAGTGTAAAGTGTTGTCATTGAGTTGCTAATTTTGTCAGGTGTACTCCTAAGGGGGAGAGTTCATAGAAAGTATCTTGGTTCTACGTCAAAGGGGGAGAGCAATGCAAAATATTTTTCCTTTTCTATTGATGTCAAAGGGGCAAAAAATTATTATGTGAATTTTTTTATCTATTAAGAGAAAAAAGGAAGGAAATTATAAGAAAATGTGTTTAGAGTTGTTGTGTTGTCTTTGATAGTTTTTCATATCATTTATTGACATCAATGAAAAAGGGGGAGATTGTTGCAAGTATGAAGGTGTTTTTATTGATGTCAATAGTATTTCTATTGACTGGTGTTGTCATTGATGTCAACTATGTGTTAAGGAAGGTTGATGCATGATGAAGATGTCAAGGATATTGATAAAATTATGGAAAGAAGGAAAATAGATTGTCTCATGTTCTGCATGTGTAGTTGAGATATTGAGGAAGTTTTGTGATTACATGGAACTATATTTTTGTTGTAGTGTTTGAAGATGATTTGAAATGAAGTAATTAGATGAGATGATGTCTCTGGTACTTGGTTTCCAAGTACTTTTGAGAAAATTTAATAAACAAAGAAAATAGTGTTGTGCAAGTGTTTAAAATGTGTTATGGTATGTGCTCCATGTTTCTTTTGTGTTGACGCTATATTTTTATTGTTTTGATATATTGTTCAAGGTTGTTATAGGTTTCTATATTTATAATTTAGGTTTATGGATCATTGTACAAAGTGAGATATTTTCACCAGTGTGTGAACTACTTTTTCAATGATG
The DNA here is from genome assembly GCA_007115665.2 of Sequoiadendron giganteum. Taxonomy (NCBI): domain Eukaryota; kingdom Viridiplantae; phylum Streptophyta; class Pinopsida; order Cupressales; family Cupressaceae; genus Sequoiadendron; species Sequoiadendron giganteum. Next base: position 359,128,540 of record CM021100.1, read on the forward strand.
TTTTTTGTGGTCTAGGAGAAATGTATTTGCTCCATGTTTCTCTATAGTTTTCCTTTAGGTTGTATGGATTTGAGAATTTTCTTGTAATGTTTTCATCTTTTAGAATTGAAGGTTCCACTTGATTTAGTGTAGTATAGTGTCTACTTCATGTGCTAGTGTGTGAATGAGGTTTACTAGATGTTCTAGTTTGAATTATTTGTATGATGGGAGTTTGGAAGAAGTATTTGTTGGATCTTAGTTGGTTTGAGTATTATTCTAGACCATGTTCAAGTGAATTTTGTTGTCCAAAAGTTTTAGATTGATTTAAGGATGTGTGTATTTAATGTTTATGGTGTTTAGCACAAGTATTGGCCGACATTGTGTTAACACTACATGCAAAGCTTGTGAAAGTATGTTGAGGTGTGTTAGGAATTATTTGGGTCCTAATTAAGGATTTATATGGGTTACCTTCATTCCTATCCACTGTGGGAATGTTTAGGTGTTGAGCTAATTTGAATTTGTAAGTGTAATGGATAGTTGTCTACATTGGAGAAGGTTTTCAAGGTTGACTTTGATATAAACAAGAGTGAAAATGTTCTAAGATGTAAGAGAGAGAGAGAATACATATTTGATATCGATGCAAGTGATGTGTGTGATGCAAATTTGAGTAGAGAAGTGTGAATTTCAAGTGTTGGATTCCTAAAGGTAGTGATTTGAAGGTGTTTGACATCTTTAATACAAGGCTATGAAAGTGTTGGAACATTTGTGGTGGATTCCTTGTTGCATTGAGAAGTTGTTCTCTATGTAACATTTCTCTTGTATCTTCTTTTGTTCTTTCTGTAGTAGTGATCCCTAACTATGAGCCTTTTTGTATAGTGTGCCATATTTTGGAACTGAGCCCTCATACTAATTTTTCAATTACTTCTATTGTGAGCTAATCCTCACTGCGTATTTTCCCTCATTATTTTTTCCACATAAATATGGCGTTATCTTATGTATTATGTTGTTATTTTAGTTTCTATTATCTACATTTCATGTTTAATCACTTTAACATAATAAGGGTTTAATGAATGCATGTGGATTTGATTACTGTTGAGGGTTTTTATGTTTTAGTTTGCTACAACTAATTCACCCCCCTCTTAGTTGTCTTGTTCATTCAATAAAATTCTCCCTGTTATAGATGCCTAGATGTACTATGAGAATGTTGTTGATCCTTTGGGGTAGAGAGAAGGGAGAAAAAATAAAAATATATAGTTGAGAAGAGAGCACCAAAGAAGAAGTGCCATTATGGTGAACATGGGCTTATCTTCCTCCTTTGATGATTCACCATTATAAGGAACCATTACTTTTCCTTTTTCCATAGGGTTTGAAACATAACCATTTAGTTGCTTGGAAGATTCACCACCATTATTGACTAGATCTTAGTTGGAGTAACAATAATCGTAGGTTTCCAAGTAATTTTATGACTTTGATTTTTTTTTAGCTCTTCCTTTATAGGAAGAGAATCCTTAGTAGCTATCTAAAAGAGGGTCTTATTGTAAGGGGTAACTTGGAGAAAATATTTGATCTTATGATCAAAATAATGGCACATTAAAAAATTATATGAAAAATTAAGATAAAGACAACACCAAGATACCCATTTATCTGATGTAAATGTCAATAGTTTCCTTTAAGTCCTAGGAGAGATCAAATTTACAATAAACACTTTTTAAAGATGAGTTCAGAAGAATCTATATGGTTTGACATAAATAACATTGCTAGGAGAGCTAATTATTTCAGGCAATAAGTTCCAACTTGGAAATTTTAACTAAATATGGAGAGCCCTTTCTTTGTAGACAACAACGTTTTGAGTTTAGGGTGTGAAAATTAGAATAAACATATGGACAAACTAGGGACCATGTTTGAGCATGGATTTTGTGTGACTAGCTTTAGCAAAGAAGTAGAGAGAAAAACTCAATAGTGAGGTTTTGGATGCCATCAAGACATACCACATACAAGACCTAAATGTTATTAACCTAGTCTCTTAGTATGCTTTCAAAGTAAAATTTTAGAACAAAATATCCTATTAAAATAAAAATTTCAAGCCAATTATAAGCACTATCAAACTCCTAAATGGCAACAACCACATTAGAATGTGATTAAAATTCATACCTTGTATAACACTTCATAGGTCCACATTTTCTAAGTTGTTTGTCTAATGAAGCTCTTCTCATACAATATCATATCTTCAACACCAACAAAAGCTAGCAAATTGATAAAAAATACAACCCTACTATTTACTATTCTCCTCTTATAATCCACCATACCAAGTGGCCTAATTTAAACTTGAAAGATAAGTAGATGATAGGCTATTTTGTTTGAAGTTTCTGCCGAGATTTTTGTTAGCCCAACCATGAATTGGATTTGTTGGCATCAAGGATGTCCCAGCTGGTGTTGACTTGACCCAATTTTTTTGTGGTGACGTGGAGCTCTTCTTTGACATCAATCAAATAGGTTGGCAATGGTGGAGTTGGTGTCCTCAATACACAAAAGCTAAATGGTAAGTGTTTTCTTGCAGGAGTGTTAATGCATTTTGTCATTGTTGTATGATGGGGGTGGATGAAGTAAATGCAATATTGAGTGTTGCAGTGTGGGAAAGTATACTTTGATTAAGTTGTATTATCGAAACAACCATTGTGGTGTTGGTTTCATAGTAGATTGGAGGGTTTTAAAACTGTTGTTATTCACAATCTATAAGTTGTTTTACATGGGTGTTTTGCATAAATGATTTATTTGTTGTTTATGTTAAAAATGTTATTCTCTATAATCTATAAGTCATCTTAGATGGGTGTTGCAGTGTGGTAACGTATAGTCTGAAATTTGATAGAAGATATAATATATTGATTAAGTTGCATTGTCAAAAGAGCCATTATGGTGTTGGTTTGATAGAATACTATTCTAAAAATCGTCGGCTTCGGTTTCATGGTTCATTTGATAGGAGGCTATTGTAAAAATTGATGGCTTCGGCTATATTTTATAGCAGATTGGAGGGTTTTTAAACTGTTGTTCTCCGCAATCTATAAGTCATTTTACATTGGTGTTTTGCATAAATAATTTATTTATTGTTTGTGTTAGAACTATTGTTGTTCAAAATCTGTAAGTCATTCTACATAGGTTTTTGGCATTATGGTTTTGTATGGATGGAGAACTTGCAGTTAAATCTTCTTTCTTTCATCAAAAAATATGGTTAGGGTTAGTAATTTTTCCATCCCTCAATTATTTTTTGTAGTTATCTTTGTGCATCTTTTTCCTTATACCCATTACCATAGGAGCAATTGTAGTTAAATATTGTTTCTTTTATCAAAAAATATGCTTAGGGTTAGTACTTTTATCGCCCTCTCTTTATTGTTTTAGTTATCTCTATGCATCGTTTTTGTTACACCCATTAACACATAACTAATTACAGATTGACATAGGAGTGATTGCATATATATATATGTATATATATGTATGTATGTATATATATATATATATATATGTAGGGGGTTAGTATGAAAGTGGAAACATGTTGGAGATAAAATTAATTTGGTGGGTGTTAAGTGTTATTCTTTCTAATATCTCTTTTATTTGTTCAATTTTTTTTTTTTGTAGTGTTTCAAGGGATTTTCATTAGGCTAGCTATGATTTTCTAGAATATTTAGTGCCAAGAAATGTAGCTCAAATTTTATCGATTAAGTCTATGATGTTATAGGCATTTTTTACAAATTATTGCTACTCATTGGCTTTACGAGTTCTATTTAATTTGGGTTTGGTGCCAAAGAATGTAGCTCACATTTTGAATTGATAATCCAACTCTTATAGAGATTTCTTGTCTTGTATGAATATGTTTAGTGTGTGTTTCCATTCATCTACGATGATTATTTTATGTGTGGGTTTTCGATCATCTGTGATTTACATATGATTCTTAAGTGTTTCTCTAATAGTTGTTTTACAATTTCCCATTTTTTTCTATAATATTTGGTGAATTATGTAGCTTTATTTTTGAGTTGAGAAGCCAACTATTACATAGAATTTGTTGTTACACCTTGTCTAGATAGTGATAGAATTTCAAGTAAGTAGGAATATGTTCCAAGCTCAAATCTATACATGCATTTGACTTGAACTGGGTTCTTTAGTTTGAATATACTTTGTAAGTAATTTCACATTCATAGATCTCCATATCTAAAATTTTTTGGTCAAGGGAAATTGGAAAAGACCTATTAGAAAAAAACTTAACAATCACAGGAAAAGGACAAATATTGGAAAACCCACATTAAATAGAACTTTAAAATATGGTGAATAGAGAGGAAAAACTATGATAATGAACAGTTTGGTATGGTAAACTAGAAAAATGAATATCATGAAGAACAATTTGTTATGGGGAAGTTCAAATAGTTGAGAAAAAAAGAATATCATGAAACATATTGTTACAAGACAAAAGGTGAAATTAGAACAGAGCTATTAGGAAAACACTTAAGAATCACAAGAAAATGATAGATGTTCTAAAACCCACATTAAATAGAGCTTTAAAATATGGAGAATAGAAGAGGAAAACTATGATAATGAATAGTTTGTTGTGGGGAACTGAAAAAAAGAATATCATGAAGAATAGTTTGTTGTGGGGAACTGAAAAAAAGAATATCATGAAGAATAGTTTGTTGTAGGGAAGTTGAAACAGATGAGGAAGAAATTATAATGAAACATATTGATATCAGACACTGCCATCCCACATAATTAGCAAGCTCCACCCCTTACATAAAAAAATCTGAGCAGTTTATTCCAGGGAGCCTCAAGCAGATCAGGGAAAAAATAATATCATGCAACATATTGATGCAATATTCGAGCTATGTTCTTTGTTAATAAATATTGAAGACAAATACATAGATTGTATAAGAGGTGTTAGAATAAAAATTATTTGGTGCAACTCGTCTTACATGGGTATTTTGCATAAATTATTTGTGTGTAATATTTAATGCCCATCAATGTAGCTCGAATTTACATTTAAGCTTGTGGCGTTATATACATTTTCTAGAGATTGTTGCATCATATAATTTTTGTCATAGCCTAAAGAAAATAGGTATCGTCATAAAGAATTGGGTTTAAATAATTGATTTGGAAAGTTGAAAAGATATTTGTATAAGCATGGAGAAAAGAATAGTTTGGTGGATTTTAAGTGTTATTCTAATATCTCTTTTATCTGTTCAACTTTATATTTTTAATTTGAGAAAAAAATAATATCATGAAACATATTGGTACAAGACAATAAGAGAAATTGGAAAAGACCTATTAGGAAAACACTTAAGAATAAGAGGAAAATGAAAAATGTTCTAAAACCCTCATTAAATAGAAGTTTAAAATATAAAGAAAAATAGAGGTAAACTACGATAATGAATGGTTTGATATGCGGAACTGAAAAAAAAAATATCATGAAGAATAGTTTGTTGAGGGGAAGTTGAAACATATGAAGAACAAAGAAATTAATGAAACATATTGATATAAGACACTCCCATCCCACATAATTAGAAATTTCCACCCCTTACATAAGTAAACCTAGGCAATATGTTTCAACAAGCTTGAAGCAGATCAGGAAAAAAAAAATATCATGAAACATAATGATATAGGATTCAAACTATGTTCTTTGTTAATGAATATTGAAGACAAATAGAGAAATCGTATAGGAAGTGCTAGAATAACAATTATTTGCTACAAGTCATTTTACATGGGTATTTTGCATAAATGATTTGTCTATAATATTTAATTCCAAGAAATGTAGCTTGAATTTACAATTAAGCCTATGGCATTAAATGCATTTTGTAGAGGTTTTTGCATCATATAATTGTTGTCATGGCCTAAAGAAAATAGGTATCATCATAAAGAAATTATTTAAATAATTGATTTGGCAAGATGAAAAGATATCTAAATAAGCATGGAGAAATAAATAGTTTGGTGGCTTTTAAGTGTTATTCTAATAGCTCTTTTATTTGTTCAGCTTTATATTTTTAGCCGATAGGCTATTTTTTTTAAGTTTCGACTGGGAGTTTCATCAGCCCAACCATGAATAAGATTTTTCATCTAATAGCTCTTTTACAATTTCTCTATTTGATTATAATATTTAGTGCTAGATAATGTAGCTCGAATTTATGTGTGTATATGTATTGAATTGCCTGTTCCATATTTTTAAAAATACATATAGGAAGAAATATATATCCATATATATAGACCAAGACCATTGTGGCTCATTTGAGAAAGCAAAAACTATTTATATATGCACATGTATATCTAGACAACTGTGTATATTAACTTTATTTGTATTTAGGTAGACTTTCATTTTAAAAGAGCTAAAAATAACATATGTAAGTAGTATTCAGCTTCTGAGAAAATTGCAACAATACAACCATAGTATTAAATGATATATAATTGAGATGTTAATAAAAAAGCATTCAATGATGCAGTATGTTCAACGTATTCATAAGAAGTCTGTAAAGTTGATTGCATTTTGGTAGTGAATGTCCCTATTGAAACTAAATACATTCAAAAACACCTAAAAAAGTGTAGATGGCATTTTCTTGGACTCACCATCTTGATTGCCATTGTCCAACACCATGAGAAACCATTTCCCATTCTGCTTTTGTGCTTGAAGGTGGCTAGGAGTCCCCCTATGGAATATATATTTTAATAATCTTTAAAGTCAAAAACATGTTGTTGGTTTACATAAATTTTTCCCTTTGCTTGTTGTTCATTTTAAACGCTATGCAACTCTCACATAATGCCCATTTTGTGCATATTTGGCATTTTATAAATTAACATGGGAGAAATATTAGATTAATAACTCCTCCCCTTCAAATTTATGAAGAAAAAAAACACCCAGACTGGGTTTTCCCTCAATTGATTGGCTGAGACGGCTAAAAATTCAAAACTTTTATTCCCTATAGTAATGCCTTGCTTCAAAGTAGACAATATCCTATAGGCAACAAAAGGTTTGAATTCTTACCCTTCTTTACCAATCAATTGATGGAAAATTCAATCAGGATGTTTTATCTCTTCATAAATTTCAAGGGGAGGAGTTACATAGTGAGGAAAAAGTATGGTATACACATCTATTTAGATATAGTAGTGTGTATATAAATAGATATATACATGTCTGCATATGGATATATATAAATCTGGTTATATGTGTGTGTTTTTAAATGTGCAGACAAAGGGGAAATTCAATACATATATGTACTTAATCATTTATATTTGTATTGTTGTATATCCTATTGTTTCCATAAGAAAGGGTGCAAGGACCAACTAGCAACATATACAAATATTTGCATATAGCTATATGTAGAAATATAGTAAAATAATAAAAAATTGCATGGATACATATATAAGCAAGCTCAAAGATAAACAAATGCATATAGGGGTATATACATATGAATTTATCATTTTTATTCCTGTTAATGTATCCCCTGGTGTTTTGACTGTATTAAAAATGCATTTCTATTCTTGTTCTTGTATCTCATGTTGTTTGATTAGTATTAGAAGTGGAATGGTTATAGATTGATATTTCTAATTATCTACCAATTGTCATTGGGATTTTGTAATACATTAATCTTTTATTTTTATTGTGAAATAGAGTTGTCACTTAGTCAACTCAAATTGTAACATTTTGTCCTTGCAAAAATTTCCCAAAACTATGTCTAAGGAATTGAGCTTTGTGGATGGGTCTCCAGAGCCCCCCAATATTGATTTGTTGACATCTCCCACTAATTTTGTTGTAAACTCCAGCTTTGATAGCGTGAACCATCGGCCTTAAGATCCTGATTTTGTAAGTATAAATGTCCTTTTTCTTATACTTGTAGTAAATTTGGTGTTATTGTTTCTAGTTTTTTCTTTGCTTTAACGTGTATACACACATGGGTGAACCTGACAAAGCATATAGATGTGCAAGGAGATACAAATTGATGTTTTCCAACATATAAAAACATCCATTTCATGTATATGTATGTGTATATGTATATGTATACGCATGTATATATATGTATATATATATGTGTATCTATATGTATATGCATATGTATATGTATACGGGGCTGGGGTGGCTGAACTTTTTTCTTCAAATTTCTGACCCACGTGTGAAACTGACAAACCATACTCACAGCCCCCTCTTTGGTCAAGCCCTTTCTGATCCTTCATTGAGCTCAACTCCGCACGAACCCCCTATTCTGCTTTGTATATTCCCTTGTGACTCGGCCTAACTCACCACATCAATTTCACCTTGGTTCTATCCCAGATAAGAACCTACACCCTAAATAATGCCTTGTGTAGGTCCCCTAAACCTTCATCACTTAGGTCCCACCTGATACACTGGTCTTACATGCCTCTGCAATGCACTGCTCCAAGAAACTTGGTCCCCAATCTAGACGTGTACAAACTCTGACACTGCCACCTTACCTCCTTTTGACTTGGCCTTCTTGGTATCTTTCACCTTAGAGCTCCAATGCCACCTCAATTTCACCTCAGATCACTACCCCAGGCAAGATCCTACTCCCTGAATTCATCCCACCAACCACAACTTTGTTGTGAGAAAACAAGCCCCCTAACTTGTGGCATTGCACCTATCCCCTCAGTACAACCCACTACCTTGGTGTGGACCCATGTTGCTAAAATAACATAGTCTAGCACCGCTGCACTAAGTTGAAACCCATTGTCATGACTTCCAAGGCAATCCCACATCCCTTGAACTCACCACTGTGATCATCCCACCTCTTGGACTTCCCTAAATCAACTTAACAAGAAGTTTGTCATGCATAGATGGGCTCCAACTTTGGGCTCCTCATCCCCAAAACTCCTTGCACTGATGAACCTAAATTGTATCTCCCTTGGCAATCAAGGGGGGCTAGAGAAGTCCCCAGTCTCCCGACGTTCGAGTCCATACCACATGAAACTTATGCACCAAATTCACATCCACATCCTCTGATCTTCCCAACCCAATGCTGAACTCCCTCAAAACTGACTCGCACTCACCTCCTGGGTCTTCATGAGCATCAGAGGCTCTTAACGCAAAATATTTCCTTGACCACACCCTGCTAGCCAACCTAGTCTGCTTGTACACCACTACACTCGCCAAACTAAAGCACCCTGTACTCCCATACCTATCCAGCTGCAAACCCATCTTTTGTCATTTTTCTTGTTGTCCCATAGCTCTGATACCAACCCTTTGGTATCAGGGAGTTCCAAACTCCTTCTACAACTTCCCACAACACTGCTCTAATACCAACTGTCACGGGGCTAGGGTGGCTGAAATTTTTTCTTCAAATTTCCAACCCATGTGTGGCACTAACAAGCCATGCTCACGACCCCCTCTTCAGTCAAGCCCTTTATGATCCTTAGACTATGCCTTCTCTCTACTCTTCAGTTCCCTCTTTCCGGACCTCGACTTCACACATGCACTGCGAAATAGCACATATGCAGCTCTTCTCACGAGCTCTCCAAATCCTATGATCCCAGATCACTTCTTCACTCCCATGCTCCGACATCAACCTAACTGACTCATCAGAGGATCTCCAAGCTCTAACACCTAACTCTTTGGTATCCTGAGAGTTACTCTCGAGCTCCACGCCCTTGGCGCACTACACTTCATGCCTCCGGCAACACCACATACCTGGACCTCAACGACACCTCATCCCTTTACCTAGACTACTGCTGACCCCTATACAGACTTCCATGGTTCTCCAAATTTCACCTTCAAGTCCCGCATAAGACTTGAGCTACTCACTTGACCATGCTCTTCTCTACTGCAAAACTCCAAGCCCACATCCAACTCGGCACCCTACCTTGGCATCCTTATGTTCCCCTAGCTTAGAATGCAACCTAGCACCCTCAACTTAAGCTTCCACCATACCCACATTGGCTGACTTGCATCCATGAGTCTCACTCATCTCCTAACTCCTTAACTTTGACCTGCTCCCCTTGAGCTACTATCTTATACTAGTCGACAAAACTCCCTGAGCTCCCTTTTCACCTTTGCACACCCCTGACATTCCCAACACTACTCCTTAACACCGGCGTCCCAACTCAGACCTACTCAACACCCTTGTGCACCATTCAGCCCTACATCTCCACTTGGCATGGCTAGCTCCCTGAACTAGACTCTTGATCCACCTTGCACCACTAGTTGCACCCAATTCCCCATGGAACACTCCCAATGCCCTACACTAGAACCCAAACCCATGTGACTTGCCAACCTTCTACGTGGACCAACTCTGCTCAACTCCCTAATGTGTACCAACACCCGAACAACCTTTGTTCCTAGAACAACCCCTAATCCATATGCACTTCCAGTTCTGGCACCACACCACTAAGTCCTCCTGACTCCTTGTCAAGTTCTATACCTAGATGGCTCCTTCCTTGAGCTCCCACTTCTGATTCCTACTCATTCCTTCTTGGGTAGTCACTTAGTTCCCTTTGACAATGGGTTACATCCCCCCATTAGAACTCACACCTTTGCATCCTTTGGTGAGCTCCCCAAGTAGCACTGCATTCCTGCTTGCTAGGATGCACATGCCCAACTATGTTCCCTAGGCTTATCCATTGGTTCATAAACCCTATGCACTAATCTTCGTCCAATGTACCTTGCCCATTGTGCGATGAGTATCCAACACTCAACTCCCTTAGTGAAATGGCTTGGAACCGACCCGTGCTTGCCCACCTACTCCATTTCATTGAGATTGACTCTTTGCTCACCCTTGACCCCACTCCTAGAGACCAAGGTGGAGGTATTCTTATTCTGTCCTAAGATTCGTGAAGAACACCATGCTAGACCCCAACGAAATGGTGGCTGAGCTACATATTCTTTACTCCTAAGGCGAGATGTTCCCTAAACACCTATGTGGAATCCTAGCACCAACCTAGTCTTACTCCCTTCGAATGAACCACCCCCTCTTACAATAGTTATAAGTATGAATCCTAGACATCAGTAGGAAGCACCACTACTTCTAGCCCAACTCCCCAATTTCTGACTCTGTCTCCAAATCGCACTCCACAACAATCTTGCATGTCCCAGACATGACTAACTCACCTGAGTACCAAACCCGTACTCCATTTTGATGCATCACTTATACACTTGGAACACCCTACTAGTGCACCACCTTGACTTGGACACTGCATTGTGACATCCTCCATGCACTACACTGCCCTGCAACTTGGCAGATCACCCAACTCCCTTGCACAACTCTTGCACCCTAGAACTATCTCGACACCTCAACACTTCGACTCACTCCACAGTACTGCCCGAAACACCACTTAGACTTGGAACCCGTGAACTCATTTCCTAGAATCCGTTTTGGTTCCCCAGTGCAATGCAGCCCTGCTACACCCCAAGCACATCCCTGATGAAACCCAACTCACCTTATGTATATGCATATGTATATGTATATGTATATGTATATGTATATGTATGTGTATGTATATGTATATGTATGTATATGTATATGTATAAGTATATGTATATGTATATGTATATGTATATGTATGTGTATGTGTATGTGTATGTATATACATATGTATATGCATATATATATGTATATGTATATATGTTTATGTAGATGTCCCATCCGGTGTTAACTTGACTGTGTTTTATTATGGAGGTGTGGAGCTTCATAATTACATGGGTTGGTGGTGGTGAAGTTGGTGGCCTCGATACACAAAAGTTGAATGGTAAGTGTTTGCTCACACATGGGTTAAAGTGTTCTATCGTTATTGTATGTGTATATGTAAATGTATATCTATAAGTATACGTATATGCATATGTATATGTATATATATGTATATGTGTATGCATATGTTTATGTATATGTATATGTATATGTATATGTATATGTATATGTATATGTATATGTGTATATATATGTATATGTATATGTATATATATGTGTATGTGTATGTATATGGATATGTATATGCGGAAGCTAAATGGTAAGTGTTTGTCCGTGCGGGGGTTAATGCCTCCTATTATTATTGTGCAATGGCGATGGTCGAAGTAAATGCAATATTCAGTGTTGCAATGTGGGAAAGTATACTTTGATTAGTTTGTATTGTCGAAAGAGTACAATATGATAGATCGGATATGATTCAGAAGATTTCCCCCTACTTTGTTATTGTGTGATGTGTGATGCAACTCCATGAAATTCCAAGTTGAATTTTCATAATGTTCTTGGTCAAATTTTTTTCTAGAGTCCGCGAGCCTCCACGATGCAAAAAAAAATATTGGGGAGGATGCTGAGCGTGGGTTGTGTGGTTTTGGTTTTAATTTCATATATTTGTTCTTACATAGATAGATTCCTACACAAATGCTTACATACACTTGGCTTCCACACACATAACTTTCAACTAGTTGTGTGCATCCAATATTGTATTTTTCTAAATGGGGGATATGACAATAGTGAATTAGTGGAAATGGTTAACACAAAAATCTATAAAATCCTTCTCTCTAAATTTTTATATATTCAAATATTTAAACTATGCTATTCTTTTTGTCATCATCCATAGATATACATTTATATACACATGGATACACATATATATTTTGCTACATGTTTATGTGTAACTACTACTTTAAATATATGTATGGTTATACATGTATATTCATATATGCTAATATGGTTGAGCTTGTATGTATACTCCTAGGCTATATGACTACATTCAAGTTCCACAAACTAATCAATTGCTGAATTTAAAAAGGCTAAAAAATAGCAACAAAACCATTTGTACTATAGACAACATAGAGATGAGATTTGTGTGAAGTGTCATACAAAATACATGCAACAAAGGCTAACTACATCAAGACCAATTGTAGGTCTGCCTACTAACAATCTTCCCTCACAATCGCCTTTGTCAATGGTAGATGCCACCCCTTATATACAATCTCAGAACAATACCCCTACTATACTAGTACAACAACAACACTTGAAAGAAATATTCAATGATTGCTACCTTTCTATGGTAAAGTGGTTCTGGCACCTTATAGATGCACTTTCAAACCTTTTTGTTTGTCAGATATGTAAGGAAAGCTACATAGGGATGCACACTTATATGTCGAGGTCAACAATGACATATGTAAGATTCTATTCTGAAAAAGGCACCCACCGCTTCATCTTTGCAAATGGCATGGCACCAGGCCCACAACCATTGTTGCTAAAAAGAAAACATAGGTTGAATAAATGCTTATTGCTAGGGTGGCTCCAATTTTAAGATATCTCGAGTATATCAAAACTTTTGCAACACCAGCTGCAAGACCTTGAGGTTGTGATCGTACGATGAACCACCATTGAAGGTGGTAAGTACGATTGCTATGTTAATAAATGCCATGTCATGGATGCATTGAAATACAAAATTCAATATGACAAATACTACAATGATTTTGAGATTGATGTTGAGGCTCTTAATATGTTGCCTGATGTTTCTATTGATGTCTCCAATTTATTGTATATAATAGACCAAGTTTTTGATGAAGAGCTAATACCATCAACTAACTCAACAAATGTTGCTCAAGATGAAAATGGCTCTCTAAACTTTTCATCATTTATCCCTTCCTTTCTAAACACTAGACGAGAGCTCCAAGCAATCAAATAGGTATTAGAAATTGAAAAAAGAGCAGAATATTTTGTTTTGGCCTAAAATTATCTCTTCTCCTATTAATGAATACAACATTGAAGGTTTATTTAGAATGGCATTTCCAAAATTGTTTCCCATTGGAGCAACACTTCCCCTCGAATCGAGGAATGCTCAAATTCACTTGCATGAATATGCCCTCCACTTAATGAGATATTTTGACCATAGATTTGGAAAACATGTCAAGTTTAGGTATTTCCTCTACAACTTGATAATGAGACATTGTAGCCAATAAATTGTTTTTGTCTTTGTTAGAGCAGTTCTAGAAGACAAAATCCCCAAGTCATTGTCTTCATTACATGAATGTATTCAAGCTACTCTTGATGGTAAGATAGCTGAGTAGTTGACGTGTTTTTGTGCATTGTTGTGCAAGACCCATTATTTTTGGAACTTTTGTCAGGCCCAACTATCTGTAATGATTGAACAACTTGGCATACCTACCTTTTTTTCCACTTGGACCTATGTAGACACAAAATGGGTTGATCTACAAAATGTTTTCTCTTATGTGGCTCATTTGGAGATGGAGCATTCAACACAGACACTAATAGATAGTGTTGTTCAGAATCCACATTTAATGTCTTTATATTTGCAACATAGATTCTCAATTTTTTATGAAGAGGTGATTGAAAATATTTTGCATGCAAAATATTATTGGTATATATATGAATGGAAACATCATGGATTTGCACATGTGCATGGTTTTTTGTGGCTTCTAGAAGTCCCCAACATGGAAACTCTTGATTGGTCCAATCAACATGATGTTACCATGGTAAGACACCTTTTTGATAGATATGTTTCAGATTGGAATCCATGTTGCCCTGTACAAAGATTGCTCAGAATGTATCATTGTTCTAAAGAAAATTTGTGCTTTTTTTCCATGAGATAGATTCTTTATAGTGATCCAATCATAGATTATGAAGAGTTGCTAAATACAGTTCAAAGGCACACAAAATGCTTTGAATATACTTTTTTAAAGAAAAAAGGAGAGCAATTACAATGCTAGTATAAAGCACCTTGGCAGAAAAAACTTACCTCTACATTGAAATATGATGTTGAGTCTAACAAATCCTACAAACCAGCAAGAAATGATGATCGCCTAAATATTCATAGTCTACCGATGATTGCAATTTTGCATACAATGTTGATTGCTAGCTAGTTGTTTCTAGGAAAATTATTTTAAATTATTTCTATATATGTAGCTAAATCAAAGAAGAAAATAGAAAACTATCTTGATATGTTGAAAAGACTTGTGAATACAAATATAGTTGAGAATAGAGAATTTCTTGCATATCAAAAATTCATGATGAATATTCTTTTGGAGCATGACATCTCTGCATAGGAGATGTGCCATATGTTACAAAACTTGCCTCTTCTCACTTCAAGCTAACAATATGTTCATTTGAATATTAGCAAAAAGACATGGTTCTGTATAAATAAAGATGATGTTGATGAAGACCTTCCAACAAATTATATTCAATACTATATGAAAAGACCTCCAGAGCTAGGTGGTGTATCCCTAATTGAATCAGTCTATTTATATACACAATCAGAGTGGCACAAAAAGGCCACATGGAAATCAAGACACCAACCTGCAATTGTCCTTGTGTACCTATTGTTCAAGATTGTTCCCATGGAAGATACAAAAATATTTGAGACATTTTGTTGGACTAAACTTATGCTATACAAACCTTTTCGAAACATACAGACATATATAGGTCTTTCCAAACAAGAGATCATACAAAATTGAATTTTTTAAAAAATAGTTGGTTATCATCCTTGACATGTTAATAGACTTCCAGTTGCATCCAAGATTGAAGAAGAACATGGTAGTGATACTGATGATTTGAACCATCGACCTTCTATTGATGAATATGAATGGGAATTTTTCTCTTGGCTTGGTGCAACTACTAACTTCAGTATAAATCAGCTCCATCTATTGGTAGGTGAGACTTTGATATGAACCATTCATGGAATACAAAACCATGTGCCTGAACAACTTCATAATATTTCTTTGCAGTTCCTTCCATCAACCAAGGCACAACGTGAGCAAGCCATGATACAATTTTTGCATGTAAATATATCATCCCATCAACTTTCATTAAAAAAAACAATTGGCTCTTCAAATCATCCATTCGCATTGCATGTAGCCTTCCCTCAAAGGCCCTCCCCACATGATCATTCAAGGGACAACTGTCATTGGAAAATCCTTTTTGATAAATTGTATTAGACAAAAAATAAACATGTCTACTAATAGATCCAATAGCTTGTTGCTCACATTGCCCCCCACAGGTTTTGTTCTGTAAAACATATGTGCCTCCAAAACCCATACATCCCTTTGAATTCAAATAAAGGATATGAATCCTTTGCAAAGTCAAGCATTGATAATATTCCAAGAACAATTTAAATATATTAAATACATTTTGGTAGATGAAATGAGTTTTATAGGCCCAGATTTGTTGTTGAAAATAGATAGTCGATTGTGCCAAACATTCCCTAATAACCAGAGGGAGCCATTCGGTGGTGTTTCTATCATCCTTGTTGGTGATCTTGCCTAGTTTCCACCTATCATGGAATGCTTCATGCTCATTAGTTGTAGCCTTATGGCATAATTTCACAGTCTCGATCACATTGGACACTATTTTCTATCAAAAAGGAGATAGCCCTTCCCAACACAAGCTTTGGGAAATCCTTCTCCATATAAGAAATGGTGAGGCTCTACACGATTACTGGGAAGAGATTATAAAAAAAACAAATAAAATGCTCTTAGTCACAGAAAGAGAACAATTTGATGTTGCTACACATTTGTTTACCACAAATGACTTAGTGGTATTCCACAAAAAAAATAAAATCAAATGGTTAAACTTTCCCATAACCATTAGCATTGCTTGAGTAGCACAACAAAAAACATCCGATCATGGAGATGATGACCAAATTGTCCCAAAATTGCTACTTTGTGTTGGTGAACAAGTGATGATAACAATAATTTTGTTTATTCAAGTTGGCCTAGTCAATGGATCCCTTGGTCTTGTTACAACTATTGTGTACAATACACATTATAAACCGCCAGATCCAACTAACTATGTTTTTGTTTGCTTCCAAAATTACATTGGTCCACCATGGGACCTAGAAAACCCAAGAGACATCCCCATCCTAGCTATAGCTCGGGGTAGTCGAACAAAAATTCCACTCACCATGGAATGGGGAATCGCAATACATAAAGTGCAAGGCTTAACATTAGACAAAGCAAAGATAAAAATAGGTAGTAAAGAGAGGAAAGGTTTGAATTTTACATCTATCTCTCATGTTAAATCAATTGAAAGACTCTACATTGATCCAACATTCTCATTTGAGAGATACTCGATACTTAGCAACAATAAATACAATGCTCAACATCACAGCGAAGAGACGTGTTTGGAACAACTCTATCCCCTACCAAATGCTATCGCCCCCAGCTCATGCTTTAAATTATAAAAAGGCTCTGAAACAATTATTCTCGCATTTGGTCTAGACTTTATACCATCCTCTTTTCAAGGATTTCTAAGTTAAATTTTATAGAAGAATACCATGAAATAATCTATGCAAAATGGGTGTAATGCCAAAGATGGATAGAGGTGCTAGAGGTAACAATAAGCAGAGGAAAAAAATTGTACATTCCAATGACATGTTTTGATCATTCCATTATATTAAAGTATATATTCAACTATTCCAAAAATGTTTTCAACAATATTCTATTGTATTTCACTGCTTGGTTTTAAATTATGCACCTATGCTCTATTTCCCATTTTTTGTGCCTATATACTTTATGTTTGACTGCCACATTAAATTTCCCCCATTTATTCAATGTTTTGCATCCTCTTTAGCTTTACAAATTAAAGATAATTTTCCTCTTGTTTATTATCTTATACACCTTTAGCAATATAGTTTTTGTTAAATTTAGTATGCAAATATGCACACATAAATATTAATTTGTTGACTTCTTGTTTCAACATTTTGTTGTGTCATACATTTTTTATATGGAATTTAGAAGAATACACTCTTCTGTATATTCCACCTATCCATATTTGTCCAAGTGGTTTTAAATTCCATGATGTCAATTCTTTATCAACATACCTACAATTCTCTTTCAACCAATTTTAACATGCAGTACTCTAAACATATAGTTGTTACTATTACAAATTGATACATATGCAGATACAAATAAATTCAAGTGTCAAAGATGAATAGAGATTGCAACCAACAATAAGTAGAGACTGAAAGTTCTATAGGTCAATAACGTGTTTTGAACATTCCAGAATATTAAACTATATATGCACATATTGTAGAAACATTCTCAAAAAAATTGTGTTCCATTTGACTAATAAGTTCAAAATTCTGCAACCATGTTGTGTTTTCTATTTTCTCTACCTATATGTCTTGAGTTTTGACATTTCTCTTTCATTCTTTTCTTCCACATATTCTTATGTCTTCTTGTTACCTTTTCTATTAGCTTTATTCGATTCAAATAGCTGCAAATGTTGATCTACAAAATTTTCTTTTTCATCATTTCATTGTTTCACTCTTGTTGTATATTACATTCAAAAATATATAGTCTTGTCCACATTTAATTTTTTCTCATATATGGTAAAAATCTATTCTATTTGTGATGGGTTGCTCGGGCCTATTTACAAAGATGATGGAGTTTTTTGACCACGTGGTTTGGCGGTTGTGGAACTGGCTCCCTTGTTCAACGGAAACAAAATGGTGTCTTTTCACTTTCATGGGGGTTGATACATCCTAGCACTGTTGCACAATGCCATAGAAAGGATTACATGTAATATTCATTGTTCTAATATGAGGATGTCTATTTTTTTTCTTCCTTTGTGAAATGATGCACCATGGTGTTGGTTTCATAGCAGGCTTTTGAACAAAATTGACATCCACCTCCATTAGATACTAGATTGGAGAGCCTCCCAACTACTATGATCCATAATCTATAGTGTTTCAGCTTCTATTGCTGTTGTAATTCATTTTGTAAATCCTTTTTGTTGTTGCATTTTCATCTAACTAGAGATATATATTTTAATATATTCAAATAAAATATTTCTTTGCAATAATATCATGTTGGGCTCAATGCAAAATTAGATGAAGAATGAGATA
>CM021100.1:359148209-359335802 GCA_007115665.2 Sequoiadendron giganteum
TTACATGTGATTCTTATTCTAATACATCTTACAATTTTTATATAGACTGCTTGTCTTGTACCAATATGTTTCATGATACTCTTTTTCCCTCATCTGTTTCAAGCTCCTTATAACAAACTGTTAATTGTCATTCTTATTTTGTTTGGATGGAACATGTTATATGTGTTCTATCAATATGTTTCATCATATTTATTTCCCCTTGTCTGTTTGAAGTTCCCCATGAGAAACTATTCTTAATGGTACTCTTCTTTCTAGATCCCCATAACAAACTGTCCATTCTTGTAGTTTGCCTCTTCTATGATACATATTTTAAAATTCTATTTAATGTGGGTTTTCTCTATAATATTTAGCACCAGATAAGCATCATTCTAATACCTATTATATAAGTGGAAAGAAACTTAATAATCATAGTAAAAACATAGATGGTCGGAAACCCACATTAAATATACCTTAACACCATGGCGAATAGAACATCCGACCTACAACAATGAATAGTTTGTTATGGGCAAGTGGATATTGATACAACACAAGCAATCTATGTAAAATTTGACACGTCAATTCAAAATTCAAGCTACATTATTTGGCACTGAATATAATAAACAAAATAGAGGAATTATAACATAACTATTAGAAAAACACTTAAGAAACATAGGTAAATGGCACATGATCGAAAACCCACATAAAACATATTAATACAAGATAACCAGTTTATGTGAGAGTTGAGTTGTCAATTGAAAATTCGAGGTACATTACTTGCAACTACATATTATAGGTGAATAGAGAAATTGTAAAAGAGCTATTAGAATAGCTCTTAACAACCACTAAATTTTTTTTATCTCCAAAATGTTTATGCTTTCATACTAACCCTCTACATACATATATATGCAATTACTCCTATGTTAATCTGCGATTGCTCCTATGTTAATGGGTATAATACCAAAGGTGCACAAAGATAACTACAAACGATAAATGAAGGGAGAAAAAATTACTAACCGTGACCATATTTTTTGATGAAGGAGAGAAGATTTAATTATAAGTTCTCCATCCATATAGAGGCATAATCTCTTTGATGTCTCAAAAATGGGTATAATATCAAATATACAAACATATAACAAGGAATAATAAGCAGTGAGTTAAAGACATGCACAATAAATTAGTCACTCTAACACCTCTTATACAATTTCCCTACTTTTCTTCAATATTTATTACCAAATAATGTAGCTCAAATCTTGTATCAATATGTTTCATGATAGTTTTTTTTCTCATTTTTTTAAACTGGAGAGCCATCCACAAAGCTTCATTCTACAAACTATAAAGATTTTATAATGACTAAGAATGTGCATAGAGATGCACAAAGATGACTAAAACAATAAACCAAGGGTGAAAAAATTACAACAATCTCCCATTTTAACTACAATTTGTCCATCCAAAATAGAAAGATAATTTGTTTAAAGTATGAAAAATCAGTGTAACACCAGAGATAGAAACATATAACAAGACATGAACAATAAATTAATCATTATTGCAAAATACCTATGCAAAATGACTTTATTTTCATTCCATGCCTAAGATTTGTATGCAAAAATATGTTTTCAAAACATGGGCACATATAACAACCAATAGCGAGAAAGGAAAAAAAATGTAGTCATGTATGAAATGAGAACCAAGCAAGAGGTGAATTTTTTTTACTATAGTCTTCTTTGGAACGAAGACCACAATGGATCTTTCAACAATGCAACTTAATCATGCGTATGTATGTATATGTGTATATATGTATATGTATATGTATATGTCTAACCTATTTTATTGTAGATCTATATGATTTCCTTTATAATATTGCATAGATACAATAGGCATCCTAAAAAATAGTGCACTCTAACTTGTCTATTTCAAATTGTTTAATACCCAACTCAATCCCATGATGCTCACACTTGTTAAACACTATCAACAATACATGTAAGTACAAAAATTTTCCATTATCAATAAATAGATTTAGTGAACCAATTGTAAATATTATTGATTATTTCCAGTTTTAGGTTGTCTATATTGATTTCACCCATATACTTATTGATTTTTTATGGTTCTTTCTTGATCTTGCTTGCCCATCCACTGACATACCCCTCTCTTCTATTTGTAGGTACTAGGCAAAAGCATGCAAAAGCATCCCAAAATCATGATTCTTTTTTTTCACAAAGTTATTGCACCAAATAAAATACTTCAATATGATAGATCATATATGACAACAGTAGATTTTTCTCATCTTTGATATTGTGTGAAGTATAATGGAAATCCACAAAATTTTCCATGGAAGTTTCATACTTTTCTTGCTTGGGGGTTTGGCTAGAGTCCCCAAGGCTCCATGATGCCAATATGGTAGGGTGGATAATGAGCGTGGGTTTTTTGTTTTGGCTTTTAATTCCATATATTTGTTCTTACATAGATTACTGCCAAATAATATAGTTTGAATTTAGAATTGAGAAGCCATATATTTGTACTTTTACAATTTACCTATTTGTCTATAGTGTTTACTACCAAATAATGTAGTTTGAATTTAGAATTGAGAAGCCAACTCTCACATAGATTATTTTTTTTGTATTTATAAAGTTTATTATATTTTTTTTACCTCATTTATTTCAAGCTCCTTGTAACAAAGTGTTTATTGCCATGGTTTAGCTCTTGTAAATTCTAAAATTTTGTAGACTGCTAGAAACTACAATCATGATATTGATTTGTACCTTGGCTTCGAAAAACATAGTTTATAACAACATGTTTCTTATGTCATAGGAAGTGGTAAGGAAGCACTTGAGACTTTTGTCATGTCACATCGAAGCAGAGCGTTCATTTATTCTAACAATCCAAAAAAATATGTATCTAGGAAAATTGCAAAAAGAACTAAAAGGAAAATAATTTATAACCACAGGAAAGTGATAGATGATCAAAAACCAACATTAAATACAACAATATCATAGGATGCACTATCAGGAGGACGTATTTTGAGCATTTTGTAGAATAAAAAAATTCTTGTCACAAGGACAATAGAATAAGGAACTCGTAAAGTGTCATTCCAAGCAAAACATATTCAAACATGGAGAATAGAATAGGTGAACTAAAATAATGAACAATTTGTTATGGGAAACTAGGGAAAACAACATCATGAAACATATTGATAGAAGACACGCAATCTATCTAACAGTTGGCTTGTTAATTATAAATTGGGTCTACATTATCTAGCACTAAATATTATAGAAAAATTGAGAAATTGTAAAACAACTATTACAAAAACACTCAAGACGCACAGGTAAATGAGCAATGACTAAAAACCCACATTAAACAGAACCTCAATAGAGGACAAACTATCTATGTAATAGTTAGCTTGTCAATTCTAAATTTGAACTACATTATTTGGTAATAAATATTATAGACAATCAAGAAAATTCTACCACAAGATCGAAAACCCACACTAAACATATTCATACAAGACAAGCAGTTTGTGTAAGAGTTAGATTGTCAGTTCAAAATTTGAGCTACATTTTTTGGCACCACACCCACATTAAATAGAACTCGTAAAGCCAATGAGTAGTAATAACCTATAATAAATTCCTATAACACATAGACTTAATCAATAAAATTTGAGCTACACAAAGTAATTCATTAAAAATTAATATTTTTACTCCTAATTTCCTTGTAATTAACTACTTTTGAATCCTTTATACTTGTCCCCATTTTATTTTACTACCACTAACCCAAAAATCACATGCATACTAAAACTTTAATTTACAAAATTATGCACTAAATAGTAATTATAACACTAAATAGTAATTATAAAAAGTATCCAATATTAAACATCTTTCTTTCTTCAAAACTATGTGATACCCAAAGTTATCAACTACCTTTGTTAAAAAATATTTTTTAATGCAATATTAGTAATTAAAGGCATGGATAATAACTCTTTAAAAGAGGAAAATTCATGAAGGATAATAGTACCATTTCAGAGAAAAACATCAATGGAGAGCGTAGGGAAGAAATGGCGAGCATAAGGAAGAAGGCCACAGTTGCAGTCGCAGAACCAGATGTTCAAATAGTTTTGTCAAGATAGGGGAATCAATGACCAGGCCCAACGAGCTTACAGAAGAGGGCGTCAGTAGCAGGCGCAAAGTCAAAAGCTCAAGGATTACTGCCATGAAAAGGGTTTTCAACATCCATAGAAATATGACCCTGATAGTTTGAACAATCACCACTGAGCTTATAGCAGAGGGTTCCAAGCTTTTCCCTTTGCTTAGAAAAAAATACCTAAAACTGACTCATTACCTCAGCCAGGTGTGGATGACTTCATGAAGATTTTTAGAGGCAAAGCGACGGTCCAACTAGCGAAGCCTTTTTTTGCTAACCCCAAGTTCCATGTTAAGTCATCTACACACAAAAACCAAGGGATTCACCACAAAAAGAAGCTTTTCGATGAAGGTCATCAAGGAAAATCTCATCTCATGGTCAATCCTCCCAAATTCAATGGCATTTCTACTTTTGAGGTTGGAGAATCGACAAGGCAAGCTTTCAAGAAGCAAGCAGTCTCTTTCAAACAGGCTCTCACCTCTTCAGATTGGGGCTTTTTCAAAAAGGAAAGTGGGTAGGAAAATTTTTCAGAATCCTTCTGATCCCACTATAACAGATCAGGTCAGTTTTCCAAACAAAAGGGGTCGGGAAGGATGCGAATTAGTCAGAAACAACCAATTTTTGACATTTGTGAAGGCACCCTACCTAGCTCCCCTACTATTATTTGGTATTCTTCTGGCCCTAGTCCAGATCAACTTGAAATCAGTAATGTTAATCAGATTCCTATTGGGGATAGACCCGAGGTTCAACAACAACTTTTTAGCAGAGCACCCTTCAATCCAAAAATATCTACACAAGCTTGGCAAGTTAAATAGTCCCAGATTCCCTTGGATTCAGTTATTCCCCCATATGGTACTGGTCCTCGTACCTCAAATACTATAATTTTTCCAGAACACTTACTGCAGGATCAAGTTGACCATCTCTATGATAGAACCCTAATAGGTAAGTTCTCGAATATTGATTTTTCAATTGATGACATTCTTTTTTGGCCTTTCAGAACTAGTTGGGTTTGTCTATTGTTTTTTGGTTGAATGCTGAGTTGGG
The DNA here is from genome assembly GCA_007115665.2 of Sequoiadendron giganteum. Classification (NCBI taxonomy): domain Eukaryota; kingdom Viridiplantae; phylum Streptophyta; class Pinopsida; order Cupressales; family Cupressaceae; genus Sequoiadendron; species Sequoiadendron giganteum. Next base: position 359,153,364 of record CM021100.1, read on the forward strand.
TTACTTTTTGGCCAAGTTTGAATCTGTTGAAAAAAGGGATGTTGCTTATAAATATAAAATCTGGTTTTGCAAAGGGTCGGGTCTCTTTACTTCGCTATGGACTCCTAATGTAATGTTAGATAACATATCTCCTTTATTTTTTCCCATTTGGATAGCACTACCTTGATTGCCACTGGAATACAGGGATTTGGAAATAGTTGAGATCATTGCTAACAAACTTGGAATCTTTGCTAAGCACAATCTCATCCCTTTTGAGCTTCCACACCGAGAGGTTAGAGTATGCATTCTTCTTGATCTCACTAAGGGGCTACCAAATCACATTACCTTAAAATCAAAATGGGGGCATTGGGTTCAGCAAATAGTTCTTCAGAATGAGGATACTATCCTCTCACACCAACATTAGCTAGGGCATTTCACAGCTCAGTGTACCTCACAATCTCAATTAACACTGGTGGTATGTGAGGATCACTGTACAAATCCTCTTCAATGTTCATGTAAATCATCACTTCAACATACCCAGCACTCGGATGCACAAACTCCTCTAGTTAAAAATCCAAAGCTTGCTCAAGACATGCCTTTACAAGCTTTCTTCTAGTCATATAAAGATTCCATCTTCTTCTTTTTTATGATGAGATATGTTCTTATGATTATGAATAACTTCAGTAAGGTCCTATTAAGAGGTTGGGAACCTGCAGTTCCCCCTAATCAGGATCTTGATAACTTAGTTCATCAGCTTATGTTTCAAGACTCCCCCATTAAGGTGCCAATTACAAAAGATGTACTTAACAAAGAGGCCATATTAAATCTCTGAGCTAGGAAACTTTTAGATAAGATACTTATAGAACTGGCTACTAAAATTATATATGAAATAGCAGAAGAGGAAACTATAATTTTTCATGAAGATTATCCACAATAGGTTGATCCGGTCTCTGATCTTTTTCCTGATATGGCAATTTCTACAATAAATATCCCTGCTATCTCAGTGGCACGGGTTGAGGCTGATGCTCCTCTTCTAGACTCGTCAGTGCATAAAGAGTACTGCAACATTGAACCACATTGCTCGCGGTCAGTTAGTGATGACTCTATAATTGATTCCATCAGGGAAGACCAATTGAATTCAGTGATTTTTGAGCATAATGACTGACATATAGACCAATTGCCTAGTGGTTTTGATCAGCAATTAACTTTATCAATTGAACAAACTCCCAACCAAAAGATTCAGTATTCCCCCACCCCTAAGAAGAGGGGAAGAAAACCAAAGAATTCTCAAACTAAGGTAGAAATAGATGCTAGTATTCAGTCTACCTTGGATGGAAAATTCTCACTAGCAAAACGAATGACAAGGAGAACTAAGTGTTCTCATTGTCCAATATGAAGATTGCCTCATGGAATGTCAAAGACCTAAACGCCTTTGACAAGAGATGTAGAATCAAGCAGGAGCTTGATTCTATGAAGGTGGATATTATCTTACTACAAGAAACAAAAATGTTCCAAGACACATTTGATAAGATAATAGGAAATTGGAAATCTTGGCAATCGTTTCATCAATAGGGTAATGGAGCCTCAGGTGGATTTGCAATATTATGGGATTCCAAAACTACTCAGGCCCAAGCTTTAGATCAGTCTAATAACTATCAAATTTTGAAAGTTACTATTTATGACTTAAAATTTATTCTGATCAATGTTTATGGTCCTATGGCAACAAATGCCAAGCAAGCTCTTTGGGTGGCCTTAACTGGAATTATACAATCATAGTCTAACCAGCTCATAATTGTAGGAGGTGACTTCAACGCCATTTTAAAAGCCTCAGAAAAGATAGGGGGCATATCCCCTCCAGTGAAAACTATTTCAGATTTCTCAAAGTTTGTGGCAGATAATAATTTAATGGATATTGAGCCTATTAAGGGTTCTTTTACATGGACAAACAAAAGGGCATACTTCTCTCAGATTGCAGTTAGATTGGATAGGTTTTTGGTTACCTTGGACTGGAAATTATCTAGTATCACATTCCTGGCAGACATTTTGGCATGTCCGGATTCAGATCATTTCCCTATTACCTTGCAGCTTGGACTGCCACCTACTAATAAAGGACTTCATCACCGACCATCTTTTAAATTTGAGCAGATGTGGCTTCGGCATCCACAATTTCTATCACTAGTGCAACATTGGTGGGTGTCTACTTCTAAATGTGATGGATCTAAAATGCACCAGTTTGCACAAAAACTTAAGCTCATTAAGCAACATATTAAAAAGTGGAATGAGATGACATTCAAAAACATTTTTAAAGAAAAAGATCTTGTCAGGCAGCAGCTATCGGATATTCTTGACAAGTCTATCAATCAAGGCTTAGACAATGCATCTTTTTCCAGGAAGAAATTGTTATGGGTGGAATGGGAAGAGTTGTGTTCCCATGAAGGGATTTACTAGTGCCAAAAATCAAGGGAACTATGGTTGCATGAGGGAGACAAAAATACCCAATATTTTCATGCCTCTGCAAAACAGAAAAGAGTTGCTAATCGTATTTTCTCTATACAAAATGCTCAATCGGGAAATATTATCATGGATGCCCAGGCCATTTAGGAGGAAGGGCTTAGATTCTTCAAAGACCTCCTAGCACCAATAAATCTGCCTACCCTCTCTGTAGTACAACTTACCGATATTCTTCAAGTTGTTCCCTCCATTATCTCAGATTCTGATAACGAGCATTTGCTAGCCCCTTTCACAATTTTTGAAGTTAGAAAAGTGGTTTTTTCCCTGTCTCCTGATAAATCTCTTGGCCCAAATGGATTCACAACAATTTTTTATCAAGCTTGTTGGGACTTTATTGGGTGGGATCTTCTTGGTGTTCTAGAAGAATCTAGAAAAAGTAAAACAATGCTGAAATATTTCAACACCACGAATATAGCCATCATCCCCAAAACCAATTCTCCCAAAACATTTTCAGATTTCAGGCCAATTTCTCTTTGTAATACAATATACAAGATCATTACTACGGAAATCTACTTGCGTTTGCATCATTTGATCGCAAATTTGGTGTTGCAAGAACAAGGAGGCTTTGTTCTAGGTAGAGAAACTATGGAAGGGGCTTTAGTAGTTCATGAGGCTCTACACTCTATTAATTCTAACAAATCCTCACATTTCATCATAAAATTGGATATGATAAAATCCTATGATAGAGTGTGCTGGAACTTTCTTTTCAAAGTTCTTCATAAATTTGGCTTTGCAAAAGGTTTGTGTAAATGGATTCGTGCCTACATTTCGGGTGCAAGATTCTTAGTAATCATAAATGGGTCTCCAGCTGGCTTCTTTAGATCTACTCAAGGGATTAGACAAGGTGACCCCTTACCCCCGGTCCTTTTTATTTTAATGGCAGAAGCTTTCAGCAGGCTTATCTAGTATACTCATGAGCTTGGTTTTTGGCAAGGTACATTGATTAGTGGAACAAATATTTCAATCACCCATTCATTGTTTGCAGATGATACCCTTCTTTTTGGAGCTTCCAATGTCAAGGAGGCCAAATGGATCAAACACACTCTAGACCTGTATTTAGCAGCTTCAGGACAAAAGATTAATCCATAAAAGTCTAAAGTTTATCTTTTTAATTCTAATCCGATTATCTCCAATAAAATCATCTCAATTTTGGGTTTCTCTGAAGGTTTTTTGCCTTCGGTTTATCTTGGTATCCCTTTTTTTATGGGAGCTAATAAATTTAGTTATTGGATGCCTATTATTGATAGGATCAAGGCTAGGATAGTGGCTTGGAAATCTAGATGGCTATCTCTTGCAGGAAAAATTCTTCTAGTCAAAACAGTACTTGCAGCCATCCCTAATTACTATCTTTCAGTCCTCAAAGCTCCTGCTTCAGTCATTTAGAATATTCAAAAAAAATTGAGAGATTTTCTTTGGTCTGGAAACTTAAAGGGGGGAAAGAAAATCCCATTGGTCTCACTCAAAGATATGTCACAAGTCAAAACACTTGGGGGTGTTGGCATTCATGATATGGAAAAAAGGAATAAGGCTTTTGGAGGAAAATTAGTTTGGCAAATGTACCTGAAGCCAAACACCAAATGGTGTCAAATCATGCAACACAAATATCTTGATAATAATTGTCAACTAGAGTCATGTCCATTCAAAATCCTCCAAAGGGATCAACCATTTGGGATTTCATGATGGCATCTAGAGATATTGTGACCCAATATATTTCCTGGGAGGTGAATAGTGCTGATAAGATCAGCTTCTAGCATGATTCATGGAGTGGACTTCCTCCCCTCATTTTTACAGCTTCCATGAATGATATAGTAGACTCTTCTGAAAGAGTTTGGGGTAAAACACTTGTGGATTATGTATCTGCAATTTGTCTATATTCTAGAAATATTATATGGAAGGACCCGAATGAGTTACCAATCTCTTCTCAGGATAGAAATAAATTTAGAACAATTTTGTCAAACAGAGTGGCCTTCTTATCAGGAAAGGAGGATAAATTGCTTTGGGCTCTGGGTAAATCAGGCACCTACAGTATTAAAGATGGATACAGGATTATTCAGCAGTAGGATTTAGCCAACATTCAATACTGTGCTTTCTCATTTTGTTGGAATTCTGTTACTCTCCCCAAAGTTGGATGTTTTGCCTGACTAGCATTGAAAAAGAGAGCTCTCACTAGTGACCGCCTTGCTAAACTTAATATTGCCCAACCTTTCAACTGCTACTTATGTGATCTTCATTTGGAAGATGCAGATCATCTCTTCTTGAATTGCACCTTTGCACATCAATGATGGATGTTTGTTCTTTGCAAACTCCAATTTCCTTCTCCTCTTCCAAGCACACTTTGGGATCTTTTTCAAGCCTGGCCAATACTACACTCTTCCTCACTTTTTTCCTATTTGTGGAAATGCATCCCTGCAATTGTAGTTTGGGAAATTTGGTGGGAACAAAACAAAAGAATCTTCCACAAGATACCTTCATCAATTAATTCTATTCTTATTGGTATTGAACAACACATCTCAGAAGTGGTGAATGCTAGTCACTATAGAGTCAAATGCAATCCAATTTTATCTAGATGGGACAGTTCGGTCATTAGAGATTGGAAAGGCATTCATATTCCTTTTGGATGGCTACATCACAAACAATCATCCTCCCCAATTCTTAGGGATTCAGTTAAATGGCTTCCTTCCACATGTGGTTCAGTCAAAACTAAATTTGATGGCGCCTCTCGCAGCAATCCGGGAAAATCAGGGATTGGAATTTGTATCAGAAATTATCATGGAGAAGTTCTGGCCATCAAAGCATCCCCTATTCCGACAGGAACAAACAACATGGCTAAAGCCTATGCTCTATTTGAAGGATTAATCTTGGCAAAAAAAGGGGGTCATCAGTCAATTCAAATTGAAAGTGATTCTGGTGATCATAAATTCATGCATTAAATGGGAATCCCATAACTGGAAGCTTTCCTATATCCTACAACAAATTTGGATGCTTTTTGACTCATTTAAAATTATTCATATTTCACACACTTTGCGAGAAGGGAATTTATTGGCAGATTTTTTGGCTAACATGGGATGTGATGGGTTGGATATTGAGGATCTTAATCCAGGGGCATTTATTAACTCTAATAGGGAATTCAAGAGAGTGATGTTACAAGACATAAAGAAAATTGTGTCATCTACAACCAGATCAGCTTAGCGTATGCAGGTACATACATTCATTTCAGTGACATCCTTTCATGCCCCATGTAAAGAAGAGTTAGATTTTATTAAGAAAAACCATCATGCAGCAAGGGTGATGTAAATTTAAATGGAGACAAGTGCAAAATAAATGCAGGCAGATGGAGTAATACAGCCAAAAGAAGGCTAAATATTGAAAGATGAAAAAAGAAAAAAGAAAAGAGATGAAGAAAGCCACAGGTGGAAGACAGGAAAACATACCTCATAGCCAAAGAATATTTTAAAAGAAAAACACAACAGCTTGAACTGGAAGAAAAGGGTTGCACTTGGGAAGCATAGAAAAGGATGAAAGAGTTAGAAAAAATAAAAACATAGTTTAAGCATTATTATGTTATAGCATTGTAGGTGGATGGAGGCAAACTTCCAATGTCTAGTTGTTGATAGTTTTTTCATACTTGAGGATTTTGAGGGCGAAAGGGATTGCATGGTTTTCCAAGTGATCCTGATCAATCTAATTCAAATAGGTTGTGCCCCATGTAAAGAAGAGTTAGATTTTATTAAGAAAAACCATCATGCAACAAGGGCGATGTAAATTTAAATAGAGAGAAGTGCAGAAAAATGCAGGCAGATGAAGTAATATAGCCAAAGGAAGGCTAAATATTGAAAGATTAAAAAAAAAAGAGAGAGATGAAGAAAGCCATGGGTGGAAGATAGGAAAACATACCTCATAGCCAAAGAATATTTAAAAAGAAAAACATAGCAGCTTGAATTGGAAGAAAGGGGTTGCACTTGGGAAGCACAGACAAGGATGAAAGAGTTAGAAAAAATAAAAACACAGTTTAAGCATTATTATGTTATAGCATTGTGGGTGGATGGAGGCAAACTTCCAATGTCTAGTTGCTGATAGTTTTTTCATACTTGAGGATTTTGAGGGCCAAAGGGATTGCATGGTTTTCCAAGTGATCCTGATCAATCTAATTTAAATAGGTTGTGCCCCATGTAAAGAAGAGTAAGATTTTATTAAGAAAAACCATCATGCAACAAGGGCGATGTAAATTTAAATGGAGAGAAGTGTAGAATAAATGCAGGCAGATGGAGTAATACAGCCAAAGGAAGGCTAAATATTGAAAGATTAAAAAAAAAAAGAGAGATGAAGAAAGCCATGGGTGGAAGACAAGAAAACATACCTCATAGCCAAAGAATATTTTAAAATAAAAACTCAGCAACTTGAACTAGAAGAAAGGGGTTGCACTTGGGAAGCACAGAGAAGGATGAAAGAGCTAGAAAGAGCTTCACTCTCTGCCACCAACACCAAGTGTTGTGCCCACCGCTACTATTAAGTTGGTTCCTGATCTAAATTTACCTCTTTCACCGATTAACCTTTCCTTTCAGCCATCAAAGGAAATGTCTGCTATTTGCTCAGCTGAGGAGCTTAATGGTTGGGTGTCAGAATTCCCTATGTTTCCTCTAGCTGGGTGGGATCGTGCATGGGGTTTGAGGCGGTGTGCTTCCCCTCTTGTGGCTTTGGAGGAATGGCAGGGCTTCTTTGTATTGGGTGTTTTTTGAAATATTTGCATTTGGCACCCTTAGTTGTATATCTTTTAGGGATTTTATGGTTTTCATGCTGAAAATCAAATGTAATGTTCAATATCGATACTGTACTTGTATATGACAATGATTCTGGGGTTTCTTCCTGATTCTTCCATGGATGAGTCTTTGAATCAGTTTTTATTATTAATATAATTATGGTGGCTAGTACACTTTGGATTAAAAAAAAAAAAAACTCTTTAAAAAATCTACTTTGTATTTGTATGCATATGTATCTTAACATAATTAAATAATAATAAATTAATTGATTGAATAACCTAGACAAAAAACTAAAATATACATGTACATCTAGGGCTAATAAATATAACACTAAAATAGAGATAAAATTATTTCATACCTTCAATTTTTGGCGCGAAACTATTGTTGTTAGAAAAAAATTATTTAAAAATTTAAATTTAATTTATATTTTTCAATTATCATTTTTAAAGAATAAATTTATTAAAAAATTGTATATGTTAAGAATTAATTTACTATATTCCTAACATTATTAAGTAAAATCAATTTTTAATAACTATTGTAACTAAAATTATTAAATATTACATATTAATAAAAAAAAATTGATGATTACTTGCTTAAAATTAAAATTAATGGATACATTGTAAGTAATCAGATTCATTCAAAATGGTCTACGGTTTTATTTTACGTTTTCATTAATCAATTTTCAACTAGTAGTTGTTTATGTGGAGATGTACAAATCGATTTCTCGTATTTTTCGAAAAGATTCGTAATTTCCCACCCATAGTCAATGAGCTATGAACTAACCTCACATTATTTCCTATTGACTAATTAACACGCTTTCTGTTTCTAGACTCAATCAAATAATTGTTAATATTATTGATTTTCCGTATTTCACATTCTATTCCACAAAAAAAATTTACCTGCTAAATAACTATTCGCAGTGCACCCCTATCTACTGATTGTTGCATGCCTGTGGATGCGATTGCGAGTTTTAATACTAAGGAACATCTAGTCCAAGGCATTAGAGAACTAAAGTCTTAGAAATAACATAGGTACTAGCCAGTAGGCACGTAGACGGAAGACAACGAGTGAGTCAAAGCGAGAGAGTAAACGAATATAAATAAAGCAAGCACAATTTAGAAAGATTATCATCACTTGTATATCTTTAGATATTGAGCCGCATCAAAATTTTAATCCCATCGACTGGACTTCTCAATTCAAGTACGTGGTGCTATTTTTCAATGGTCAAAGATATCCACACCACATGGAAACTTCATTCCAATTTCCACCATAAGTGAAATACAGCAGTTTACGTGCTTTACATGTTGGCGACAGGACTAGAGTTCCAAGTGCTGCTCTCTCAGTCAAGAATAAAATCTTTGATCGTTTTCATAAATCTTTTCATACTTTGTCCTAATTTGACGTTGCACCAGCAGAATTTCAAATTTTGCTTGTGATTTCAAACAGGAAACTTCTTCTTTGATAACAAAAACAGGAGTAAAGAAAGACGGCTCTTCCATTAATTTATGTATTTTTTCACTTCTTGTTTGTGATAGGTGGAAGTATCTAGTTTGTCGATATTATTAGGTTTCTTGACTGTAAATTATAAAATAAAAGTACTCCTGTTCTTCAGCAGATACCGTGCGAGACAACTCATTACACGCGGGTTTGACTGTTTAAACCATCCAAGCAGGATTAGCAACGAAGCAAACTTATCTATTGGTGAGTACATATATCCTGAATCTCAATAGAGAAAACAATTCTAAGGAATCCACGCCCAGGAAGCAAAAAATCTTCCCTTTCATTTTATTTGAAAGTTTAAAAGAACATATTAAGAAGAGCAGAGGAGTTAGGAATATTGGGGATTGAAGATTTTACAGGAGTCAAGTACTCATTTGGCTAACCTTCGTAATACATTTATTTTTCTATTTCAATCAATGTAATCTTTCTTATTCTGTTTGAGAAACATTCTGTTTCTGTTGTAGCTTGAGTGAAAGTGGCAACTGTACTTCAAATCAATCTCCAAAACTGAAGATGAATAATGTTGGAGGCTCTACATCTTCCAACGCCATGACTTCCAATTCTCCTGATTTCCCCTTTGATTTAGCTACAGCTTATATAGATCATGCTTTATCTCCTCCTACTAATGAGGTAAAGCCAAATTATTTGCTAGTTTAGATTTTAATAATTATTATTAAGCCATTCTCTACGATGTTTGTTATTTTGGGATTTTGATTGCAAAATAATAATGATGTACTCACTGTTTACATTTGAATTTGATTATAATCAGTTATAACTTGTTCATACTATCGTTTCATATTTGCAGGACCCACCTTCTCAAATACTTTATATGAGAACAAAACTAAGGGATATGATGGCGCCCATTGCATCGGATTTTTCACAGCTTTGTGATGGTATTTCACAAGGTGCAATGATGTTTTCAAGTGAGGTAACCTAACTCATCTGAATAAACTAGTGGATTGAAACAATAACATTTGTGTTTTAATAAATAAACATTTTTTAACAGAACAATGAATTAGAAAAGGATTAAAGGGATTTTGAAACATTATACTTGAAAAACAATTACATTTGTTATAATTTCTTATTTCATAGTTTTGAATACTTTTATTATTAACAATATTACATCTGACCGATTTTTCTGATTCTTGATTCTTAAATCTATTATTTAAAAGATGTTTCTTCATTTGAATTAGGAATCCTCTAAATCTGTATCTGGTCGAGTACACACAGTAGCGTTGGAATTATTGAAAGGACTGGGGAAAGCACATTGGACTGCAGTAGCACTTTTAGCAATAGCTAAAGTGTTAGAAAGATTAGACAAGATTTCTACAAATGACAGGGATTGCATAGACCTCCTGAGAAGCCTACTTGACCTTGCCAAGTTTATCAAAATGGTGAAAGATATCAATACTGATATTGGTAGTGATATTTTAGTAAAAATGAAAGAAGCTCTGCACTTGATATTGAGTGGTTCGATTTGTTGTCATTCCTTTATCACAAGCAGAAAATGGTCCAAGTATGTACGTTACCATTTATTTCTTTCTAGTTTTTATTTTGAATTTCAGAAAATAAAAATTGTCTACAGGCATTTTTTTGACTAAAACCATTCATTTTAGGAAAGACATTTGTTTGCTAAATTTGAGCTACTGTTTATGAACAAAAAGGTTTTTGTTGACTAAAAGCATTGGAGAAGAACTTGTCTATCTACGGGGCAAAGTTGACAGCATGAAAATGGATATTCTTCTTCGCATGAATTTCATATTGATGAAATCTCTCATCTCGCAACCATCAAGCCAGCAAAATGTTAATGCACAACGGCAAGACAGAAATGATTCAGGTAATAATATGGGAGATTCTCACTGCATTTAGAATCAATAAATAAAACTATAGGAGAATTAAAACCTTCTAGGGGCACAATTCTGATAGAGTGATATGTATTGATAAGTAGGAGGAATTTTTTTGCAGTGTGTCAAGTTATGATTTGATACAGGAATTTTTTTTCTTATCTATCAATTGGTGGGTTAAAAGGGTTCTATTATGAATGATTCATAAGGTACAACATTTGCTGAAGGTTTTGCAAATGGAGTAGCAAGTAAAGAAGGACCAATTTTAGAAAAAAAATCATAATTAAACGCCACCATTCATTCTCATGAAAAATAGATTCGTGTGAATCACTACTCATAAAATATATGAATTTGACTCAAAAACTACATAATTAAATCCTATATTATTTTTTTAAATATGATATATATTTTAATTTTATTCTTAATCAAAATTGTAAGTAATATCCATTCCATAAACTCTAAATCCAACTAATATATATTCTGTCAATCTGGAAAGGTCCCATTCATATATCAACAAATATCATACTTTTACATCCAACAAAATTTGATCCCTCAAACTTTTGACCATTAATGTATAGCTGTGAATTTGAAATAACCCTACAAGCAATCCAATGACTAATTTCTAGATTACAATTTTGTTCACCTGTTATTGGAACTTATCTTGTTTATTAGCAGGTGAAATGGCAAATATATTTACAACTACATTGCGTATAAGAGCTTCAGACATCACTTCACCAGAATTTGGTAACTTCCATGATCTTACCAGGGAAAAGCGTTGCCGAGGAAGAAAAAGGCTAGCCCGAAAATTTGCCAAATTTGCAAGATTTTTAATGACTACAGCAAAAGGCCTTATAAAATTGCTGGCACGTATTTTTAATGTATGCCGAATGTCTGCAAATACACATTCGTTTAGAGAAAATGAAGACCTAATACCTCTATTGAAACCATGGATGGCGATGGAGGACAACAAAAGAGTTCTTTGTAAATCTACTCTGAGAAGAAATTGGCTGGACCTTGGACGTCATGAAAAAGGGGGTTTCGATGTATATACAAAATAATTTTTCTTTCCTCTGATTCAAGAGAAATACTATTGTATGTGAAAATTATAATTGTGGGGTTATATGCAGTGGCTAGGGTAATTCTTTTAATAGTGATTCTTGAAAATTAGAAGTTTGGTGGGCTAGATGTTTATTTGTATTTTTTTTTTCTTTCATTTAAACTTTTAAAAATATGCATTCATACACTTTATAACAACAGAGAAAACCAGTAAGTTTGTAATTATTTCCAACACTTCAAAGAGAAATCTGAATGAAGTGACAGGAAAATTGGCAGTTTGCATACTTCCAGCCTTCCTATAACCATTTTAAAAGACAAAATTAAATAAAAATTATGTGATTTTTTTTAGTTTTTTTTAAGAAGCACCCACTCCTTCGAAAAAAGATCAGGAGATCATTAGATAATAAAATTGCGAGCTAACATGCTATGGAAAAACTTATCAGAATATTTATTTTCGTTGAAAAGGAATTTTGACTGGTAGAAAGCAAGTCGTAGTGAAAAGATGGACCAAAATACAGCATCTTCATCATTCTAATATTTTGAATCTTGTGGGGTCACCTGCAGCAGAAAATGAATCAGTTTAGTTTATGATTATATTTCCAATGGAAATCTGTCATGACCACCACTATCACATTGATTAAATTGGAAAGTAAAATACCTTTTACATAAGGCTTTAGGTAAAACAATAACATAATTATTTTAGAGAGAAGAATGGAACCAAAAACTATTTGGTGCAATATATTTAAATAAATGTAGATACTAAATAAACAAATGGTAATTAATTACAATTAGATTATTAGAAATTAAGAAAAATCAGAAGAACGTCTTAGAATCTGAAGTTTAACTGTTTGGTCACTTTCATGAGTGTGGGAACAATTGTGAATTTGAACATGACTTGTAGATTTGAATTTATGTATATTGAATAGAATGCTCTATTTTTTTCCATTTGTGCTTTTATTTTCTTAGGTTTGTAAATCTTATATGTATATATGGGTAGCATTGAGGGACATTGTTCAAGAGTTTGTTAGGCAATGGTCAATTCTTCTATTGTCAAACACATAGATGGATCAATTTAAAAACTTAAAAAACAAAGATCAAATAGATGCTTCCATTGTAGTATGGATGCTTTCATTTTTCTCTTTAAATGCTAGATGTCGATGTAATGGTCGGAAAAAGGGGGTCCAATGTCCTAAATTCAAAGAATCTAGGATGTAAGGGGCCATTTCACAAATTCCATTAGAATACCAACCACAAAGCCAAGAGATTGACTTTCAATCTCAATGGCGAGTCAATCATACCTGGGTTGGTGATTCTTTAGAGCATTAGGATGATTAGGAATGATCTATAAATGATTTGAAATGGTGAAACTAATTGAAATATATGACCTGAAACGTAGAAAAAGAACATAGGTTCACCAAAACATATGGTTTTATAATAAATCTAGAATGTTTCACCTAACTGACTATAAATAGAAAGGGTAAAATGTGGTGTGATGAACCTACCTTCTTCTATTTCATTCAAAAAATGAGATCCTCCAAGTTAGAATTAACTTTCAGCCCTTAGGTGAGTCAATTCTATGAAAGATCTAACAACTTCCTTTATGTGTGCATGGACGGGGGCTAGAGTTCAAACAACACTTTTGGGAGATGAAAATAAAATAGAAAATGACCTCAAATTTGTAACCTAAGACCTTATTCATGTACATGAGGCCTATATCTAACATAAATAGTCAATTTTGTATTTTTTGGATGAGTGAAAGACACTTAAAACTTGCCTCATAAACCAATTGCTAAGTGTTTAAAAATGGTGAATGGGTCCTAAGATAAATTTTTGAACTAAATTTTTGGAAGCTTTTGAAGACAGATCGAAGATGCAATTTCCCACTAGTTTCACTCGAAAATGACAAAAAAAAATCTGAGATTTGAGTTTTCATGATCTTGATAACTTTTTTTGCAACTTTGACAACTTTTGCAACTTTTACAATTTTTCACTTTCGAGATCTACAATCTTCAATTTTCCTTCAACCTAATATCTTCAACACAAACACAAGAGGGAAAAATTGTTTGTTTTGGTGAATGGGGCTTTTCCTTGGTCAAAACCCATTTTGGTAATTCAACCTTGAATTGAAATAAAACATAAAAGGAATGATGAATGAACACTGCAATGTTTCAACTCACCAAACCCTTGAATAGAGATCCTTGAAGCAATGAAACTTGTATGAAATGGGTGAATTGGATGCTTGATTTGATGACTTGAATAGGTGCTTGAATGCTTGACTTGGAACCTAAAACCTACATCACAATGTTACCTCCAAAAAAATACATGATGCTTGATAACATTGACATGATTCTTGAGGTCTTGATTGCTGATGTAGATGCTTGAGAAATATTCTCTTGAACACCTTTGATAGTAATATTAGCTCTTATGAAGTCTCTCTTAAAAATATCTAGTTAATTTGATGACATAACCTTGTTGTTATAGATATCTATCCTTAATTTCTCAAAAAATAAACATTGCAAACCAACATTGAAATTTAAATTTGGGATCATAAAAATACCACCAAAAAAATGTTTTGAAAATGGGTTCAAAAGGCTTAGGGAGGATCCATTTTCCCATGGATTAATGGGTCCCAAGCCCCTATTCCTAGAACACACATTACTTAAGGTAAAGTGTTATGCGTTGGCATTAATTATTAAGAAGTTTCCCCTTTGGAAAATGCAATTTATTAGGCTTGTAGATGCAAAATAGGGCTTATTAAGGAATACTTATGTCCAATTTAATTAAGAGGGCCTAAAAAAAGTGCAACAATTTAAAGTACATTTTTCTACACTAAATTTAGCCCCACTTTAGTGAGAGGATGACCTTAGATCAAACTCACATTAAAGTAGACAAATATGTGTCAAGAGGGGTTCAAGTGAATAAATATTGATGGAATAGAATGAAAAGGATCAAGGAGGTTGTGCAAGCCCTCAAGGATCTAAGATTCTATGGAAAACCAACATAAGCACAAAGGGAGACACACACAAGATAAATGATATGAGGCAACAAGACAAGATACACAAACATACAATGTCAAAGACTTGAAGAAAGAAAGAAAAAGAAAAGGAAAAAGGGGATGGATCAAGCCTCAAATTTTTTTCCAACTCGATGTGGATCAAGCCTTAGCTATTTGTCAAAAAAAAAAATTCCAAGTGGAACCTGCTATCCACTATATAAACAAACAATGCACTCACATGGGCTAGTGAAATTTTTTGTCCACTAGGTGAGCCCCCTAAAAGGTGGCTGATGGGAACGTCGTGTTAGGTCTACAGGGTGCCACACATACAACCATACCAAAATTTATACCTCTAGATAACCTTGATAAGGTGCCACACAACATGATCAATATTCTCTACTAATACTACACAAAATTCAACATGAAATGTCAAAAGGAAATAATGCTAACATCAATAAAATAATGGTAATGTAAATGTCACAGTTCCTAGGAGATGTATACTATCATCACTAAGAAGGTAACATCCAAACAATGAACGGGGGACCATATGCCCCCACTTAAAATGTTAAAATACTTGCTATGTTGGTATTTTAAGTAGAAAGAGAGGAAGAGGTGATCCTTGAAAAGAATGCACACCTCAAAGAACTAGTTATCCTTTCCCCCCAATTATAGAGACAAATAAAACCACCAAGAAATATCATGTTTTTTCCAAGAGACATATATTTGCACCTAAAATTGTACCACCATGAATGGCAATGGGCAAGACACATAAAGCTACCAATGCCACATAGTGATGAGAAATGCGATAGGATGAACATTAGTATCAATTAGAGGAAATAGGTGCATTAACACAAGGAAGAGCACCACAATCCTTAAGATGTTGAATTTTATCACTCAAAGCCTTACATTCATTAGTAGAATGACCATGAATTTTATGATATGTAGAAAATGAACTTTTATTGTAAAATTTCTTTCATGTTTTTGGAGGAAAAGTAATCAAGCATTCTTTGAGAATCCTCGACAAGATAGTCTCTTGATCAATAGTAGGCGATATTTCTTTCTTAGCACAAGATGTCATACACATAGTAGATGATAAGGCATTAGATGAGGATGAAGATAAAGGCTGGAAACCTAGACCTTTCAAGTATGGTATAGACTTCACTCAAAATTTATATCATTTTTTTCCATTTTTTTATTATATCCATGTTGAGAAAAGAGTTAGTATTTGTAATGTAGGAAAATGTAATCCTTTACATTTTATCACTTGTTCAGGCCCTCGTATTTAAAATTGGACTTAATAATGCCTTAATTTAGTGTTGTTAAATGTACCTTATTAGATTTAGACACTTATATATTCCCTCTTAAATAATTTAACTTAATTATGCCTTAATTGGCCCTTTAATTTATTTCCAAGCCTATTAAATTACATTTTTCGAAGGGGAAACCCAACATTAATTAACACCTAAACATAACACTTCACATTGAGCAATGTGTGTCCTAGGTTTATGGACCTAGAACCCATTCGCCCATGGGTGAATGGGACCCCCCTAAACCTTAGGACCTAAATTTAAATTATGTTTTTAGTGGAATTTTAACATATTCAAATCCGTAATTCAACGTTGGCTTGTGATATTTTAATTTTGAGAAATTAAGGATACATATGTATAAATACAAGGTTATTTCACTAAGTTTCACCTATCAATTTTATGAGATTTGAAGAGTATTTTCAAGAGAAATTAAAGGCATTCAAGAGGAGATTTATTATATTTTTATTGCAACATTCAAGATCCATTCATCATATCAATGTCTTCATGTATCATGCATGTTTTTTGAGCTGACATTGTGATGTAGGTTTCATGATCAAATCAATCATTCAAATTATCATTTCAAGCAAGATTCAAGTGTCAAGATCGAAATTCAATTCAACCATCTTATGCAAGAACTACAGACCTCCTAATATTTCCATTTATCAAGGTTTCAATCAAGGGTTTGTTGAGTGGTAACATAGCTTTGTTGATTCTTCATTCCCTCTTTCATGTTTCATTTAAATTCAAGGTTTGATTACCAAAATGAGATTTGACCAAGGTAAACCCCTATTAACCTAAAAAATATATTTTTTCTCTCTTGTATGTGTGATTGTAGGTTTAGGTTGAAGAAGACTTGAAGAAATTTTGAAGTGCAAGATTTAAAAAGTTGTAAAAGTTGTCAAAATTGTTGTCATCTCATGGAAAGTAAGATCCTGAAGTCATTTTCGATATTATGATAGTGAAACCTAGGCAAATTAGAAGATTGAAATTTGTATGAAAGGCTCCTAAAAGATACAAAAACTCCCTGCACTTGGACCCATTCACCCATGGGTGAATGGGTCCTAGATTTTCTTTTGAAAAGTCACTTTTGGTGACTGGTACACATGTTTCTCCCCTTCTCTGATTTGTAATTTTATTTTTAATTCTATCAGTATTGAGTTTAATATTGTTATTTTAAGTGTTAGATTATATTTTGGTGTTGAGTTTCTATTTTCTAGTTTTTCTCCCCAAAGTGTTATTTGACCTTGATACCCGTCCTTCAGTCATAAGGAAATATGAAGATTTTCACTTTGACTTAAGTCACCTAAGGGTTGTTAATCAATTATTTGTGCTAGGTATCTCATTTCTTGGTGAAATAAAGGAAGATAGGTTTATTTTGGCTCACCTCACCTTATCATCAAACCCCAAACCTATTTTTTGTCTATTTCATTATCCAAGAACATAACATACTTCCAACTCAAATGAAGAGATTTTATGCCTCTAAGAAGTGTTGGCTTCTTCACAAGCACACAAATCCTTTTTAATCTTTGTAAAGTTATGTATCTCCCTCTCATGAGGGATGGGAGTTGAAGAGCCCCTATCACCACCATTGGGTGATATTTTTGATGTAGAAACAAGTTGAGTAAATGAAACACAAGGCTATTTTGGTTTAGATTGTGAGATTTTCTATTCTCTCATAAAGGAGGGTGTAAAATCTAATGAACCTCAATCATCCCTAAAACATGTGTTTGAAGATGAATCATTTGTATATGACTCTTTAAAATTTGAGGATGAGATTTTGGACTCTTCTTTGAAACAAGGTGTAAAATCTAACAACCCCTAATCATCACCTAAGATTTTTGTTGTAGATGAAATAAAATTAGGATTATCATCAACTTTTATAGGTTCTTACTTTGAGGTTGGAATTAAAATATTAGGGGAGTTGAAAGTGTTATGATCATGTTGAACTTGTGAATTATAGCTTTGTTCATCTTCTTCAATTGTGTATACATTGGTGTTATATTTAAATTTCATTTCATAGTGAAGAGTAGATGGGACTCCTTTCATAGCATGAATCCATGGTATTCCTAGGAGAAGGTTGTCCGAAAGAGGTCTTGGCATTATATGGATTGGGGTATGCAAAACTACAGGTTCGACCTTAATAGGTAATGTGATTATTCCTAATGGTTTCCTATTAGCATTGTCAAAGCCACGAATATTAACATCATTAAGTTGAGTAAGATTATTTTCCACAACAATTTTATCTAGGAGATAAATGCTACAAAAATTAAGACTAACTCCATTGTCTGAGGGTGTGCCTAAATACAATTTCATTAATGATTAACTTTATCGTTAAGGCATCATGTTTATTTGTATCTCAAGCGAGGGTAATTCATGTTGAGGGAATGTGATATCTAAATTTTTTACTTTCATACAAACAAATGAGGTTGCTACATCATTCTATTTCACAGAAAAATGTTTATCATTATTTTGTAAACTTTCTTGGAGCATACTATTGTATGTAAGTGATGTTTGAATAAGATCCCATAAAGATATCTTAGTGGGAACTCATAATTTTATGTTTTTCAATAGATCATACTCCTTTCCTCCATGTAAAGGAAAAGAAGGAGCACTAGGAAAAATAGGTTGAGGCAATGGTAATGAAGTGGGAATGGTTTGTGGTTACCTATTGTTCCTTGTATTATATGTGTGAGAAATGGTATTATAACTTGGTTCCTACGAAACATTGTTACTATCGAGTTGCCTTATGAAATTCAAGATATCTCGTGGGGATAATTTACAAGATCCTATGATGGGAGGTGATTTAGGAGGATCACTAGTTAAAGGAGATCCAATTTGTGCATTCACAACCTCAACTAAGTTATCTATATGACATTATAGTGAGGGGAGATCTAATGTGAACTTGACATCTTCATCTATACCATCCTAGTTTTTGTTGAGAGAAATGTAGCATTGGAAGAGGGAGAAACAAGATTATCATGAAATTCAATAATTGGGTCTTCTAAAACCAAAATACCTTCATCACAAGTAGTAGAGGTATTGAGAGAAGAACAACTAGGATTGTCATGATTGTCTATAATTGCATCTTCTTGTGCTAAAGATTTAGTTGATGATTTAGGCTATATTAAGTTCTCAAGGGCTTCATCTAACATGTCAAAGTCATCGCAACTAAAGGGTTTGAAGGATATGCTTTCTCCAAGGTTGACCATTTATTTTTTATTTTTTTGTTTCAATTTTTTGAGATCGTTTATGGTTTCTAATGTTTAAAATTTGAAAAATAACTTATCCAATGCAATACAATGATGAAATAAACAACTAAAAATCTGCAATAGGGGTATGTGAAGGATCATGATGGGCCAAAAAGTGATGATATCTAAGAAATATGATGGCTCATGTGGCTGATGACTTTTTTTTTACCCAAAATTGATGAAATGAAAAGGGTTTTCAAAGGAGATTCTCATCTTTCGACCAATATAAATTATGCTTTAATTTGAATTTAATAAGTAATTTTTATTCATTTTCTATTTGAATTACGACTAAAGTCCTGATTGATAGGCTGATTAACAAATATCTATAACTTTCAAACGGTATCACATTTTTTGAATCCAAAACATGTGTCACATTCTATTCTTCACATACTATAGGATAAAAATAATAATTTTAATTTCATGAAGTTTTGACCAAGTTAAGGTGGTTAGACATACAAGTTTTTATATTTTTTTAAAAAATTATTAAAAAAATCATAATTAATTATTTACTTGGAAAAAAATTAGAAAAAAATATGCATCACATCGGGACATGAGTCCCCTACTTATATCTAAAATATTATAAAAAAATATTATCATTTTATTGTGTTTTGGGTGGTCAGACAGACACTTACTTATTTTTTCTCTGAACTTTAAGTACTACTGCATTGAAATTTCAAATTTTCTCCAAATAGATTTATTTAAAAAAAATAAAAAAACTAGTAGTTTAGAAACTACATTCAATTTTCTACAGATTTTATTCTTACATATTTTTGAAATAATATAGATAAATTATTCAAATTTTTATATCAAGTTGCCTAACTCTAATTTTCTAAATTTTATTGCCACTTAAGGGCCTGTTTTTTCCATGATGATCCTGCACATAACCATAATCTAATTTTAAAACAAAAAATAATTTTTTCAATTTTCCCCAAATTTATACTAAAAGAACAACTTTTTTCAACATTCAAATAAGATTGTACTAGATTTTCAAAATCCAGATATAACGATAGGAACATGAAGCTAAAATAAATGTTTAAATGCACTGAGAAATTATTCAAAATTTCTCTACAGGGACTCATTTTTCCATGGATGAATGGGTCCTTTCTCATGGTTTAAAAAAAAAAAAATTATAATTTCTCAGTTGTTTTATGTGTTTTTGGTTCCAGGTTTCATATTGTAACTTTTGTGACAAAGTTTTCTATAATTTTATGACATAATGCAAGTGAAATAAAGGACAAATGATGAACAATATGACACTTTTTAAAATGCAATTTTGACTCAATTTTTGAATATGAATGATGAAAAGTACACTAATATGAAAACACTATTGAAAATTAATGTAATATGCATGTTGTTGTTTTTGGATTTTTCAGATTTAAACAATACAAAAATACTAATTTAAAACCCTATATACAATGTAAACTAATGCAATTTTGAAAACCCTAAATGAGATGCAAAGTAATGCAATGCAATAAAACTTATACAAATTCTAGATCTAGGGTTTGGATAATCTCCAAATAAAAAATTTGAACATTCAAAATATCAAGTTCACCATAATGAAACATAGAAAATTAACATAGGTTCACCAAAACATATGATTTAATACTAAATCTGGAATGTTGAACACCAAACTTACTATAAATAGAAAGGGTAAAATGAGGTGTGATGAACCTACCTTCTTCTATTCCATGCATGAAATGAGATCCTCCAAGATAGAACTAACTTTCAGCCCTTAGGTGAGCCAATTCTATGAAAAATCTAACAATTTCCTTTATTTGTGTGTTGATGGGGGTACAGTTCAAACAACACTTTTGGAAGATGAAAATAAAATAGAAAATGACCTCAAATCTATAACCTGGGACTTGATTCATTTAGATGGAGCCTATATATAACATAAACAATAAATTTTGTATTTTTTGGATGAGTGGAAGATGCTTAAAACTTGCTTCAAAAACCAATTGCCAAGTCTCCATAAATGGCGAATGGGTCTTGAAACAACTTTTTGAACTGAATTTTCAGGATCCTCTGGAGATAGACCTGATATGTAATTTCCCACCGATGTCACTCAAAAATGATGAAAAATAAGTTTGAGATATGAGTTTTCATGATATTGACAATTTTTCTTGCAACTTTGACAACTTTTGAAACTTTTGCAATTTTTCACTTTAGAGATCTCCAATCATCAATTTTCCTTCAACCTAAAATCTACAACGCAAACACAAGATGTAAATTTTATTTTTTTTCCGTGAATGGGGGTTTTCCTTGTTCAAACCCCATTTTGGTAATTAAACCTTGAATTGGAATAAAACATGAAAGGAATGATGAATGAACAATGCAATGTTGCAACTCACCAAACCCTTGAATGGAAATCCTTGAAGGAGTGAGACTTGCATGACATGGCTGAATTGGATGCTTGAATGATTGAATTGGATCTTGAAACCTACATCATAATGTTAGCTCCAAAAACATGCATGATGATTGATAACTTTGACATGATGCTTGAGGTCATGATTGTTGTTGTAGATGCTTGAGAAATATACTCTTGAACACCTTTGACAATAATCTTAGCTTTGGTGAAGTCTCTCTTGAAAATATCTAGCTAATTTGATGAAATAACCTTGTATTTATAGATATTTATCCTTAATTTCTCAAAAATTAAACATTACAAGCCGATATTGAATTTTGAATTTGGGATCATAAAAATACCGCCAAACAGATGTTTTAAAAATGGGCTCAAAGGCTTAGGGAGGACTCATTCATCCATGGGTGAATGGGTCCCAGGCCCCTAATCCTAGAACACACATCACTCAAGGTAAAGTATTATGTGTTGGCATTAATTATTCTCAATTTTCCCCTTCAAAAAATGCAATTTATTAGGCTTGTAGATGCAAAACAGGGCTTATTAGGGCATAACTAAGTCCAATTTGATTAATAGGGCCCAAACAAAGTGTGAAAATTTAGAGTACATTTCTCTACACTACATGATGTAATATGTAAAATGGAAATTCTCTAAAATAAGTGGGTTGTAACAACACTTTGTAGGTAGATCTAGGAGATATCAAAGAGAATGTACCTATCACCAGTATTTGATTTTGGCATGCACAGAGGGATTGGTTCATCCCGAGGTGAATGGGTTTGTGATTAGGTTTCCAAAAATAATTTTTACAATTGTCTAGTGTTAGATCTAAGATTTTTTTCACTTATAAATTTATTAGAATTTAAAAATAAATTATGTAGGTGATTTTTTGTAGGTTCACAAGAATGATGACAACAAATGCAATAATGCAAAATTTATCTTTGAGATCCCTTCAATCCTTCTTCAAATTGTAATGTGCACATACACAAAAAGGGAAAAATGTTTGTGCCATATAGGGTTTTTCTTCAATCAAAATTCATGAATAGTGTTCCCACTTTCACAATGACAATGTCAATGCTAAATACCTTAATGGAAAGGAAGGAAATGATGAATGCACAATTTTCTACAACTCACCACCCTTCAATGGCTTCCTTGAAGGGCTAAATAGATGAACATCACTTTAAAGGAATTGGATCTTTCTTGCCTGATTTGATTGAATGCTTAAAAGCATAAAAACCTACAACACTTTTTGGCCTTCAACATGAATAGGTCTACATAAACTTTGACATGATGTTAGGATCTTGAATTTTGCTACAAATGATTGATAGTTTCTCTTGAATGCTCTTATAAATGATATTTTCTCTTGAATTCTAGAATGTGTTTCTTTTTAGATTTCAAATGGTAAAATAACTAGGTATTTATAGGTGTTTATCCAATTTCCCAAAAAATAGATTCCAAAATATGACACCTACAATTTGAATCTTGATTGTTAACATTTTTCCAAACAAACATTTTAATTTGTGTCATAGCTCATAAAGGGGACCCATTCACCCCTCAATGAATGGGTCATAGCATATACTTCCAAGACACACATGATCCAAGGAAATTTAATTATTAAATGCATTTATTTACTGTTGGTTCCCCTTTTGGAAAATAGTAAGAATAAGGCTTTGGAATGCATAATTTAAAAAATTAGAATCTTAATTAAGTCCAGTAAATTAAGGGACCCAAACATATTGTGAAATTGTAAAGGTATACAATTTTATACACTACATTAGCCCCCCACTTTAGTGAGAGTATGAAATTACACTAAATTATGCTAGCATCTCATGGAATATAATTGCTTCACAAAGCTAGCAAGTTGCATTATGCTAGACACTCATGGAATATAACTAGTTCACAAGGCTAGCAAGTTAAATTTAGAAAGACACTCATGCAATATATTTCTTCACAAGGATAGCCAATTACATTATGCTATAAACTCTAGAAACTCATGGAATACATGGCACCATTGGCAAATCAATTTTTATTATGCATAGTGGCCATGATTATGAAAAAAATTAAATGCACAAAAGTCAAATAGTTAAGATAATCAAAGGGGTTTTACTTAATGCATGGAAGGAAAAACCTTAGGGAACATCACACTTGACATCACCACCAAGAGAGGAGTACTCTAGGAATAATAGATTCACACCTTAGGGAATGCAAACCATACATTACCACCAAGATGAATATCACATGCCAAGAAGGGTCACACTCTTGTAGGACACCAAGCCCACTATTACCACAAAGAGGACACATCACATGAATTAATAAGACCACACTTTGGTTGAAAAGGTCACATTTCCTAGGAGATGTATAGTATTAGCACTAAGAAGAGACTATGTAAATAATGATTGGTAGACTATATAATCCCCCCTTAAAATGTTAGTTTACTTGCTGCACTAATATTTTAAGGCGAAAATAAGGGATCCCAAAAATGATTACACCTAGGAAAAGGCTACCTAACCCTTTGAACCCAAGTGTAAGGACAAAAGGTGAGGCTAAAATGCATGATATGCTACTCCTTGAAAAATAACCATAACTACCACACAACAAGGAACAACAACTAATGCTATTTGTTAATTGAAGGACAATAACCAAGACCTCTTCTTTTTTCTTGTATGTTGGGTTCTATGGGAGCTCTAATGCTTTGTTCTTTCACTCCACATCCTTTTCTATTAAAGCCAAATTGTTTGAATAGTTGATATCCTTTTCCATAAAGAGCTTCTATTTCTTTCAAAGATGAAGGTTTCTCATGATCTATCTCATCATATATGGATGTGTAAGTTGTATCTTCTTCTTTCATAGAAGTGGTGGATACAAATTCTTTTGATGACTTCGCTATAGATTGTGTTGATATCGCCGTTGTTTCTTTTCCTTTTTTGGATTTCGTTGTTGTGATTTTGTATTAGCCCATGAAGGTAGGTGTGAAATCTAATGAACACCAATCATCTTCTAAAAATTTTGCTACTAATGAAAGTTACTCATCTTTTCTTCTTCTTGCAAAGGTTCCACTTTTGAATTTGGTATTAATGTCTTCAAAGGGATTCCCATTCCTTTGTCAGTTTGTAAATAGTTTTTAAATTTTGGATCAGCTTTTATCATGTAAACCTTATTTTTTTAAATGTATTTCAAGATATGGTGTAGCATTGAAAGCAATGCATTCATTTCATGAATCCATAGTCTACACAAGAGGATATTATATGAAATAGCATGGGACATGACATGGATAAGAGTTTTTCAAATAAATTTACCAAAAAAATATAATGAATTTTTTAAAGGGGTTTATTCTAAAGATAATTAAAACATAATCCATTTTAGAAATTATATAAAGTAAAACTATGTAGAAAATACAAAATGTGACAAATCCTACTTACAAAGATTATCGTCATCAATTAAATGAGTTGATAACATAATTACAAGATATAAGCTTATTTTAAACATGGGAGGATCACATTCTAGTACATATATCTTACAATAAGTATTATTATAATTACATGAGGAGACTAAAATTTCCTAAAATATACTGTTTAACATATCATACTAATTAGAAACTAAAGGCAAGGGGAAAAAAACTCCCTCTTGAAAACCACCTAAGCTCCCCATGGATGAAGACTACAAGATCATTAGTCCCAAATGAGGGGTCTATACCACCATGCTAGATGATAGCCACTAGGGAACAAGCACACACACTCATGAATAAAAAGGGGAGTACTTATTACACACACACACCAAAAAATAAAACAAAATCATACATCCATTACATAAAAATAATGATACACTATTTATTGAACACACCTAGATACTGAGAGTGGGGGTGAATCAACATCTTAATTTTTTTTAACCCTTTTACATCATAAACCCTTCAACAATATTCCAATTTAACCTCTTAGAAAGATCAACCACTGATGTAATACCCCTTTGTTTTTCTTTTTGGACCGGACAATGTGTCCTTGTTTTGTTTTGTTTTGTTTTCTTTGATGTGGTTTATGGATATTCAAATACCTTATCATGTGTGTGTTATTTAATCGCTATTTATAGAGTGATAGACTATTTGTGTGATGTGATGTATCTTATCTGATGCTTTATTTGACATGCTTTAATTGGTGTAATAATGTTAGTTGTTATAACATGTTTATTGCATATGAGTTATTGGATTATTATGGAACTGTCAGTTTATGTTGAGTGTATTGGTGAAGGGGACGTGATCACAACACTCACTTGCGATTGGCTTGTGATTCTATGATTTTGTCTTCATGGTGTGTATTTTATGCTGTTATATATATATATGTGTACTTTGATATCTCGTTTATAGGTTTGTAGGTACATGACATCGACTCCACCTGGCTTCATAGGTTTGAGCGTGTCGACCCAATGGTTAAGTTGAATGGGAGATAGTAACTAGGTAACATGTCTCAGGTCTAAACCCTAACCACAATGCATCATCAGTCGTTGTTTGGTGTGTCTTCATTTTCCTTGTTATTACTATTTAATTTCCACAGTTTTGATGTTAAATTATGCATTAAATAATGTATATTTATTTAATTAATTTTAGATAATATGATGAAAGCTTTCTATTTGAATTAATTAATTAAATTAAATTTATTTAGTATATTAAATTTAATCCTTGTGGTTAAATTTATTTATTAAGTAATTAAATTATTTATTAAGAAAGTTGTTTAAAGGAATTAAATATAAATTGGAAATTAAAAATTGAATATGAAATTATTAAATTATTTATGTGAAAATAAATGTGATTGATAAAAGATATTTGTTAATTGCTAGCATGTGTTAGTTAATTAATTGAGGGTTGTTAAAAAAAATTAATTCCCAGAGGAAATCTTGGCTTTGGGTGAGGAAGCAAAAAGCTTCTTCACGACAACATTTAGGATATTTTTGGGAGGTTGAAAAATTGAAGAGGCACGGAAGATTTTAGGTTTTTCTATTAAAAAATTGAAAAGGATTTTGAATTGGAAGAAAATTGTGAACAAGTAGCATTCTTAGATTTGTTTGGGATAGGTTGTTGTGGTGTTGGATATAATAATGTGCTTTGGAAATTGTGTTTGCTAGGAAGAAGCTGTGAAAGCTTTGGAAGAGGCTCAACATCAAAAACTTCAATACTATAGAAGCCTCATTGAAACAGGTTCCATTCCCAACTTATTGTTTTAGTTTAAAATTTTAATTGGAATTTTATTACTGTAGAATACTGCTATGCTAGATTTGTATGTGAAGGTTTATTTTGTTTAAGAAAAGTTGAATTTAAGGCTTCTTTGATTGTCGTGAAGAAACCTAGAGCCTTTGTAGGAAATAAATCCTTTGTGTAATCATAGGAAACCTCTATAGCAAAAAATGGTAAGGCTTCTGGATTTGTAGAATTGCCTTAGAAAAACCCATTGGAAAACAAAATAAGATTTGGAAAATTGATTCGGAAGTTTTGTGTTTAAAATTATTGAAAACTACTGTAGGGAAAATTGTGTTAAAGAGTAGGAAATTTAAAACAAACCCTGTTGTTTTGTTTCAAGAGATATTATTGTGAAATCCTCTCTAGAATTTGGGTATTTTCTAGAAAGTTGCACAATTTTCCTGTAATTGTTTTTGAAAATTTTCTTCCCAGTTTCAAAATATCTAAGGTTTCATTTTATTTTAATATATATATTCATACGTATATATATCTATATATGTATATACATATATATTTACTATTAAATATAAATATATATATACATATAACATATATATACTGTGTTTTATTTAAAATAATTTTTGAATCAAAATCATCATACGACGCATTTCCAAATCGTGGGTTATGGATTCACCTTTTTTTTCCTTTTATAGTTTCGCTATTTTTTGGTTTGCATATGGGAAGGAATGGGGAGGCACTTCCTGCCCACCATTGCTCCCTTAGGGGAGAGGTGGTGTGGAGGGAGAGCCTCTGCACCCCCTCCCATTCCCCTTTTCTTGTGCATGGGTTGAAAGGGGGGTTTCGACAATGATAGTCACCCCCTCTCCTTTATTATATAAAAATTGCGATCAAACAGTCCACCAGATAAAAGAATGTGGGTCATTCAATGTTTCGTATTTATTTAAAATATTTGATTTAATATTTATTATATATTACAATCAGATTTATAAATAGTATATATGTTGTATATATATATTTATATTTATATAATATATATATAATTTATATATATAATATATATTATTTATATATATATATTGTGTATATATATTGTATATATGTGATATTTAGATATTACATAGTATTTTTATTATATTTAATGTATATATAAATTTTTATATAATTAAATATATTAAAATATATGAGATGATTATATTGCATGAATATTTACATTAGAATGTATATTTAACGATTTTAAATAATTAAGTTGCATGCAATAAAAGATTGAAGCAATAAACTAGTACATGAAATGGACATTGTATTTAGTTGGGAAGTTGAAGTGACTTACTTACAGTTAATTTATGTTGCTTTTAAAAGTAATCAAGGGATTTGATTTAATTTTTTAAGTTAGTATTTTTCCTTCTTTGTATTTGGAAAGGTAATAAATTATTATTTTTAATTATTGCATTAGGGCAATTGTTCTTTTTACTGTGAAATGAATCTGAAAGGGAAATGGATTTAGTATATCCAAAAATAGTTATTTCCTCGTAATTGCCTTCTGTGATTATTTCCTCTGTGTTCATGTTGGGGGAAATGGGTTAAATGTGTCTTTAATATGTAAGTATTCCAGAGGATCCTAGAGGATGGGGGTTGTCATTTTGTGATGTCAACCATTTGTATTTCCCTTGGGTAGTGCATGGTGCCTTGTTAGTGATTTACTTAGTTTTCATGAATGGGGATTTCTGCCTCCTTTGGAAGGAGTAGATTATGTGAATTATTGCCTCCAGTGTTTGGAGTGGTTATGTTATCTAGTTTTTATGCACTTGGGATTCCCTTGGTGATTCATATGTACGTGTGATGTCAAATTGAAGAGTTGATTCCGTTAGGGGCCAGAGCCCCTAAGAGGTAAGATTGGGTAACCTTCAGAGGTGGTTTAATCAAGTGATAACTAAAAAAATGTACTTAGAAGATTAGGTAGTACTTCTCACTAAAAAATATAAGTTCTAGCCTCACTCGTAGTCATAAGTTCTTCTTTAGGCTTGGAGTGACTAGGAAGGCCTAGAATGGCAAGGTCATCTATCTTGTCTTTACGAGAGGTATTTTATTCCACATTAGTAAGTATGAGGGTCAGGGGTCAATTGAGATCTCCAAGATTTATGGGGTCTATGAAGATCTGCAGTGGGTAACTCATTATGAGCTATGTGGTGACACTCTGACTAGGACAACAATTGGTAGTTGTTTTTATGTGTATGGTTTTCTTAACATACTTGTTCTGTTTTATATCTAGAAGCAATGTGACCCATTTTAGTGTTGTATTATTGTACTTTTGGTTGTATGGTTCATGTACTTGGTTGTATCAGTATGAGTCAGTATGTGTCAGCCTGTGACTAGAGGTTGTAGGGTTGATCATGTTATGTTGTTACTATCTCCTAGCATGGGGGGTGTGCCTTCAGGTACCATTTGGTTGGGTGGAAGATGCACTATACACTGTTAGGTCCCCCTTTGATCTTTAGTTTGTGATGGTGAGATATCAAGTTGGAGAGCTCGTGGTTCTTGTACTCATTTCATGCTATGCATTTATTTAAGTTTGGCTCGTGTTTTTACCCCTCATTTGTATTCAAGGTGGATATTTGTATAATGTAACACATTTTTATTATTGCCTCATTCGGGGAATGAGAGACGTAACCTTATGATTAAGTTAATGAATATGGATTTTTGGTATATCTCTTTATGTTATGATGTAACTTTATTTTGTATGAGTATTCATTTCTTTATGTAAGTTATTGTATAGATGTTATGTGATGTATGTATGGGTTTTAAGTAATCCCAATCCTATAGCCTTAGAGGTTGTTGTCAATTAGTAAGTGAAAATGCATGTTACTCACTTTAAATAAAAAAAATTGGTGCGCTTAAGTAGTTAATTGCAATTTCCTTTAGGGTTATGTGGCGGGGCATTACAACTCATTCACAAATCAACAATAACTAATATAATTAGTAGCAATGAAAGATAAGGCAATGAAAACACATGCAGAAGATAACACTAGATTTACATGGAAAAACCAAGAATGAAAAAACCGCAAAGATAAAACTATCAATATAGAAGCTCACTGCTTAGAGAATCACAAATTTAAGGTTCACTACTAGTGGACTTGTTGGATAAAGTGAAAAAACTTATGGAAAGATACAAGGATCTTGCAATATTGAGACACACAACCCAAAGGAAAGATAAAAATTAAAAGGACCTGATGAGATTCATTATCTGAGAGTAAGATATATGAAGAATATGAAATTACAATATTTGTCAACAATACACTCTTCTGATTGAGGCGTTAAAGCCCATTTCTCTTTTGTTTTCAAAATTTTCTACTTAAATTCAGTTTTGCACACCACCACACTCAATTAGTTCTTGAAATTAAAATTTTCTTACATTTATATCTTCTGGAAGATCTAAGAACATTAATTATGTTGGAAAAAGGAAATCAAACAATGATTTCCAAAAGTAGGCCATGGAAATGAAATGTGGTCCTATCTAGATGATAGAGAGGACAAAAGAAAATATTATTACTTTTTCCAATGTGATTCCAAATAAATCACATGCTTCTGCACAACAACCCAAGTCAACAATAGGAAACATGTAGATGAAATGTGTAGCACATAACTAGTTAGCCAAAAAAATTACATCCAACTGAATTTAATCAATACGATTCTCAACAAGATAAGGTAGGACCCAAATACACTTTAGCACAACTTCATATGTTTGTGAAGACCACCAAGCACATGATGTAAGAGAGATAAGAAGCCTTGTCGATGAGATATCCACTATTTTCCCAACAATATAACTCAACACAATATGTGGCACCAAAGAGATCAACCAATGATGTGTGGACCACAAAGATATGTTTCATTAACATCCAATTTTTTTTTCAAAAAATTCATTCACACTATCCTGGCACAAAAAACCACTCCAACCCAAATAGAAGTAGAACACTTCATCTCAGAAGCATAAAATACACAACAATGAGATAGAACATTAATAGATCAACTTGTGATACATAACACCACATGAAAAGTGAACTAAGACACTACACAAGCATTGAGATCACATCCACAAAACCTCAAGATAATAAACATCAATATAGAGAAATGTGGAGCATTTTTTGGACCAATTTAGATAATCTAACAAAAAGTGCCAATTCACTGTAATTACTAGAAATCTCCTTGGAAACGCTGGTGACCTAGAAAGATAGGAGTGCAACATCATAAGAACAAAAATACTGAATCTCAAACCACAAGAGCATATCTTTAATAGCAAAGAAATGTGGATCATTCTCCTGAATAACCTTCAAAGAATCTACTTGAAGCATAGAATTTCACCAACTTGCAGAGAGTATAACTTCCTTATAGTAACACATAATTCCTCA
Source organism: Sequoiadendron giganteum (assembly GCA_007115665.2). NCBI lineage: Eukaryota > Viridiplantae > Streptophyta > Pinopsida > Cupressales > Cupressaceae > Sequoiadendron > Sequoiadendron giganteum. The sequence goes on from CM021100.1 coordinate 359,184,502, forward strand.
AGAACAATAGGGGAGAGCATATAACATACTAGAGACCATCAAAAACATCTTTACACCATCATCACTACTTCTAATCCTCATCTTAATATATCATCATGATATATCTCTTCTAACAACAACCATACTCAATACTACTTTACTTTTCATCAAACAAGAAAAACATGAACATTAGTGATGGAACAAAAATATGGTTCCACCTCTTGGGAGATGGAACTTGGACCTATTTCACACTTTAATCATTGGAAAACATAGATCCCTCAACCAAGTGACTCAATTGAGGGAATTTTTATAGGTTTCCTATTGTGGTTGGATAGGGATTCACCATTAAAAGAATCTTCAAAGGAAAAATGAAAACTCTATGCACAATACCCTTGAAACTTAAGAACATGAAAATAAACTAATAAATAAAATTAAATAGAAAAGTACTTGGAGAAGTGAAGATGTCCAAACGAGATCTGAAAAACCTAAAAAATATTTTTTTAATGTGTACTAGGACTCATACACCAGGTAGGGCGATTTAGTCCTACTACAAGAATATGGGAAGAATCTGGAATCTTTTGGTGATAGATAAGGATGTACAAAAAAATGTAAAAAGGGGTATATTGGGACTCATACGCCCAGAGGGGAATTTTTGTCCCAGTACTAGGGTTTGATTGATATTTTGTAGCCTCTAGAGATATTTTGTAGCTTTTTTCTTGTCCGATATTCAAGTCTGAAAGTCTAAATTCTGGCTTGTAGGTGAGTTTCTGTGAAGATGACAACTTCAAGACAATTTTTGCAACTTCATCTTCAAACGATCTTCAAGCTCCAATTTACCTATATCTGTAAATAGACACCAAGAGGGAAAGATTTTTTTTGTTAGTGGATAGGGGTTTTCCTTGGTTAAACCCCATTTTGGTAATTAAACCTTGAAATGAAATAGAAAAGCATGAAGGAATGATGAATAAACAAATGTAAAGTTACAACTCACCAAACCCTATAAATAAAGGCTGCAAACTTGTGTGGAATGGCTAGCATGAATGTGGATCTTGAATCTTGATTGTTGATATGAGATAATGTCTTTAAATGCTTGCTTGAATCATGCAAACCTACATAATTAATGTTATCTCACAAATACACATGATGCACATGATGAATTTGATATGATTCTTGAATCTTGAATTTTGCTCGAAATGCTTGATGATTTTTTCTTGAATACTCTCTTGATCATAAATTTTCTATAATTATTGAATGCATGAAAGCTTAGGATGTGCGGAGAACTTGCTAGCTTTTTGTTAGGATTAATGATGTGAAATAACCTTTTATTTATACTTGTTTATGCCGAATTTCCAAAAATTACAACACTACAACCCGACATTAGATCTATGATAATAAAATTCCACCAAGAATTTGATTTAAAAAAGTTCCAAGTTAAAGAGGGACTCATATGCCAAGTTGGGTGTATGAGTCCTAGTAGCTTAAATTTGGGACAAAAACTTCAAGAAATTTTAAGTCCAATGCAATATTTGAAATCAATCCCTGAGACCTAGGTGGGACCCATACGCCCAAAGTGGCGTATGAGTTTGAGATTAGTAGATTTTGAACACATAACCCAAAAACATGAATTATTATTTCATTTGTTAAATTTTAGGATTATCCAAAGAGAAATGTATTTAATTAGGCTTGTGGATGAAAAATATGACCAATTAAAGCATAGATAAACCTAATTTTAATTGAAATGGGCCCAAAACTTAATGTGAACATGTAAGACATATTACAACAATAAATTAAGGCATCACTTAGCTCATTTTATTAATTCCCAAATTAAGTGAGGAAAAGGGATACATTTTTCATCACTACATTTAGCCCCCACTTTAGTGAGAGGGTGACCTTATGTCAAACTCGTACTAAAGTAGACAAAATTACATCAAGAGGGGTCCAAGTGTACTAACACTAGTGAGATAGAATGAAAATGATCAAGAGGGTTGTGCAAGCCCCCAGGAGAAAGATTCTATGGCAAGCCAATATAGGCACAAAATAACACATATGTGAATAATGTATTAAGTAACAACAAGATGCAAGCATACACTATCAAATAAAGAAAAAGGATAAAGAAGGGTGGGTCAAGCCTTGACTGTTTGTGCAACATGATGTGGATAAATCCTAAGTTGTTTGTCCATACAAATTTACAAGTGGAACATGATGTCCACTACACAAACAAAATGCACACTCACATGAGCTAGTGGAATGTGACATGGACAATAGGTGAGACCTCATAAAAGTGAGACACATACACATGTAGTTGGTATATACCCACACAAACAAGCAAGTGCTTATGGGAAAGTCATGCCTATGGTCGAATCCCATACATACTAACCATACCAAAGCTATACCTCCTGATAACTTTGATAAGGCACCACACAACATGAAAAACAAGATCGATTAGGCAGGTAAAGCTTCATGTGATAACACCCATGAAAAAATATAATGGCTCCACAGGCAAGCAAAGTGTGTTATGCAAGGTTGCCATATAATAGTTATTGTAAATGCGAAATAGTGCAAGGTATGTTCAAAGGGGTTTTTCTTAGTTCATGTAAGATCTTAACTTAGGGAACATCGTTCCTAATGTCTCTAAGAGAGAACCAATTGAAGAATCAAAGATTCAAAATTTAGGGAATGTGTTCCTCTTGGCAATAACACTAAGAGGAATATAATATGCTAAGAGAGGTCATGTTCTTGAAGGACATCATACCCAATGTAATATCCAAGAGAAAGGCGCATCACATGAAGTAAGAAAACCACATAATGAAACATGAGTTGTAATTGAAATTTAGAAGAATAGTGCCAATGTATGCCCCCACTTTAAAGAAATTGCTAAAAACCATACTATGAGAAATTAATTCAAAGTAGAAAATGATAAATGTTAAATAGTAAAGAATACATGTGAGCTTATTTGGAAAGCCCTATGTCAAGTTATGTTTTTCCAAATAAAGCTATGTTATGAAAAGGGGTTGCCCCCAAATGAAATACCAAAATAACAAACAAGGGATCCATGGATTCGGGGTCAGTATGTCTCTGATACAATGATGTTAGAGAGCTTGATAATGTCATTATTCTCCAAATACTCCTAGAATGGGAAGAATTATAAAAAGATAGGGAAAGAAAAGAAAAGGTTTTGGATCAACATGGAAGAGACCTAAATGTCTCAACACATTGCATCATCCCGGAAAGGAAAAGACAAACCAAGAAAAGATAAAGTTTTACAACATATAGAAGAATGTAGATACAAATCTAGAGGAATGACACAAAGAGAGAGACACATAAAACAAAACAGTACAAACGATCACATTACACACATGAAATCGCACACATGAAAATAAAATAAAATACAAGAATAGTAAGGCACATGCGATTCAACCTATAGCATGTCATTTGCATCCCAATCTTGATCGGTATAAATGGGAGGTGGAAAACTAGCCAGAGGGACAACAAGTGCTAAACTAGGGGAAGCACCGAGTTCAACACTCTTCTTAGGAGATTTTTCATTTAAGTTCATAGAATAGGAAAAAAATGTATTGAATTCATTATGCACTTGTTCATCAATTTCAGAAATATTATCATCATCATCGTCTAAGTTAATCACAATAAGAGGTCGAATGATATTGTCTAAAGAAGTAGCTAGTCTTGTTGTAGTTGTGATATAGGAAATTTTTGTTGTGGGAAAGAGGGAGACTCATCATGTATTGCTTCACTTGAGTTTGGATGTTGATTTTGTTTATTTTTTTATTCATTTAACCTTCAAGTAATAGCACACTGTCTATTCCTATGATGTCTAGCATTTCTATTTCTTTTGGTATGATTTTCAAGTTTTGTTTGTGTAGGAGCAGGTTTATCAACCATAGGTTTCTTTTCTTCCCTTCGAGGAGGAACAAAAGAAACCATGGGAGGTTGTTCAACCACATTCTCTTTATCTTTTTAAACTTGGTTTATCTTAGGAGGCACAATGGGATTGTTTTGGTTGTCTCTGGGTCGTTAGTAAGAGATAGGAAAAGGATCTTCCTTGGGTTGGTCTTGGCTACTTGGAAGGGTTTTTGATTCATGATAGGAGGCTCAATCATGGGTTGAGGCATATTTCAAAGGGATAATTTTGCTATGTATTTTACCTTAAAATTTTAATAAGATTTGAAAAAGAAATCTTCCTGAGGTTTAATAGGTTCAATAGGTTTGGGCCAAAATAAATCCAATAGGAAATTCCCACAGGAAGACAAATGATTAAAGCCACTATTGTGCATTGTAAAGATCCCATTTTCAAAGGGAAACTTTAAACATTTATGCACAACTGATGAGATGACTTCCATGTTGTGTAGTCATGGATAACCAAACTTCACACGGAATTGATACGACGTCTAGATGATGGAGAATGAAATATGTAAATGTTTTGGTCCAAATTTTAAAGGAAGAGTGATCGAACCCATCCTAGGGTGAGAAAAACCATTATTTTTTTTTACCCATGCTTTCGGATTATCATATGTATGGATATGTGCAGGATCATCATGGAAAAAATAGGCCCTTAAGTGACAATAAAATTTAGAAAAATCAAAGTTAGGGAACTTGACGTAACAATTTGAATAATCTATCTATATTATTTCAAAAATATGTAAGAATAGAATCTATAGCAAATTGAATTTACTTTCTAAACTACTAGGTTTATCTAAAAAATTAAAAAAATCTATTTGGTGAAAATTTGAAATTTCAATGTAGTAGTACTTAAATTTCAGGGAAAAACTAAGTAGGAGTTTGTCTAACCACCCTAACCAGAATAAAATGATAATATTTTTTTATAATTTTATAGATATAAGTAGAGGACTCATGTCCCGATGTGATGCATAATTTTTGTAAATTTTTTAAAGTAAATAATTAATTATGATTTTTTTATTACGAATTTGAAAAAATATAAAAACTCATATGTGTGACCACTCTAACTTGGTAAAAAATTCATGAAATTCAATTGTTATTTTTTAATCCTATAGTATGTGAAGCATAGAATGTGATGCAATTTTTGGATTCAAAAAAAGTGATACCGTTTGAAAGCTATAGATGTTTTTCAATCAACCTATCAATCATGACTTTGGTCGTAATTCAAATAGAAAATGAATAATAATTATTTATTAAATTCAAAGGCATAATTTATATTGGTGGAAAGCTGAGAATCTCCTTTAAAAACCCTTTTCGTTTCATCAATTTTGGGTAAAAAAAAGTCGTTAGCCACATGGCTCATCATATCACTTACATATCGCCACTTTTTGGCCCATCATGATCCTACAAATACCCATATCTTGGTAGAGTTCATGCATACATAAGAATTATTCAGTGGTCACATTCTCCCCATATATGGGATCAATTAATATCCCATTAGTGGGCTTGTCATTGATTTGGCTGGCTATGTAAAGAGGATCATTAGGTGCCTTTTTTATTGTATCTTTTGATGAGAAAGAAATGTCAAGAGCTATTTTAGTTTGGCCCTTATGCGATTGAATTTTGATCAATATATCTATACTATCCATAGGAATTTTTTCATTAGTATCCCTATTATCATCATTTGTGTCAACATTCATCACATCAATCTTAGTTTCACTAGCTTTGACAAATGAAATATTATGATTCGACATGGGGTTGGTAAAGTTTTGTAGATTTTTGCTGGGAGGGGCAACCGATTTATTACCTCAATCATTGACACCACCAATTTGAATATGATTGGAATCAATGAGGTCTTGCACTGTGTGTTTCAGACACTTACAATATTCTTTATCATGTCCATTTTGATGGTAAAAATGACAATAGGAATTTTATCTAAAGTTGGGAGGTAATGGATTACTAGGATCAAGAGTTTTAATGGGAAGTAAGTAAATCAAGTTCTTTTCTAGAAGTTGTAACATGGTGTTATGAAGGGTATCAAGTAAGGGAGTAAATTGTCTACCTGAATCCCCAAATGTAAAAGGATTTATCTTCTTTATAGTAGCCACTTGGGTATCAACATGTTGGGTTGGTTGAGGGGGATTTAGTTGAAGAAATCCTTCACTTTGTTTCCTAAAAGGTTGGTAATTTTTTTGAGTTGTGGATTCAGACTTTTCAAGATAGCTAGAGGTGGGTTTTGTTTCACGAATAATAACCGAGTTTTGATAATCCTGAAGGGGAATAGAGAAGTGCATGAAGGAAGGAAATTTCATCATTCCAAGCTTATCTTACATCTTAGTTTGTAAGTTCTCAATGAACATTCATTGAAGGTAAGGATCAAGAATCTTTACGTCAATTTGGGAATAAAGCAATTGGTAGCGTGAACTAAAATTAGTAACCTTTTCATCATCCTTTTTGTTTACATCTCATCAAATCTTCTAAGGTCACCTTAGGAGTCACGTGCACTTGGAAATGGTCAATAAAGGCCTCAAAAAGTTCATTGAATGAATGAATTGAGTTATTCAGTAATGAGGAGGACCATTCTAAAGTGATATCTTTCAAGGACCTAGGTAAAATATTAGTTAAGAGCTTACCTTCAAGGATGAAATCATTGCATAAGGTGGTGTAAGTGGAAACCTGGTTAGAAGGATCTCCTTTCCCTTCATATTTCTCAAACCTAGTAATCTCTATACCTTGTGGCATTGGAATTATTAATATCTCCAAGGATAAGGGATTTCTTTTGACATAGTATGAAAGTTCCAAGCCATTTTGATTTTGGTTTATGGTGGAAATTTATCATTGAAGGGATGAAACATTTTGTAAGAGTTGGTTAAGGATGGTGTCATTGGTTGTGTTTTGGGATGGAGGTGTATATGTGTTCGAGGGGGAAGTGAATGGAATACTTATAGGAGATACGATGTGAGATGCCACAAAAGTACAAGGATTGTTAGTGGAAATACCCAAGGTAGGATTGACATTACTAGTAGATTACATAATTGTGGTAAATTGAGGGTTTGTGTAACTAGTAATAGAAGCAATATTTATAGGAGGAGGAATTTGGGTTCCTCCTTCATTTTGAGCATTGTTCGAGGGTTGAGCACAACTAATCATTGAGGTACGATGTTTGCAAAAGAAAAGAATTGTTATGCGCAATCTCTATTCCTTTTTCACTTTCAATCATTCGGTGTATATTATCTATAGTAGGAATAATAGTGTTGGAAATATTTTTTAGTACTCACTAGGTTTTGTATATTTTCCAATTATTTAGGGATTTGGATTAGGTTTTCTTGAGGGACACTAGCAACCATTGTTTCAACACTTGTCATACTACTTGAAGGTAAATATTTGTCAAGGTTATGGTCCATACCTAGTGAACTAGTGTCAACAATATAAGTGAAAGAGCTAGGTAACCCAAAATCCATGATGAGTGTGTTATCATGAGATGACATGAGTCTTCAACTATGTGTCATTATATATAGTATTTGTATTAGGACACCAAGTTGTAAAGCTCATGGAAAGGACAATCAATGAATGAAAGATAAATGAAATGAACACAAGATAAACAATATGCTTTAATTCCAATTATTATGTTTAAAAATTCACTCAAAAAGAAACCAAATCAAACTACATCTAATGAAATGAATGAAACAAAAACTCAATAAACTAAAACAAAGATCTGGTAGCAACAAAATAAAGCACATAAATGAATTTTTTAATGCTGCAAAATGTAAATTCAAACCCGACTTGAAACTAAATCACCCATATGGGTGAATGAGTCCCAATTAGGGTTTCTTGAAGGTTCAAATAGTAAAAAGAAAACCACAAAATACCCAAAAATCTAGAAAAATAACTTGTATAGGGACTAAATCACCTAGTTGGGTGAATGAGAATCAGAATAGGGTTTTTAAACCAAATTAAAAAATTTCTAATTTGATGTTAAGGTTTCTATATTTTATGCTCAAATGACTATTTGTAGGTATAATTTTCTAATGAAATTCAATGATGCAAGACACAAAAATGCAACCTATATGCACTTTCACTAATGCGAGATTTAAAAGCCTTAAATTTAATTCAGCTAATACAAATATAATGCAAAGTTAATGCAATCTAGATCTAAGAGTACAATGACCAAATCAAAAATTCAAGGGTCTAAAGGTTGGGTTCACCAAAATAAACTAAAGGAAATAGGGTTCCCCCTTCTAGGAGATGGAACTTAGGGGACCTATTTCCCACTTTAGTTCATTGGGAAACCTAGATCCCTCAACCAAGTGACTCAATTGAGGGAAGGGATAGAGGTTTCTTATTTTGATTGGATGGGGGTTCACCATTAAATGAAGCTCTTCAAAGGAAAAATGCAAACTCCCTATACAAAACCCTAGAAACTTAAGAACATGGAAACAAAATGATAAAAAAATGAAACAAAAAAGTACCTAAAGAATTTTTGATGTCTAAACAAGATATGAAAACCCTAAAAATTATTTTTTAAAGGTTTACTAGGACTCATACACTAGGTAGGGAAATTTGGACGTGCTATAGGAATCTGGGTAGAATACAAAATCTTCTGGTGACAGATTAGGATGTATAAAAATTTGGGAAAAGGGGTATATTGGGATAAATAACGCCTAAAGGGATGATTTATTCCCAATACTAGGGTTTGACTGATATTTATGTCGCCTCTAGGGATCTTCTATAGCTTTCATCTTGTTCAATGTTCAAGTCCAAATTTTTGAATTCTCGCCTATAGGCGAGTTTTTGTGAATATGACAACTTCTTGACAACTTTGACAATGTTTGGAACTTCATCTTCAAAAGATCTCCAAGCTCCAATTCACCTAGATCTGTAAACACACATCAAGAGGGGGAAATGATGTTTTTTTAGTGGATACATTTTGGTAATTAAACCTTGAAATGAAATAGAAAATCATGAAGGAATGATGAATGAACAAATGCAATGTTGCAACTCACCAAAACCTTTAAATAAAGGCTACAAACTTGTGTGTAATGGCTAGTATGAGTGTGGTTCTAGACTCTTGATTGTTGATATGAGATAATGTCTTTGAATGCTTTCTTGAATCATGAAAACCTACATCACAAATGTTAGCTCAAAAACACACATGATGCATGATGACTTTGACATGATGCTTGAATCTTGAATGCTGCTCCAAATGGTTGATGATTTGCTCTTGAATTCTCTCTTGATCACAAATTTTCTATAATTCTTGAATACTTTAAAGGTTAGGATGTGTTGAGAACTTGATAGCTTAGTTTTAGGAGAAATTATGTGAAATAACCTTTTATTTATACTTGTTTACGCAAAATTTCCTAAAATTATAACACCACAAGGCAACATTAGATTTAGGGTAATAAAATTCCACCAAGAATTGGATTTAAAATAGGTCCAAGTTAAAATGGGACTCATATGCCAGGTTGGGTATATGAGTCCCAATAGCTTAAACTTGGGAAACAAACTTAAAAAAATGCTAAGTTTAATGCAAAATTTGAAATTAGGCACCGAGACCTAGGTGGGCCCCAATGCCCAAGGTGGCGTGTGATTCCCAAATAACTAGATTTGGAACACATAACACAAAAACATGAATTATTATTTTTCATTTGTTAAATGTTGTTTTTATCCATACATAAATGCATTTAATTAAGCTTGTGGATGCAAAATAGGACTAATTAAAGCATAGATAAACCTAGTTTTAATTAAAAAGGGCCCAAAAATTAATGTGAACATGTAATACATATTAGAACATTAAATTAAGGCATCACTTAGCTCATTTTATTAATTCCCAGGGTATGTGTAGGATCATCATGGAAAAAATGGGCCCTTAAGTGGCAATAAAATTCAGAAAACAAGAGTTAGGCAACTTGATGTAAAAATTTGAATAAGTTATCTATATTATTTCAAAAATATGTAAGAATAGAATCTATAGAATATTGAATGTAGTTTCTAAACTACTACATTTATTTATTTTTTTTAAATCTATTTGGTGAAATTTTAAAATTTCAATGTAGTAGTACTTAAATTTCAGGGAAAAAATAAGAAGTAGATGTCTATCTGACCACCCTAACCACAATAAAATGATAATATTTTTTTATAAGATTTAAGATATACGTAGGGGACTCATTTTCAGATGTGATGCATAATTTTTGGTAATTTTTTTCCAAGTAAATAATTAATTATGTTTTTTTTATTACAAGTTTTAAAAAATATAAAATATCGTATGTCTAACCACCTTAATTTGGTCAAAACTTCATGAAATTCATTCTTTTTAATCCTATAGTATGTAGAGCACAAAATGTGACACATATTTCAGATCCAAAAAATAAGATACCGTTTGAAAGTTATAGATGTTTTTCAATCAGCCTACCAATTAGGAATTTAGTCATAATTCAAATAGAAAATGAATAATAATTATTTATTAAATTTAAAGTAAAGAATAATTTATATTGGTGGAAAGCTGAGAATCTCCTTTAAAAACCCTTTTCGTTTCATCAATTTTGTGTAAAAAAAAGTCGTCAGCCACATGGGTCATCATATCACTTAGATATTGCCACTTTTTGGCCCATCATGATCCTACTGGTGCAGGAGCACCTTTAGGAAGCACCTAGGCAAATGACTAGGAAATAGGCATGTTTTGGAGTTTTTTTGCTTTTCTTATGTTAAGGTCATGTGGACCATTGCTTTAGGAGTTAGATTTAAAATAAGGTCAGTCAGGAGCTATCAGTAGTGGTCAAGTTTGAGGTTAGACACTCAATGTTAGTGGTGAGTTTGTTTTGTGAATTTTACCTAATAAGGTGTGTGGACTCATAACCGGCTTGGGAAAGTTGAGGCTCGAGCCTAACTAACTTGGAGGATGTATTTAAGGTGTGCCTTGACCATTGTGCAAGGTTGGAAGGCATAGAGTATTTTGTAAGTTTGAAAATTGAATCAATGCCACTCAAGGACAGTGTGAATTGAAGATTGAAATTTTGTGTTTTCTGGTTATTTGTTGATCAGGAGCTATCAGACCTGTAGGATGTTGTAATTAATGCTAAGTTGTTTTGCTTTATGCTTGTGTGGTAGTTTGTAGAGTGTGAGTTCAATCGGCAAGGTGATATTAGTTAATTGTTTTGCTTTCTTGTAAGTTTCAGTCTTGACTAGTAAACTGGCCAGTATGAGGGCTTAGCTTCTTTTCCTACTGTACCCAGTGTATGGCTGTTTGGGAAATGGAGCTAGAATCCCTTTGTGTACATAGTGTAGGTGTAGGAGTGTCCAAGAAAGTAGGAGGAATGATCAAGAACTATTCCTAGGCGGGCTTGACAGTGCCCGGCTAGGACAGTCAAGAACTAGTGCTAAAAAGAACATAAATTGTAGGGTAGACTTCTCCAGGGAAAACCCCATGGTAGAAGTGTGGAAGGAGGTCCCACAAAGGCTTGGTACCAAGGAGGAGACTCCAAAAATTGGGATACCAAGCAAACTCTTTGACAGTCCTACCGGGTGGCCAGGAGATTGGTTAAGAACCCTAAATTTTGCTAAACATGGAGGACAGTCCTGTGTACGGCCAAACAAGACTTTAGGGTTTGAAAATCTTGAAGAGGATGGCATAGGTATCAAGAATCCAAGAAAAATAAGTAGGTTTCTTTAGAGGAGCTATGAACAATAGCTTTTTTTCCTTGACTAGGAGACCTAATTGGGGACTCAAGGCTTGTATCCTTTTTAAACCCTAAACAAGGGTTTGGGATGAGCGATGGAGAAATGGTGGGAAATGGTGATCCAAGAAGCATGATAGGATGCCAAGAAGCATGCTGACAAGTAATGACAACCCTGCAAAGACTTAGTTGTGTGTGGTGTGAAATTGGCCTTTAGGGAGGATTAAGGGTCAAGGTGAACAGAAGTTAAGTAACAAGAATTGGTTGTGTGGATTGACAAAGGTTGGAAGACGGGATGGCTAGTAGAACTAGGGGTGTTTGCAGATGAGTCAGAGCCTAAAGGTTGGGTGGTGGAAGAAGCCACATCAAGGGATTGCTGAGGTGAGTCCCAGAGCATGGAAGTGTGAATGCTTCCATCCAAACCCTCTTACACCAGATTGGTATCAGAGCAAGTGAAAGGTTTGGGATAGTGCACTTGTATGTCAGACTTGGAATCAATTGGTTCCATAATCATGGTGACAAATGCTGATTTGGAAAAGAAGATTGAAGACCAAGAAGAAGACAATAGGAGACTAAGGGAAAGATTGGCACAATTGGAGGAGACATTAAGTAATGTACTGAACAAGGATGATGAGGACAACAAAAGGGTACCTAAGCAAGAAGAGGTTGTAGAGGAGGACAAGATCCCTGAACCTGACCCTGTTCTACAAGAAGAGCCTTTCTTGAAGGCATTGAAAGCTTTGAGTGGGAAGGCACTTGAAGGAATACCAATGTTTAGTGGAAAGATGGAAGCCGATCTAGTTATGGATTGGATAGAAGGTATGGAGAACCATTTTGAATGTGATGGAGTCATAGAGACACAAAAGGTAAAGGTGGCTAAATCTAGACTGAGAGGATCAACTTTGACATGGTGGAAATTCATCCAAACAGAGAGGGAGAAGGAAGGGAAGAAATCCATCTCAACTTGGAAAGGAATGGTTGCAAAGGTGAGAGAAGCCTACATGCCCGATGACTATGAAATTCAACTACACAAGAAGAGACAAAGCCTAAGGTAGAAAGATCTATATGTGAATACCTATACAGAGGAGTTCCAAAAACTTTGTATGAGGTCCAATGTGTCTGAAGATGAAAGCCTCAAAGTGGCTAGATATCTTAATGGATTGAAATGAAACATTTGAGAGGAGATGGCTCTTTTGAGTCCAAAGACAGTGCATCAATGCTATCAATTAGCTATCAAGATTGAGGAGAGAAGCAAGATCAGGCTTCTAAAGGCAGAGGTAAAGGTACAGATCATAGAGATCAAAGAGGACAACGTGGAGGTTACCAAGGTAGAGGTAATGACCAAAGAAACCAAGGAGAGTTCAAAACCACAGAACATGGCAATGAAACACCTTCTAGAGGAGGGTATAACAAAGGTAGAGGTTGTCAAGGAGGATCAAATAGAGGAAGAGGAGCAGGCAGGAGTAATTCCTATTTTGCAACCATGAAATGTTATCATTGTGGTCAAGTTGGACACCCAGCTTATAGATGCCCGGAGAAAGCATCATCATCAAACAATGAGAAGAGAGTGGCTTATGCACAAGAGGACACCATGAGTCCTAAGGCAACTGAGATCAGTCATATTGAATCTGAAAATGGAGAGAGTCTGATGTTTAGAAGAGTGTTGATAAGGCAACCGGTCAAAGAAGAACCCAAGCAAAGGAGAGCTCTATTCAGGGTAAGGTGCAAGATACTTGGTAAAGTATGCAAGGTGATAGTAGATTCAGGTTCCATAGACAATATAATCTCAAAGGAGGTAGTAATGAAACTGAAATTGAAGAAAGTACCCCATACCAATCCCTATAAGGTCACATGGCTTAACAAAGGGCAAAGTGTCTTGGTAAATGAACAAGTAACAGTGGAGTTTTCCATTGGAGGGTACAAGGACAAGTTAGTTTGTGATGTATTACCCATGGATGCATGTCATCTATTGTTGGGCAGACCATGCCAATATGACAAGAGTGTTATGTATGATGGTAAAGAGAATACAATTTCATTTAAGAAGGATGAGAAGACTTTTAAATTGCAGTCACTGTCAGAAGAAGATGAAGGACAGTCCAAGACACCAAGTGTGCTCCTTAGTAGTGGAAAAGAGTTCCTCGACACCCTACATGAAGGTGGATAAGGATATGTAGTGTTATTGCAATCCAAAGAGGAAGAGAGGATGGAAAAACCAGTCATACCAGGACCAGTCCAGAATTTGCTTAACAAGTACAAGGATATTGTAAGTGATGGTACAATTGCAACCTTACCTCCAAAAAGAGCTATTAGCCATCAAATAGATTTTGTACCTGGAGCATCATTACCTAACAAAGCAGCATATAAGTTGACACCGGATCAGAACTTGGAAGTAGCTAGACAAGTGCAAGAATTATTGGATCAGAATTTGATACAAAAGAGCATCAGCCCATGTGCAGTACCAGTAGTCTTGGCAACCAAGAAGGGAGGAAAATGGCAGTTATGTACTGACTCTAGAGCAATCAATAGAATCACAATTATATACAGGTTCCCAATTCCTAGAATTGAGGACTTAATGGATTGTCTTGGAGGGGCTCAATACTACACAAAATTGGATCTAAAAAGTGGATACCATCAGATCAGAATTAAGGATGGTGATGAATGGAAGATAGCATTCAAGATAACATATGGTTTATATGAATGGAGAGTGATGCCATTTGGCCTTTCCAATGCACCTAGCACATTCATGAGACTCATGAATGAAGTACTAAAGGATTTCACAGGAGTATTTGTGGTTGTATACTTGGATGACATCCTAATCTTTAGCAAGATAGTAGAGGAGCATCTAAAACATGTGGAATTGGTACTTAGAAGATTGCAAGAGGAGAAGTTGGCTATCAACTTGGAAAAATGTGAATTTTTCAAACAAGAACTTGTATATTTGGGTTTTGTAGTGTCTAAGGGATCATTGAAAATGGATCCAAGTAAGGTGGAGGCAATCATAAATTGGCCTACACCAACAACAGGGATTGAGGTAAGAAGTTTCCATGGATTGGCCCAATTCTATAGGAAATTCATAAGAAACTTTAATGGTATTTGTGCACCGATTTTAGAGATAATAAAAGGTGGTGTGAAAACCAAGTTTGTGTGGACTCAAGCAGCTGAGAGAGGGTTTGAGAAACTGAAACAAGAAGTAGCAACTCAACCCATAATTTTACTACCTAGCTTTGACAAATTGTTCATTGTTGAGTGTGATGCAAGTGGAGTGGCAGTTGGAGGAGTGCTGAGTCAAGAGGGCAGACCTATAGCCTTCTTTAGTGAGAAGCTTAATGAAGCAAAGAAGAAATACTCAACCTATGACTTGGAACTTTATGCTCTGGTTCAGTCACTTAGGAAATGGAGGCATTATCTTCTACCCAAGGAGTTTGTAGTCTTTATAGACAACCAAGCACTCAGCTATATGAATACCCAAGAGAAATTGAGCAATAGGCACCTGAAGTGGATGGAATACATCCAAGCTTTTACCTTCACCATCAAGCACAAGAAGGGGTAGATGAATAAGGTAGTAGATGCATTGAGCAGGAGGTTATTAACAGTTCAAGAGATACAAGTGAAGAGCATAGGGATTGAAAGCTTTAAAGATCTCTATGGGAAGGATGAAGATTTCTCAGAGGTCTATAAGGTATGTTTAAACTTTGAGAATCACTTTCATAGTCAGTATGCTGAATATACATTGCAAAGTGGTTTGTTGTTTAAAGGAAACCAGTTATGTGTTCCTAAAGGGTCAATGAGAGAAAACCTCATTCAAGAAAAGCACAATGGCAGTCTTAGTGGGCATTTTGGAATCAACAAGACATTAGAGCTAGTTCAAAGATTTTACTATTGGCCTAAGTTGGCAAGAGATGTTAGAAAATATGTGGAACAGTGTGTTGTATGTATGAGAGCTAAGGGAGGAGCTAGTAATGCTGGTCTTTATCAACCCCTACCAATTCCTAATAGACCTTGGGAGTGTGTGAGTATGGATTTTGTGGTAGGCCTTCCTAAGACCAAAACTGGTTTTGATAGTGTGTATGTAGTGGTGGACAGATTTAGTAAAATGAGTCATTTTATACCTTGTAAAACTACTCATGATGCTAGTTACATAGCTCATCTCATTTTCAAGGAGGTTGTAAGGATTCATGGCTTACCTTTAAGCATAGTTTTAGACAGGGATGTTAAATTCATGAGTCATTTTTGGAAGACTTTATGGAATAGGTTGGGAACTGATTTGTCATTTGGATCTGCCTATCATCCTCAAACCAATGGCCAAATAGAGGTGGTTAACAGGGTGCTAGGTAACCTACTAAGGTGTCTAACAAAGGAGTATGGATAGACTTGGGATATGGTCATCTCACAAGCTAAGTATGCCTATAATGATAGTGTCAACAGAACTACAGGGAAAAGTCCTTTTGAGGTTGTGTATGGAATGCACCCAAGAGGTATTTGTGAGCTCAGAGATTTAGGAACCATTGAACATAGAAGTGGACATGCTGAAGATTTTAGTTAGACCATGAAAGAGATACAGGAGCAGGTGAGGAAGACAGTCACCGAAGCTACACACAAATTGAAGGAAAAGGTAGATCAGTCAAGGAAGGATGTACAATTTGCAGTGGGTGGTTATGTCATGGTTCACCTCAACAAGTCCAAGCTATAGAAGGGAGTCTCCACCAAACTCCAGATGAAGAGAGTAGGACCATGCGAGATCTTGGCCAAGTATGGCAAAAATGCATACAAGATTGAACTACCTACTGACTTAGAAATCTCACCGGTTTTCAATGTTGCTGATTTGATCAAATATAAAGGATTATTCAAGGAATGGATCAGAATAGCCAAGAGGTCTTCAAGGAAATTAGTAACATATCACTACCCAATCAGGACAAGCACCAAGCTGAGAAAATCTTGGAATCTAGGGTGCAAAAGTCTACAAGGCACAAGGTGTATATGGAACACCTAATCAAGTGGAAGCATAAGCATGAGTCAGAAGCTACATGGGTACAAGAGGATCAATTCAAGAAGCTTGGGATTGATTTTTCCTTGCTCTCTCCTTGTACTTCTTAGTCATTCATGCTAGGAGGGGGAGAATGGTGCAGGAGCACCTCTAGGAAGCACCTAGGCAAATGACTAGGAAATAGGCAAGTTTTGGAGTTTTCTGCTTTTCTTATGTTAAGGTCATGTGAACCATTTCTTTAGGAGTTAGATTTAAAATAAGGTCAGTTAGGAGCTATCAGTAGTAGTTTTTAGCTATCAGTAGTGGTCAAGTTTGAGGTTAGACACTCAATGTTAGTGGTGAGTTTGTTTTGTGAATTTTACCTAATAAGGTTTGTGGACTCATAACCGGCTTGGGACAGTTGAGGCTCGAGCCTAACTAACTTGGAGGATTTATTTAAGGTGTGCCTCGACCATTGTGCAAGGTTGGAAGGCATAGAGTATTTTGTGAGTTTGAAAATTGAATCAATGCCACTCAAGGACAGTGTGAATTGAAGATTGAAATTCTGTGTTTTCTGGTTATCTGTTGATCAGGAGCTATCAGACCTGTAGGATTTTGTAATTAATGCTAAGTTGTTTTTCTTTATGCTTGTGTGGTAGTTTGTAGAGTGTGAGTTTGGTAGGGTGATATTAGTTAATTGTTTTGCTTTCTTGTAAGTTTCAGTCCTAACTGGTAAACTGGCCAGTATGGGGTCTTAGCTTCCTTTCCTATCGTACCCAATGTATGGCTATTTGGGAAATGGAGCTAGACTCCTTGTTTGTACATAGTGTAGGTGTAGGAGTATCCAATAAAGCAAGAGGAATGATCAAGAACTATTCCTAGGTGGGCTTGACAGTGCCCGGTTAGGATAGTCAAGAACTAGTGCTAAAAAGCACATAAATTGCAGGGTAGAGGGTCTTAGCTTCCTTTCCTACTGTACCCAGTGTATGGCTATTTGGGAAATGGAGATAGAATCCCTGTGTGTACATATTGTAGGTGTAGGAGTGTCCAAGAAATCATGAGGAATGATCAAGAACTATTCCTAGGCGGGCTTGACAGTGCCCGACTAGGACAGTCAAGAACCAGTGCTAAAAAGCACATAAATTGCAGGGTAGACTTCTCCAGGGAAAACCCCATGGTAGAAGTGTGGAAGAGGTCCCACAGAGGTCTGGTACCAAGGAGGAGACTCCAACAATTGGGATACCAAGAAAACTCTTTGGCAGTCCTATCGGGTGGCCAGGAGATTGGTTAAGAACCCTAAATTTTGCTAAACATGGAGGACAGTCCTTTGTACGGCTAGACAGGACTGTAGGGGTTGGAACAGGGGATGGCTAGTAGAACCAGGGGTGTCTTCAGATGAGTCAGAGCCTAAAGGTTGGGTGGTGGAAGAAGCCACATCAGGGGATTGTTGAGGTGAGTCCCAGAACATGGAAGTGCGAATGCTTCCATCCAAACCCTCTTACACCACCTACACATACCCCCAAAATTAAGTGAGGAAAAGGGATACTTTTTCCATCACTAAAATTAGCAACATACAATAGTTGAAACCGATTAAAACAACATTAATAATAATCAATATCAACTACCAATCACTCAAATATATGCAACAATCTTCTCTAGTGTTCATAACTAATGCCAATGAACTTACCTCGTGTTGACATCAATGATAACCAACAACAATCTCACTAAGTGTTGAAATCAATGACAACCAATGCCAACAATCTCCCCCTTTAACATTGATGGAAGCACACACCTATACAGTCTCCCCATTTGACATGAAGGACAAAGGGCCACACACATCTATATTGAAAATAATAGTACATTCTTCCTCATTGACCAACAACACTTCTTCTTTAAAAAAATATACATGCTCAATAATTTCATATTATCTTCAAGTTCCTCATATCATCAACAACCAACTAACTACCAACTCCCCCTAAGAGGTAGCACACATCAATCTAGGAGAAAATGATATGACATTAATTTCTCCCCCTGGATAGATGTACTATCTATGCATCTAGTTAGAAAATGAAGTGGTCCCTTACTTTTTCCAGAGATACTCAAAAGTATCCTTTGAAAATGTCTTAGTGAGGATATCTATAATTTTATCCTTGGTAGGAACATACTCCATTCCAACTTCTTGCTATACAACCTTCTCCCTTAGAAAGTGATACCATTTTGAAATGTGTTTGGTTCTTGAATACATCACCAGATTCTTAAACACATTAATTGCACTGCTATTATCACACAATATAGGAATAGGTTCATCATATACCACCTTTATATACTTTAAAGTCTACTTCATCCAAAGCACCTAGATGTAACAAGATGTTGTAGAAATATATTAAAATTCTATTATAGATAACGACACTGAGTCTTGCTTCTTATTGAACTAAGTGACAAATTTTTCTCCTAAGAAGAATACACTTCCACTATTCTCCTTTGGGTATATGAATATTATTTTCACTACCTTCTCATGATTTTGCTTAGAATTAGCTTGAAATCTAGAAACCAAACATATGGCATTCATTATATAAGGTCTAGAAGTAGTCAAGTAATATAGGCCTCCAATCGTAGACCTATAAAGAGTTTTTATCAACCTTTAGAAATACATCAATTTTTCTCAAGTGACAACCAGTCACCATGGGAGTACTTACTGGTTTGGAATTCTCTATGCCAAACTTCTTCAACATATCTCTAACATACTTATATTGAGAAATAAAGATGCCATCCTCTAGTTACATAATTTGAAGTCCAAAGAATAAATACTACTCACCAATCATAGACCTATCAAACTATTTAAATGCATCTCTTCTACAAACCTCTTACACATATCATCATCTCCACCAAATATGATATCATTAACATGTACTAACACAATCAAAATCTTATCTTCATATACCTTAATGTAAATATTACTATTTGACATACCTTTCTTGAATCCCTACTAAAGTGAATACTTATCCAACCAAGTATACCAAACTCTAGGAGCTTGCTTGAGTCCATACAAAGCTTTCTTGAGTTTGCATACCATGTCAAGATCTTCTGATAGTTAGAAACCATTTGGTTTCTCAATGTAGACCTCTTCCTCTAGATCACCATTCAAGAAGGTTTCCTTGACATCCATTTGATAGAATTTGAAATTCTTCAAAGTAGAGAAAGAAAGAAACATCCTTATTGCCTCCATTCTAACTGTACTGGAGAAAAAGTCTCCTCAAAATAAATACCTTCAACTTGTGAATAATCCTTACATACTAATCTAGCTTTTTCCCTCACAGCTTCACCATCTTCATTTACCTTGTTCTAAAACACCCACTTTGTTCATATCACTTTCTTATCAACTAGTCTACGAACAAATTCCAATGTTTGATTCTTTTCTATTTGATTCAATTGTTCTTCCATTTCCTTTATCCAACCATCATCTTTACTAGAATCAACAAAGTTCTTAAGTTGTACCTTTGACAATAAACACAGGTTCACTTGATCACTTTCTTTTGCAAACTTTTTTCTAGTCAATACACCTTCACTCTTGTCTCCAAACATCTAATTTTCATAATGTTTCTTCTGAACATACTTTTTTGGAGTCTATTGAAACTTCTCTAGTTCTGGTTTCTTCTCTTCTTTCTCTTGTTCTTCTTCTTCAATCCAAGGAGGTATATTAGATCCATAAACCTCTAGTTCTTGTGAGATCTAATACAAATCTTCATCTATCTTAATATTTTTTCTTTTAAACAACAAAAAAATCCTAAAATCAATTTCAGATAATGGCTTTTAACTGGGATCGCAAGTTGCGGAGGGAGTTTCAGGATGCTGCACATTTTTCAAAACTTGCTATTCTCGAGGGCCCTTCTGGCCATTCTCGGTTTTCCCACCCACCACGATCTGTCGCTTCTGGTCCTACTTGGGATTCTCAAGGTCCTCTTTCCAAAGTCTTTGAAAACCTTAGGGTTTCTCATTCGAGAAATGACAGGTTTCTTCCTCGCGAGAATGGTGCTAGTTTTGTTGAGCCATGATCTAGGGTTTCAAAAGAGTTTTCTCGGCCCCCTCTGCCTGTTGGTTCCTCTTGGCTTAGTTTTGGTGGCTCAGTTAAGTTCTCTGGTTTTATTGCTAAAGGTAAACCTAGTTCTATATAAAAAAATGGTCAGTGGGTTCCGGATGTTAGTTATGGGAAGTGGAGCTCTCCTTCTTATAGGAAGCAGTCTTTTGTGAGGGATCCCCAACCTCCATTTGATATCTGTAGATCTTCCTCTCTTCATCTTTCTATGCATTCGTGGGCTGATGTTGTGGCTGCTCATTCTTGCTCTTCCTCCCTCACTTCTCATTCTTCTCCTACCCCTCTTACATACCCAAACTCCATCCTTGTGCAAGACTTTATCTCCTCCGCTTCGAATCTGCTCACTTTTCCTAACAATATCATTCTTCCTCCACTTAAAGGGTTTTCAAAATGGATTGCTAAGCATTTTGTTGCTCCTCCTCTGGCTGTGTTTGGTTGTGATAATTCTGGTTGTGCTTTCCGTCCTTTGGTTCAGCCTCCTCTTCATAGCTCGGTTAAGCATCAAGCTTCTGTTAACTCCGATAAGTCTCAGAAGTGGAAGGGAAAGTCTTTAAAGTGATGTCCCTCTTGGATTGAGGTCACATTACCTCAGGAAATGCTTGATCCGAAAATTTTGGATCTAAAGGATGTTGCACTATTTGGTAAGTTCTGGAAATTTCAACCTCTGCTTGATAACTTAAAATCTTGGGTTTTTAATTCTTGGGTTGGTTCCAACCAAGTTTTCTATTTAGATAAAGGTGAAGGATTTTTTGTGGTTATTGTTTCTGAGAAAGATTGAAGAAATGTTGTTCTTCAGAAAAAGAACTGGATGATGGAAGGCAATGGTCTTTTTACTGCTCTCTGGACCTCGAATTTTAACCCTAATCGGGTCAAGCCTCATTTCATTCCCTTTTGGATTCAACTATAGGGTCTCCCCCTAGAATATAGAGAACATGGCATTATTGAAATTCTTGGTAATAATCTAGGAATCTTTATGAATCAAGATTTGGGTTTTTTTTCAAATCCATCGTTGCCAGTTTGGTTTTAGGTTTTATTGGATGTTTGCAAGAAAATGCCTTCTAGTGTCTTAATTAAAATAGTTTATGGCCCTTGGGTTCAAGCTATTGTAGTGGAAGATCCTAAGGCTTTTTGTTGTTCATGTCATTTTCATCTTCATCCATTCAAGAAATGTCATTCTAACCTTGTTGGTTTCCCTAGGTCACAGTCAAATTTAGTTATTCAACCAGTCTCGGAAGCTTCTTCTGCTGATTTAATCCATATCAATAATTCTTGGAATTCAGACTTTGTGCTCTATAGTAACATTTTTTATCTCTATCTCTCTTGGTTTTATTCATTTTGTTCAAAGTCTAAGTAGATTTCACCTGCTGATTCTTCAAAGATTGTTGAATTTAATTCTCCTCCACTTGATGTTGCAAATCAACATCTTGTATCAAATTGTGTTTATTTCAAGGGTCTATTTCATGGGGGTTTTTCTCTACACTCCCCAATTAAGATCTTCTTGTAATCATTAAATGTTCTCAATCTAGATTTAAGATTTAATTGTCCTCTCCAAGCTAATCAATGTGCTTCGATGCTAACATTGGGTGTGTCAAGTAATTGTGGTAGAAAGCTTGCCATTTTTTATCAGTGTAATGTTGGTCAGATTGATGTGGATAAATCTCAAGTATCTTCATCTTTAGTAAATCATAAAATTATTTATTATGAAGTTCCATTAGAACAAGACTTGGTAAATTTTGTTAACCAGTCTTTGACTTTTGTTGGTGAGCATTTTATTGATGATATTGCTTCGGAGGTTTTTAATGATGAATCTCTTAGTGCAGATGGTTGTTCTATTTCATAGTCCAACTTTGCTCCTTCTGTCATTTCAAAATCTCCTGCAAAGAGAGGAAGGAAGTCTTTAGCTGTTAAGCTTCAAGAAGACATTTCAAAGGGAATTCAATTGACTTTAGATTCCAACTTAGTTAACTATGCAAAAAAAAAGAGGCCAATGAGAGCTTGTTCCTCTCCCAAGTTACAATGAAACTTATATCGTGGAATGTCAGAGGTTTAAATGCCTCTGAAAAACAGTCTCAAGTGAAACAACAATTGGATGTTTCAGGGGCTGACATTATAATTCTTCAAGAGACGAAGACCTCTAAAGAATCTTTTCAATCTATTAAAAAGAAATGGCATGCATGGGGAGCATCATATTCACCCTCTCAGGGTGCCTGGGGTGGTCTAATTTTCTTTTGGAATACTAAGATGGTTAGTATTTCAAATATCTCATTTCATCATAATTGGCAGCTTATTTTTGTTTCTCATTTTGAGCTTTCCTTTTGGCTTCTGAATGTTTATGGTCCAACCAGTTCTTCTGATAAAAAAATTCTTTGGGAGTTACTTCAATCAAAGTTGGATTTGATAGGTCAAGACAAATGTGTTCTTGTGGGTGATTTTAATGCAATTGCTAATGATATGGAAAAGAAAGGTGGAATAAGTCCTCCCAAAGTTGTAATTTTTGATTTTGCAGCATTTATTCATGATAATGCATTAAGGGATGTAATTCCACAAATGGCTTGTTTACGTGGACAAATAAAAGGAAAAATTTCTTGCAAATTGCAGAGAGATTAGATAGGTATTTAATTACCTCAAATTGGATAGGATCACAATTTTCCTTTTTTTCTGAAATTTTACCCTTGGTAGCCTCCGATAATTTTTCCACATTTTTGGTTATGTTTGGTAGCAGCGTCAAATCTCTGGGTCATTCATCTTTCAAATTTGAATTTATGTGGCTTAGACATCTAGAACTAATCAGTTGTTTAAAAAAATCGTGGCAATCTGCCCCTTTTGTTTATGGGTCTAAAATGTTTCAATTAGGTAATAAATTGGATCATGTAAAGAGGAATCTTATATCTTGGAGCCAATTAATCTTCAAAAATGTGTTTTCTCAAAAAAAATTGGTGTACAAAATATTAGTTGAAGTAAATGAGAAGATTATCTTAAATGGGATGGATAATAGTTCTTTTGAAGAACAAAAATCTTTACACCTTTAGTGGAAAGAATTACTTGCTCGGGAAGAAGAATATTGGAGGCAAAAATCCAGGGAATTGTGGTTGGAAGATGGTGATAAAAATACAATTTTTTTTCACAATTCTGCTCAGGCCAAAAAATCAAAATCTTCAATTTTCACAATTCAAGATAGTGTAACATGTGCTAATCTTGTTATTGAGAAAGATATTTAGGCAGAAGCTATCAATTTCTTTTCCAATCTGTTATCAAAGCCTGATAACTCAAATGTAAATTTATCTGTTGAAAGGGATGAACTTCTGCAAAATATACCTTCTCTAGTTTCCTCGGATGACAATTTGAGGTTGCTTGCTCCTTTTTCTCTCAAAGAGATTAAAGAGGTTGTTTTCTCAATGGCTCCAGACAAGGCTCCAGGGCTAGATGGTTTCAATGCCATTTTTTTTCAAAAATGTTGGGAGTTTATTAGGTTTGTTATATTAAGTGCTATGGAAGAGTCAAGGAAGTCTGGTGGAATGCTAAGAAAATTTAATGTTACTAATATTGCAATCATTCCAAAAATTTTGCACCCAAAGTCATTTTCAGATTTTGGGCCTATCTCACTTTGTAATACAATATAGAAGATCTTCACAAAAGTGATTTATCTCTGCCTTCATCCTCTCATTTCTTCAATTATCTCTAAGGAGCAAGGTGGCTTTGTGCCTAGTAGAGAAACCCCTGAAGGGGAAATAGTGGCACATGAAACTTTGCATACCATAGCTTCTCATAAATTTTCAGCCATGATAATTAAATTAGATATGCAAAAAGCATATGATAGAGTTGATTGGTGTTTCCTAAATCAAGTGCTTCTGAAGTTTAACTTTTCCTCTAAATGGTGTAAATGGGTAATGGCTTGCATATCTGGTGCAATATTTTCAGTGTTACTTAATGGCTCATCTATAGGTTTTTTCAATTCATCACAAGGTGTCTGCCAAGGTGATCCTTTATCACCTTTCTTATTTATCATCTTGGCAGAGGCTTTGAGTAGGTCTTTTAAATCTATAAATCTTCAAGGGAATATTAAAGGGGCCGTCTTTCCAAATAAAAATTTATTAGTAACTCATTCTTTATTTGCTGATGATACTCTTCTCTTTGGCAAAGCTGACATGGCAGAAGCAAAAAACATTAAAATCCTTTTGGATAATTATACAAAGGTTTCCAGCCAAAAGGTAAATGAAGATAAATCAAAGATTTATTTTTTTAACACTAAAGATTCAACTATTAAATCTATAGTCAAACTTTTTTTCTTCAATCAAGATCATTTTCCAAGCAAATATCTAGGGATTCCTTTCTTTTCAGGTCAGAATAGGGTCTTGCGTTGGAAAAAAATTATTCACTCTATTCAATCCAAATTGTTGTCTTGGAAAGGAAGATGATTATCATTAGCAGGAAAAATTATTTTGGTTAAGTTTATGCTTTCTTTCATTCCAAACTATTTTATGTCAGTTTTGAAAGCACCCAAGTCTATATTGCTTCAAATTCATAAATTAATTAGAAAATTCCTATGGTCAGGGAATGTGGACACTAAAAAACAGATACCATTAATTTCTTTAGAGGCTATGTGCATGGATAAGTTAAATGGAGGGGCATGTCTCCATAATCTTGGTAATAGAAATTTAGCCTTATGAGCTAAAATGACTTGGAGGCTATTTTCAAATCCTTCCCTGAAATGGTGTAAAATTATGCAAAATAAATATTTGGATAATCAATCTCCATCAAGAATTTTTACTGTCTTTGATCCCCCATCAGGTTCGGCAATGTGGAATTTCCTCCTGTCGTGCATAAAGTTAATTCTCCCTCATTTATCTTGGGAAATTAATGATGGTAAACATGCACAATTTTGGAATGATTCATGGAATGGGTATAAGAAATTAAATATTTACAATTTGGGCTCCTCAATAAATTTCTTGTCACAAAAATTTGGATCATATGTATATCAATATTTTGATAATGTGGAATCTTTAACTGGCAAAGTCAATTGGAAGGATTTTTCTTCAAAGCCAATTGATCATAATCATAAGAGTATCATTGCCTCCTTAATGAATGATATAATAGTTTATGTTTCATCATGTGCAGACAGATTAATCTGGTCAAAATCTCTATCAGGTTGCTATTTGGTCAAAGAGGGGTACCTCTCCATTTCAAAATCTAGTTCAAATTCCCAATCTCTCAGAGCATATAGTTTTTGTTGGAATTCAAAAATTCTTCCCAAAGCTGGTTGCTTTGCCTGGCTAGCAATCTAGAACAAAATCCTAACAAGTGATAAACTATCAAGGTTGAACATCTTAGTTCCTTTTAATTGTGTCCTTTGTGAATCAAAGCTAGAGGATGCCAATCATCTGTTTCTCTCCTATTCAATTGCACAAAGTTGTTGGCACTATGTTTTATCAAAGCTAAAGATTCAATTTCCTCTTCCTAATACTATATGGGATTTATTTACTAGTTGGCCAAAACTATACAAGTCTTCTTTTTTTGCGCAGATATGGGAAGTGATTCTCGCATCATTTTTATGGTCTATCTGGTGGGCAAGAAATAAAATCATCTTTAGGAAAGAAAAATAGAAAGTTGAGCATATTCTGTCTTCTTTGGAAATTCATATTCTATAAATTTTAAATGCCTATTTTTCAAAAACAAAACACATAGGATCTTCTTTCATGGATTGGGATTCCAAAGTTCTCTCAAATTGGCCTCTACTATCTTTTCCCTTTAAAGGTAGTCTTCACCATGTATCAAGCAAAGTTGATAGATCTAAGATTATATGGTCACCTCCCCCTTTGGGTTATTTGAAATTAAACTTTGACGGAGCTTCAAAAGGTAACCGCGGAATTTCAGGGGTAGGTATTGTAATAAGAGATACTAATGGTATAGTCCTTTGTGCCAAATCTATCAAGTTAATGGTGGGCACAAATAATGAGGCTGAAGCATAGGCTCTACTATTTGGCCTGAAAATGGCATTAGATTTCAAATTACCAAAGTTAGAGATAGAAGGGGATTCTCTTATTCTGATTAATGCCTGCATGGAAGGATCTTCTCATATTTGGAAGTTATCTTATATGGTAAAGCAAATTCAAAAACTTCTGGAAATTTTCTTGCATTATAACTTATTGCATACTTATAGAGAAGGAAATAGGGTGGCAAATTATTTAACCAACCTGGGCTGCAATCAATTTGAAAAATAAATGTTTCATATTGTTCAAATTGGGAAATGTGACTTTGAATTGGAAAAATTATTTTCCAAAGAGGAAATTTCTATTGATCAAAGTGGATAAAAATTGATTGTCATTTTGCTGTACTTGCCATTTATGGATATGATAGGTCTTAAAGCTTATCTTTTAGCTATCATATTTATTGTTGACATGTCAACAAGATTTATTAATCTTTTTTGTCCTATGGAGGGAGTCTTAACATAGGAATACATGTTGATTAATTGCAATACTTTCATTCTTTTGTATAAAGGAGAATGTGCAAAATGTGGTTGATATTGAGATCACAAGTTTTTTTGATCTGTTATAAGAATGATTATAGGGGAGGTCTGACATGAGGTATATCTCGTGCCTTGTCTAAATCGGCCAGCTACGGGTAAATAAAATTATGACAACATAAAGGTTGGCAAGGTCATGAATACAAGTACAATGCCGATCTCATTGCATGGCAAATATGGTGTTCTCCCGTACTCGATGGGATGTTTTTGTTGGTCCAAATCAGCTTGGTTGCCATCAGTAATATTTGATATTCTTATATAGCATTCGACATTTGTGTAAAGGATATCATGGTACTATTTCATCATAAGTTGGTAAGGGATTTGTCATGATAAAGAGGTAAGCTTCAAAATCATGGGAGCTGAAATTTTATAAATAGGTAGCATTTTCTTATTTTCTACATCC
Organism: Sequoiadendron giganteum; assembly: GCA_007115665.2. NCBI lineage: Eukaryota > Viridiplantae > Streptophyta > Pinopsida > Cupressales > Cupressaceae > Sequoiadendron > Sequoiadendron giganteum. The sequence continues at coordinate 359,212,048 of CM021100.1, forward strand.
GAAAATAAGAAGAGTTCTTTTAATATTTATTTTGTCTATTTTAGCTGTTAAGCAAAGTAAGGCAGGTTGAAATGGAGTATCATCCTCAATATTTTCGAATGTGGCTACCAGTTCAAAGTTGGGAAACTCCGGCTTCTGTGTTTGGAATCAGTTAAAGCCATTGCCGACACAATGGTAAATGACATTTTTTTGAAAAATGAAGCAGTTCTTTGCAGTGCACAAAAATATATCTTCTCGCGTGGAGAAGGTTATATTGGTGGTATCTTCCCTCCTCATTATCTTCCTCATAATAAGGTAGTGGTTAATGCTTTTGATGCTTTAAAATTATCCGTAGAGTTTTTTGACCCATGTCATTTGAATAAGGCTTTATCAAAATATTCTAACCAACTAGGAAGGGATATGGCTGATAGATTCAGGGAGAATTTTTATTATATATCTTTTCTTCTTTATCATAATTGTCAACATGCAGCTTCTTCATGGCAAAGAAATTCAAGATAGGTGAATAGTCAAGCTTAGGAAGGCTCCCGTTTGTTGATGGAAGAAGCAGGAATTGAAAATCAGGGGGACAATATGCTCAACTTCATGCAGATGGAGGAGTAAAGGGAAATGTTTTAAATTTTGCAGATTATGTACATGCTTGTGAGTAAGCAGCCAATAAGTTGTATTTTCAGTGGATAGGTTTACACTTTTTAGGTAGATAGACTTTGATATGACTGTATGACTTTAAAAAGTCAGCATTTTGTAATAAAAAACACTACATTTTTGGGCCAAAACCAAAGGTTTTCTCACTAGCTCTTTCCTGCCGGTATGCCCTTTGAGCCAGTTAAATGTATACTTTATTACATATAATAAATATATATATAGTGGCTTGCCACTTTTTTTTAAACAAAATAAATTATTTGTTCTTTTAATCTTCTTTCCTAGTCTCTTGTTGTAGAATTTGTAAAATTTTCTCTTGGTTGAGTAACCAAGGAAGACCCTTCATCACACCTTGAATCAAAATTTCTAAGGCCTTCGTCATCTCTTTTGTTATAACATCTATTGCCAAAGATATTGAAGTCTCTAATAGTGGGATGATTACCATACAATAGCTAATAAGGGGTATTATTGCTATCGACCCTCAACTTCACTCTATTGATGAAATATATAATAGTGTGAACCGCTTCCTTCTATTACATATCAAGTAGTCAACATCTTTCAACATAGTCCTAGCCATATCTTGCACAGTCCTATTCTTCCTTTCCACTACCATATTCTATTGAGGAGCTCGGGGAGCATAAAATTTATCCTAATACCATGATCTTCATAAATATTTTCAAATTCATTGGAATTAAATTCACCCCCTCTATCTAATCTTAGCATCCATTTCATTCTCAACTTTTTTATTGAATATTTTAAACTTATCAAAAGCTTCCAATTTATATCTTAAAGTGTAACCCAAGTCATTCTAGTATAATCATCAATAAGCAACATGAAATACCTTTCACCTTGTTGACTCATTTCTCTTATAGGTCCACATAGATAAACACGAAGAAGCTCCAATGGAATTGTAGTAGAGCACTACTTGCTCTTGAAACATGTATTTTTCTTCTTTCCCATTTGATATTCCTTGTATTTAATATGTTTGTAGGATTAGTTATCTTTGGCATATATATAACTGCATTAGTAGAACCGATCTTCACCATCTTGTCAATGTTGATATGACCCATTATTTTATGCCACAACCAATACTCACCAGATTGAGCCAATACAAATATTCTTCCATTTTCCTCCTTTAGATGATATACATTTATATTTGTCCTTATACCTTCAAAAAATAGTCTTTTGAAACCTACCTTCCTGATCTCACAACCATTTGCATGAAATGTAAGATTGTATCCTTTGTTGCATATTTGACTAACACTAAGAAGATTATGCTTCAGACCTTTGAAATAGAGGAAATACTTAGTTCAATTATTTCCATCAATTTTTATAACACCCTTTCCATAATGTTTTGTTGACTGATCACCACCAGACTTAATAGCTCCACCATTAAATTTTTAAAGACTTATGAACTTTCCCTTGTCATGGGTCATTTGGTTAGAGAAACCACCATCAATCACCCAATCATTTTATTCTTCCTTTGCATGGAAGGAAGTCCTCTCAACCATAGATCTTTTAGTAACTTTGTTATCCTAGAAAGTACTAGACCTCTTACATTTTTTAATATCACCCTTTTTGTCTTTCAAAGCCATGAATAGGGTTTCATCATTTGAATCATTCTCCTCATATTTTGAGGAATAGCTATTTACCTTGGAATAGAGACCTCTTTAACCTTCTCTCTTTTTTTACCATCATCTAATTTTTTAATGACATTTAGATGAAAAATGACCAATTCTTCCATAATTGAAATATTTGAAAGGTAACTTACCTTGTATTTTTTGGTGCCTTTCTTCAATCTTCTCAAAAAAACTCTTCAACCTCATCAAAGTCCTCATTTTGATCCGTAAATTCATCTTCTATATTTTTATTGGTTTTGAATGTTGCTTCCTTTTTCGGAACATCTTTATCAAATTATCTCATTTCAAAGTCTATGAGAGCACCAAACATTTTATCTACTAAATACTTATATGAGTCCTTAGACACCTTATAACTATAAGTTCTAGGGAGAGATCTCAAAACCTTCTTCATGATCTCATCTTCTTTTAATTCATGAAGACCTCTGATGCTAGTAACTACTTCATCCACCCAGAGCATATAAATAACAATATATGTATCCTCTATTATCCTTAGGGTCTCAAATCTACTCTTGAAGATTTACATCTTGGTTTTCTTTACTTTATTGTCTCCTTCATAGATGCTACTAAGCTTTTCCTATACATACTCAATAGATATGAAACTCATCATATTTAGAATTTTTGAATCACCTAACCCACACAAGATAGTATTCTTAGCCTTGGCATTATTCTCATAAATCCTAATCCCAGCTGGATCTATAGGAGGAACAATAGGAGTAGTATAACCATCCTTGACTAATTACTAAACAACAAACCCTAGAAAGTTGATATGGCCTTCTATTCTCAATTTCCAAAAGGTATAATTTATCCCATAAAACCTACGACCTTTGTAATCTCCATCATGTTCCATCCTAAAGCTTTAATTAAGTGATTAAGCTTCTTCTGATTAACATGGCTCTGATACCAATTATTGAAGACACCTGAATAATGAGAGGGGGGTGAATCGATATCTTCAAAAAATTAAACCCTTTTAGATCATAAACCCTTCAACAATATACAAATTCAACCTCTTCACAAGATAAACAACTCATTAATAGATCAACAATACTTAATATAATTAAAAAAAAATGAAATATAAGGCAATGAACACACATACAAAGATAAAACTAGATTTACATGTAAAACCTAAGAAGGGAAAAACCATGAAGATAAATCTCTTAATATGGAAGCTAACTTCTTATAAAATTGTAAATTTAAGGGTCACTACCAATGGACTTGTAGGCTAAGGTGCAAAAAGTTAGGAAAAGATACAAGGTACTTGCAATATTGAGGCACAAAATGTTGAGAATGTATGTCTCAACTTCCAGTTCGAAGCCTCAAAAATTCATGACTTGGTGAAAAATGCTTCATTTTTGCCTTTACCGCTTTATCGCGACAGTTGAGACTACTCATGGTGGTACCACGATGACAGTCCAAGAGGTTACCGCCTTACCGCGTGTGGTGATTTCTCTCACCGCAGTGGTGCGGTAAGGCCACATGCGGCTCGTCTAGGCGGTTACAGCCTTACCGTACGCGGTGAGTTCACTCACCGCGGTGGCGCGGTAAGACTGCCTACGGTTGACCTAGCAGTTACCGCCATATTATGGGCAGTGGGTCAACTCACCATGGTGGCCACAATGAGACCACCTGTGATCTGACTGGAGGTTACCACCCTACCACGGGGTCACCTGGCGGCCCCCGCGGTAGTCCGGTGTGACTGATACCGGTTTGCTTTGTGGCAACCGCCACACCATGGGTCAAGATTGATAGGGCAGTGGTAGTGTGGGATGGCTGAGGGTGAGCTTGGGTGAGCTCACCACCATACCATGACATGACTCGGACAAGGGCATGGTGGCACGGTGGAGTCAAGGAGCAAGTCTGGATGGCTTACTGCCATACCACGAGATGTGTTGGTCCGGGTAGTGGTTGCGCGGTATAGTATTGGGCGAGATCAGATGTGCTCACCGTTGAACTATGGTTGGGTCGGTTGAGCTCGGTGGTTGCGTGGTATGAGTTCGGATGAACTCGGAGCTTGGTCAACTGAGCTTGACCATTTTTTGAACAAAAATTTAGAGCGATCAATGAATGAAGAAAGGACACGTGGCTCAGTGTCCGAATGTTGATTGGCCAAAATCCAAAATAGTAAAGGTAGTAATTGTAGACTTGTTCGGTTTATGATAGGAATCTGATTATGGCAAGGAATTGAATGCCTGGGTGGCTTGATGAAAAGGAAATCAATCTGTGCAGATCGATTGTGTATTGGATGATTCGATGCATGAACCTAGAGGCCATGGGATTGGTTGAAATGTTAATGAGATGTATAACTTTGTCAGGAAGATATATTATTATATTTGTAACCAAAAGGTGACAGATAGAATGCAAGTTGAATGTAAGTCTTGAAGAGAATTCATTGTATGCTTGGATAAAAGTATTGTAACGGTGAGTAATATCTTGAGAGTTGTTGTGGGCTGGTTAGAGAGTGAAGGCTGATATTGTATGTAATATATTTATTGTTGTAATACAATTATCTTGACTTGGTGTGGTGGCTTTTTTACCTGAAAAGGTTTTCCCACGTAAATACCTGTGTTATCTATGAATGCTTATTATTTTGATATCTCTTTTATGTTTCATGTATTCATCTCAGTAGTTTTAGAAGCTATTAGAACCAAAAAAAATTCTTCTCCTCTATTGTATTAGTGTTAATGCAATGTATTCTGCATTGTTGGTTCCTTAGATCCATCACTGATTTTCCCTTCAAGTGGTATGAAAGCTTGGCCAGTTGTGTTATCCTTGAGAGAAAAGTTCAGTTTTTTGTGCTAATATTGTTTTAGTGGGAGTCTTGCATTGCTAAAAATTGTTTTACTTTTAGATGGCGAGTACATCGGGTAGAGTAGATATTGAAAAGTTTAATGGAAGCAACTTTGAGTTATGGAAACTCAAAATGGAAGACTTGTTGGTGGATAGAGACCTCTGGTTAGCAGTGTCTGGAACTAAGCCATAAATTATGACGTAAGAGGCTTGGGATCTTGCTGATAGAAAAGCATGAGGTCTAATAAGACTGAGTCTAGTCGATTCTGTACTCCTGAACATCCATGAGGAGTAGTCATCAGCTTGGTGATATTTATCAGGGAAAGTCTCTGGTAAATAATTTATTCCTGAGGAAGAAGTTATACTCCTTGAAGATGGATGAAGGTGAATCTATTGTAGACCATCTGAACTCGTTTAACATGAGTGTTACTCAGCTGGCGTCTATAGGTGTGAAGACTGAGGAGGAGGATCATTGCATGCTCCTATTATGTTCATTACCTGACAGTTGGGATCATCTGGTGATGGCTATTGGAAGCACAACCACTGCATTCAAGATGGATGACGTGGTTGGTTTGCTTCTATCTGAATAAATGTGAAGTAAGTCTTCTGAGATGGCCAAAGAGGCTCTTGCTGTTCGAGGTAGAAAAAAAGAGAAAGGCAAGAAGAAAGACAAGAAGTCGAAATCCAAGTCTGCAAGGAGATCAAAGTTTCATCATAAAAAGTTCAAGGTGAGATCCTAGAACTGTGGGCAACTTGGTCATATCCGAAAGGACAGCAAGGAGAAGAAGAAGAAGAATGATTCTGACAATGAATCTTCTCAAGGTGATGCAGATGCCTTCATTGTAGTAGCCTTGACAACTCAAGCATTAGATGATGTCTGGCTAGTTGACTCAAGGGCATCCTTTCACATGACATCCCATAGAGAATTATTCTCCAAGTACGAGAAGTATGATGGTGGAAAGGTGTACCTGGCAAGTGATTCAATGCTAGAGATATTTGGCAGAGGAAGAGTCAAAGGGATTGGTGGTGTACTGCATATACCAGGTCTGGCTCATAATCTTCTTTCTATCAGTAAGTTAAATGATGCTGGTGTATAAGTTTCTTTCTCAAGTATAGGATGTAAAATGGCTAGAGGTGCAATGGTGCTGGCTAAGGGTGTTTGTTCTGGCACTCTATATAAGTTGGATGCACATCCTATTAAATGTAACATTGTCTATGTAGATTCATGTAAATCAATCCCTGTAGAGAAAGATGAAGACACTTCCCTATCTGCAAATGCGTTGGAGGTAAAAATCCCAGCTGAGAAGACTATGCTATGGCATCATAGACTTGGTCACATAGGTGAAAAAGGTTTAAAAACCTTGAAGAATAAAAATATTGTAGAAGGGCTTGATGATTGTAACCTTGAGTTTGATTTTTGCGAACATTGTATCTATGGAAAACAACACCATGTTTCATTTTAATTGAGTCCTCGTAAATCTTCTGGTATACTGGATTATGTTCATTATGATGTGTTTGGTCCAGTTAATGTTCCTTCATTATCAAAGTCTAGATATTATGTTTCTTTTATTGATGACTGTTCGAGAAGGGAATTTGTATACTTTCTTAAAAGTAAATCATAAGTGTTCAGTCGGTTTAAAGAATTTAAATCTTTAGTAGAGAATAAGACTAGAAGGAAAATTAAATGTTTGAGGACAGACAATGGCGGTGAATTTTGTTCTGTAGATTTTGAAAGGTATTGTATAGATCATGGAATTAAAAGGCATAAGACAATGCCTTACACTCCAAAATAGAATGGATTGGCTGAAAGGTTGAATAGGATGCTGATGGAAAAGGCAAGGAGTATGTTGAGTAGTGTTGGTCTGGAGCAGAAGTTCTGGGTTGAGGCTGTGGCTACAACATGTTATCTGGTGAACCGATCTCCTTGCTCTATTCTTGTTGATAAGACACCTTTGGAAGCATGGTTTGGTAAGAAGCCCTCTCTGAGGCATATGTTTATGTGCCAAATGAAAGGAGATCAAAATTAGATAACAAAGTTGTCAAGTGTATTCTCATCAACTATGTTGTTGGTGTGAAGGGATACAAGCTTTGGAACCATATTACTGAGAAGGTTATGTACAATAGAAGCATGATATTTCATGAGATGAAACCTTCAGTAAGTGATCAACAACTTGAGATAGATCAAAGTGACAAGAAGAAGGATGCATTTGAGATTCCTCAATGTAATACCCCTCTATTTTGCTTCTTGTTTCATGTTGCTTTATGCTTTGCTTGGGTTACAACTACTTTGATACTAGACACATTTTGTTATGATGTTTTGATCACTACTTTTGAGTGACAACTATTATTGTGTGATGTGATTATCTGATTTTATTTCACATGCTTTAATGGATTAATGATGTTGTAGAGTTATCATGAAATTATATATGTGAGTATTGATTATGATGAATATGTCAGTCCTGGATGAGTGTATTGGTGAAGAGGATGGGTTTCACATCACTCGCTTGTGAGCGCCTTGCGAATCGATGATTTCTTCTTCACGGTGTGTATTATATTCTAGATATATTATGTTGTTTACTTGGTTTCAGGTTGCAGGTACATGACATCGACTCCACCTGGTTTCACAAGTTTGAACGTGTCGACCCAACGGTTAAGTTGAAAGGGAGATACTAGCTAGGTAACATGTGTCAGTCTACACCCTAGCCTTAGTGTGTCATCAGTCTTGATTGTTGAGTCATGTCTTACCTTATTTAATGTTATTTGATTCTGCATGATGTGTAGTTATTAAATCAATTTTTGGAATTATGGTATTGATTAAAAGTAATGATTATTTTCATATTAAATAAAAGTTATGCTCAGATGTTACATTTAAAGTTATTAATAGAAATTAATTTAATTAAATTTAAATTATTTAATTAATTAAATTTAATCTCAAAAGGATTGGATTTAGTTATTAAATAATTGAAATCAATTTAATTAAATTTAAATTATTTAATTAATTAAAGTTAATCTTGAAAGGGTTAGATTTGGTTATTAAATAATTGAAAGTAAATTAATTAAATTTAAATTATTTAATTAATTAAATTTAATCTCAAGGATTGGATTTAGTTATTAAATAGTTTAAAATAATTAAGTAAGTATATTGGATTGTCTTAAATTAAATTAAATCAAATGAAATTTAAAGGAAATTGAAATTGTATTTTAAAGGCAAATAAGGGTTTTCTAAAATGGGAAATGAAATTATTATCTAAATTTAATTTGTGCATTGAATGTGAATTAGGGTTGCATTAGGTTATTTTTTTGGAGTTATGAGGAAAGGATGTTTTAAATGTTAGGGCAGAAAAGTTTTGGGGATTCTTCTTTCTTTTTTTCACAGGCATGAAATTTTTGGAAAAGTTTGCACAGGGAAGGGTTTGAAGCATTTTCTTTTGTAGAATTGAATTGAAAGAAAAGAAATTTTGTTGAAGAGGGTGGAGCTCTTGGATCAGTGCTAGTTGGAATTCATTGCATTGTTGAAGAAGAATTGTGAGGTACTTAAGGGAGGCTCTACATCAAGAATCCTTGTTATTTCTTGTGGCTTCAAATACCAGGTTTTCCTTTCATTCTGTGATTGATTGTTCTTAGTTTATCTATTTTTTTTAAAATGATAGAGATTGCAAAGTCGTGATTTATTTAAAACCCTAGATTAAACTTCAACATTTAGGATTCAGAACTGTTCTCCAAAACACAAACCCTCTTTAGAAAATTCTTTTGAGAAGATCAAGATCAGTTTATTTCTTTTCTTTTGTTTAATTAGTTGAAAAAAGAAGGAATGATTTCTTTTTGGAATTCAGATTTAAATCTCTTGAATGTAATAAGATATTCAAATAGTGTCAAATTTTGTTACTAGTTTTTTTTTAAAAAATTCTTTCAATTCTACCAGTAAAATTATTTCTGAAAAAAAAATATAAATGTAAATATACATTACATGTATCATATTTTCAAATATGATACACATAATATATGTTTACAAATATATGAAAATTCAAATTAAAGTTATTGCATTTTGAATTTTTAGGAAAAATGTTGTACGACGAATTTGTGAAGGTCGTACTGTGCGTACAAAATTATCGTATTTTGTTTTTTGTTTTTTAAAAAAAAAATTAATTGCAAGTTGTTGGGAGGTTCGGACCCTCCCCCTTTCCTTTTTGTATGGAGGAAGTAGTACCCACTGGGCAGTGCGCCCACCACTTGGGGGGACGCATTGTCCCGTGGGGACTGCGGCCTCCCCCGTCTTATGCCGGTCGTTGTACTGTATGTACAGTCGGCGCAGGCAGCAAGGTCTGGCGGTACTGTCTGTCGGACGGTGTACCGTCCGGTCTTGCTTTGTTTTTTATTTTAAATTCATTTTTATTTTTATTTAATTTTTTTATTTTTATTATTACTTGTTTTTTTTGTGTAATTCTATAATGATATATTTAAATATATATATATAATATTTAATTTATATATTTTATATGTATTTTAATATTATATATTAATGTATATAATAATTAATATATATTTGGTATGTATTTTAATATTATATATTAATATATTTAATTTTTAATGTGTGTAATTGTAAATTAGAAATGGGTGGTTAAAATATGAATTTATCATGGTATAATCAATTAAATATTCAGATTATTTAAAGGATAGAGCAGAAGTCTTTTATAATCAATGATTAAGGTAGGATCATTTTAGAATATGTATATAGTTCTTTATATTCTATTCTTGAACTTTGGGTGCTTGCAAAGTATCTTTTTTTATAGTATTTTCAAACTGAAATAAATAGTGTGCTTGGCTAAATAGATAGGAAAAGATATCTATTTTAATAGAGGGAATTATTAATTTCTTTATTGAAACTTCAAATGGTATTATTCTATTTTCTACGAGAAGCATTAGATAGGAATATGGTTTTAGGATAACCAAAAATAGTATTTTTCACTGCCAGTGCATGATTATATTGATTTCCCTTTTTAATGATTGCTTTGGAAATGGGTGTTTGAGATTTAGATTGTAAAGTCTTCCAGAGGATGTGGGTCATTCCCTTGTTAAATTATTGTTCATCTTTCCATTGGGTAATGTTGCAAGTGTTTTGTTTCCTCCCAGTGTTGGAGTGGTTTTCTTTATTGTTGCCTCCTAGAATAGGAGAGATTGCATTGTTCAGTCCTGTAGCACTTGAGTTACCCTTGGAGTCTAGATTTGAGTAGCATGTTATCCATTAGAAGAGTGGATTTTTTTAGGGGCTGGAGCCCAAAGAGGTAAACCAGGTAACCTTCAAAAGTATTTTTAATAAGTGATAATTAAAATAATGTACTTAAATGATTAGGATGCATTCACATTAATCAAGATAAATTAACCTCACTCACAGACACAAAGGCTTGTTTAGACTTGGGGTGAGTGAGAAGGCCTGGAATGGCAAGATCAACTATCTTGTCCTTACGAGAGGTAGTTGATTCTGCTTGAGTGAGTATGAGTGCCAAGATTCAGTTGAGGCCACCAGGATTTCCGGAGCCTATGAAGAATGCCTAGAGGAGATCTCATGACAAACCTTGTGATGACACTCTATCTAGGATAACACTGAGTATGTTGTGTGTATGGATTCTTTAGCACACTTGATTATAATATGTCTAGAAGCAATGTAACCATGATTAGTGTTAGAATTTTATTGTGCATATGTGTGGTTGAGTCAGTTTGAGCCAGTATGAGTCTGCCTTTGGTTAGAGGTAGTAGATTTCTTGTCCATGTTGCTTTGTTACTATCTCCTAGCATAGGGGGTGGGCCTTCGAGTACCACGTGGTTGGGAGGAACATGCACCAAAACTGTTGGGTCCCCCTTGATCTTCAGTACTTGGTGGCGAGACATCTAGATGGATAGCTCGTGGATCTTGTTATTATTTCTTGTACTTTGTATTTCAAATTGTAATGATGTTGATTATACCCCTCTTGTAATGATGAGGTGGATTTATGTAAATTGTAACTCTAATGTATTTATGTCTCATTCTTGGAATGAGTGTTGTATCAGTTAATCATGTAATGGGTTTATGTTTTGATATTATATTCCTATCTTGATAATTATTTATGTTAAATGAATGCGTACTACTTGTGTTATTTATTGCAATGTAATGTAAAGGATGTTTGTTAATGGGAATTAAGTAATCTCAGTTGCGTAACCCTAGGGGATGTCATCAATTATAAGTGAACATGTATGTTTAATTCTCTTTAATAAAAAAAAAAATTAGCACATTTTTTTAGTGAATTGATACTTCCTCTAGGGTTGCATGGCGGGGCATTACACCCAAACTCTAGAAAGGGAAGAGCTGCATGGTATATCTAAGACTGAGTAGAGCTCAAGTAGCTCTGGAAGTTTTGATGATGAAGAACCACAACCTCAGCCTGTGAGAAGATCTACACGAGAAAAATGATAACCTGAAAGGTATGGTTTCTCATTGTTAGATTTGAACTATGTCTATGCCTTAATTACTAGCACTGATGAGCCTATGACTGTACAAGAAGCAATCAACATGACTGATTCAAATTCTTGGCTGGAAGCCATGAATGAAGAGATGGATTCATTGAAGAAGAATGAAACTTGGGATTTGGTACCACTACCTAAAGGGCGAAAGCCTGTTGGCTGTAAGTGGATATTCAAAAAGAAGACAGGCATTGATGGTAGTGTTGAGAAGTATAAGGCACGACTGGGTGCAAAGGGTTTTTCCCAAATTGAGGGAATTGATTATGGAGAGATTTTTTCCTCTATAACAAAGCTGACATCCATCAGATTTTTGTTGTCATTGGAAGCTGTGTATGACTTTGAAATTGAGAAGATGGATGTGAAGACAGTTTTTCTCCATGATGAGCGAGAAGAAGAAATCTATATGTCCCAGCTTGAGCATTTCGTTGTTAAAGGTAAACAAAATCTGGTCTGTAAGCTAAATAAATCTTTGTATGGTTTGAAGCAATCTCCTAGAATGTGGTACCAAAAATTTGACACATTTGTGTTGTCTTTGGGATTTGTAAGATCAAAATCTGAGAATGATCATGTGCTTGTTATTACATTGTACGTGGATGATATTTTATTCATAGGAAATAGCAAGACTATGATTTCTAATCTTAAATCTCAACTGTCTGCAAAGTTCAAAATGAAAGACTTTGGTGTAGCTAGGTATATTATGGGAATGGAGATAACCAGGAATAGAACAAGTGAAAAGCTTTGGGTAAGTCAGAGTAAGTATGTGAACACAGTTCTAGAGAGATTTGGGATGAACGATTGCAAGCTGCTAGTTGTTGGATAGTCATGCAGGGGATGAAACTATCTGTTGAAGACTATCCACAAATCTACTACTGAGATGGAGGACATGACCAGTGTGCCCTATGCAAGTGTTGTTGGCAGTTTGTTGTATGCAATGGTTTGTACAAGACCAAACATTGCCCAAGCAGTGGGAGTTCTAAGCCGCTTCATGGAAAATATGGGAAGATCACATTGGGATGTTGTGAAGTGAGTATTCAGGTATTTGAAGGGGACTTCAGATTATGCTCTGTGTTATCATAGAATTTTCATTGCATCACAGAGGACTCTCAACATTCAGGGATATGTTGATTTTGATTGGGCAAGGGACATTGATAGCAGAAGATTCACCAATGGATATACATTCATTCTTAATGGTGGAGCAATCAGTTGGATGAGGAAGCGATAGGCTATAGTTGCTTTATCCATGATAGAGGTAGATTGAGTGGCAGCAACTCATGCCTAGAAGGAAGCATTTTGGTTGAAGCGTTTGTGTTTAGACATTGGTTTCAATGCAGGGCAGATTACTATTTGTTGTGATAGTCAGAGTGCCATTTGTTTGGCAAAGAATCTAACTTTCCATGCCAAGATGAAGCACATTGATGTGCAGTTTCACTTCGTGAGACACATGGTGGAAGATGGAAGATTCTGTCTTGAAAAGGTCAACACTTTGAAGAATGTTGCAGATGCTTTGACAAAGCCGGTGAGCACAGACAAGTTCAGATGGTGCGCAAAATCGATGGGCCTTGGGGCCCATGACCGTCAGTTATTTTTTCTAAATCTAGAGGGAGCTGGAAGTCTTTGCCAAGTGGGAGCTTGTTGAGAATGTATGTCTCAACTTCTAGTTCGAAGCCTCAAAAATTCATGACTTGGCAAAAAATGCTTCATTTTTTGCCTTTATCGCTTTACCGCGGTGGTTGAGACTACCCTTGGCGGTACCACAGTGACAGTCCAAGCATTTACTGCCTTAGTGCGTGTGGTGATTTCTCTCATCGTGGTGGCGTGGTAAGGCCGCCTGCGGCTCGTCCAAGCGATTATCGCCTTATCCCGCGTGGTGAGTTCACTCACTACAGTGGCGCGGTAAGACCGACTACGGTTGACCTAGTAGTTACCGCCATACCATAGGCAGTGGGTCCACTCATCGCAATGGCCACGGTGAGACTGCCTATAGTGTGACTGGCGATTATCGCCCTACTGCGACATGGCTTGGCGTCCCCCACGATAGCATGGTGTGACTGCCAGTGATTTGCTTGATGGCCACCGCCACACCACAGGTCAACATTGACAAGGCAGCAGTAGTGCGAGATAGCTAAGGGTGAGCTCAGGTGAGCTCACCACCATACCATGACATGACTCGGACAGGGGCGCAATAGCATGGTGGAGTCAAGGAGCGAGCTCGGATGGCTTACTGCCATACCGTGAGATGTGTTGGTCTGGGTAGCGGTTGCATGGTGTAGTCTTGGGCGAGATTGGGCATGCTCACCACTGCACCACGGCTGGGTCGGTTGAGCTCGATGGTTGCGTGGGATGAGCTCAGATGAGCTCAAAGCTTGGTCAACCGAGCTTGACCATTTTTTTAACAGAAAGTCAAAGCAATCAATGAATGCAAAAAGGACATGTGGCTCAGTTTTCGAATGTTGATTGGCCAATAGACAAAATAGTAAAGGAAGTAATTGCAGACTTTTTTGACTGGTGATAGGAACCTGATTATGGCAAGGAATTGAATGCCTAGGTGGCTTGATGAAAAGGAAATCAATCTGTGTAGATCGATTGCATATTGGATGATTTGATGCATGAACCTAGAGGCCTTGGAATTGGTTGAAATCTTAATGATATGTATTACTTTGTCAGGAAGATATATTATTATATTTGTAAACCAAAAGGTGATAGTTAGAATGCAAGTCGAATGTAAGTCTTGAAGAGAATTCATTGTATACTTGGACAAAATTATTGTAATGGTGAGTAATATCTTGAGAAATGTTTTGGGCTGATCAAAGAGTGAAGGTTGATATCGTATGTAATATCTTTATTGTTGTAATACAATTGTCTTGAGTTGTTGTGATGTGTCTTTTACTTGAAAAGGTTTTCCCACGTAAATACCTATGTTATCTGTGAATGCTTATTATTTTGTTATCTCTTTTATGTTGCATGTATTCATTTCAGTAGTTTTAGAGGCTATTAGAACCAATTTTTTCTCTTCTTCTTTGTTGTATTAGTGTTAAGGGAATGTATTCCACACTATTGGGTCATTAGATCCATCACTGATTTTACCTTCATAGAACCCCAATGAAAGATAAAAATTGCAAGGACATAGTGAGATTCACTATATCAGAGTAGGATACATGAAGAATACAAAATTATAACATTTTTTAGAAATACACTTTGCTTAATAAGATGTTAAAGCTTATTTCCTTCGCTTTTCATAACTCATTTCTTCAGTTCATTTTCGCACACCACCACCACACTCACTCACTTCTTGCAATTAAAATTTTCTTGTATTTCTATCCTCCACAAGATCTCAAAACATTAATTAGGTCAGCCAAAAAGAATACAAACAATGATTTCCACAAGGAGGCCACAAAAAATAATGTGGTCCTATCTAGAAGATAGAGAGGACCAAAAGCAATCTTATTACATCTTCCAATGTGATTTCAAACAAATCAAACATTGCTGCAAAATAACCCAAGTCAAATTTAAAGAAAACATGTAGATGAATTGTGTAGCACATAACCAATCAGCCCAAAAATATACTTCCAACAAAATTTACTCAATGTGGTTCTCAACAAGATAGGTCAGGACCCAAATGCACTTTAACAAAACTTCATATATTAGTGCATACCTCCAAGCACATGACACAAGACCAAGAACAAGCCTTGTCGGCCAGATATCCATTATTTTCCCAAAAAATAATTTAACACAATATGTGGCACCAAAGAGATCAACCAATGATGTGTGGAACATAAAGAGATGTTCCATGAACATCCAACAAAATTTTCATAAAACTCACTCACACTATCTTTCCACAAACAACCACTACAACCTAAATAGAAGTAGAATAGTTAATCTTAGAAGCACATAATACATAACCATGAGATAGAACATTAATTGACCAATTTGAGCTACACAACACCACATGATAAATAAACTAAGACACCACATAAGAACTGAGAGCATGTCCACCAAACCACAAGAGTAGAAACATTAATGTAAAGAAATGAGGAGCATTTTCTGAACTAGTTTAGATAATCCAAAAAAAACTATGAACTCACTGTAATTACCAAAAACCTCCTCGACAACACTGGTGACCTAAAAAGATAGGAGTGCAACATCCACAAAATAAAAACACTATATCCCAAGCTACAAGACCATAATTTCAACAATGAATGAATACAAATAGTTCTCCCAAATAGCCTTCAAAGCATCTACTTGAAATAAAGACTTTCACCAACTTGTGGAGACATGAAATTCCTTGCAACAACACATACATCCTTAGGAACAATATGAGAGAGCATAAAACATACTAGAGACCATTAGTAAATCTATACACCATCAACATTACTTCTAATCCTCATGTTAATGCTTCTAATCCTTAATATATCATCATGATATTATCTCTTCTAGCAATAACCATACTCAATACTACTTTACTTTTAGTCAAACAAGGAAACCATGAATATCAATAATATATAATAGTAGAAAATAATGAGAGAAGCATAAATGACAATCAATGTCAACCAAAAATCTCTCAAAAATATGCAACAATCTTCCCAAGTTTTGACAGCCAATTCCAACAAACTCACCAAGTGTTGACATCAGTACAACAATATCACTAAGCGTTGACATCAATGAAAACCAATTCCAACACTATCATGATATACATACCAACAATAGTAATCAACCATAGAAAGAATGAAGAAACGCAAGGGAAATCATAAACATAAGAAGCATAAGAGGTAATCACATAACATGGCATACATAGAAACAAGAACAAAATACAACAAAAGTATGAACACAAGCGATAAGTCTCAAGCAACCCAATACTCATGGATATATATGGATCTCACACTTAGTACAAGATCCAATAGTCACAATGATAAGCATCCTAGTGCTAGTAGAGGAGAATCATTGAAATACCATGAAGGTATGGATTTGTGGATTCAATTATGAATAATCATCCCAATATAAGGGAAGTGTAAAATGGTCAGCAACCAAAACTTTTTGACCCTCTAGAAACTCAAATCTTAGGTTCATCATGTACAAAAACTATTTGAGTGTTGCACAAAAATTGATACAAAAAGAGGGATACAAGATTCAACATAAACTTAAAATCTTCTAAACAAGAAACAAGCTGGATTCTAATTTATCCTAGTCTAGATCATCCCAGATGACTCTCAATTCTAGAATAAATAAATTATTTTTGAATGAAAACCCTAAAAAATCTCAATCTAGTAGTGAAGAATTGGTAAAAATCATATAGTTTCATTTTTAAAAAGTAATAAATTTAAAATATGCAACTTCTAAAATCAATTTTGAGAATATTTTTCCCAAAAATTACTTCAATCAAATAATATTTTAGCATTCAAATTTTAAGTATTTTAAATGCAAAATAGCCACAACTTTCCAAAATCTTGTATTGATGATTGCCTAAATTTTTTAAAATAAAAAATTCCAAAAACTAATTATACCCTTTCATTTCAAATTTGAACAACACACTTTTGAAATACGTGACTTTCTTCCTACATTAATGAAAAGGATTTTGACAAAAAAAAAAAAAAACTCAAAATATAATAAAATTTTGAACTTAATCTTGGAAGATTTCTATTGAAATAATTAATGAGGAGAATTATTTTCTCAAATTCCAAATCAATTGGAATAATTCCTAATTGAAAAATAATTAATCTTTTTTTTAATATAAAACATAAAATATCTAAATCCAACAATGACTAAATGACCAAATTCATAAATTTTTATTTTCAAGAGGTAATACCATCAAAAGTTCAAAAGATGCAAAATGAGAAAACGTTTTGGATACCATTTCCATAAGCCTTTGGAGAAATGGGAAAATCCATAATTCTAAAAAAAATCTCTTTCTATTTATCTTTCCCTTTTTATTTTTTATTTTCTATTTCATTTATTTTCTTTTTCTAACATAAAATTCAAATAAAAAATCATTTACTAACCTAAATCCAATGAGACCATTTAATTATTTATAATAATTGGCTATCATTAACCTTATGAAATTAAAATTCATTCAATTTAATACATCATGTAATTAATTCCATTCAAATCAATATAATTCCCCATGCATTTAACTTAACATTTTTCCCTTTTTCTATTCAATTTTCTCAAATTTTAAATGCATCAAATATCATTTTAAAGTGTAATATTTTAAACTTTAAAAAGTAATTAGATATAAATGAGAATTAAATAGTCACAATTATAATCACACATTTATGAGTTTTTCATAACATGTGGATACTTGAATCATCATCGATTTGGACCCAACTAACCTTAGGAAAAATAAAGACTCATCTTACACTTGAATTTGGTGTTATATAAGATACTAGACACATTAACTAAAAGTGGCATCTCTTATTTAACCATCATTTGGGAATAAATCAAAACTATACATTCATGTGGAGGAATAACCCTATACTTGCATACTCAAAGTACACATAAAGCATACATCCTTCATACAAGATAGTTTAATCAATTGATAATAACTTAAAGAGGTGTAATATTACATACATGATATAATCATGAAAACACAATAATCAAAATCATATATAATGCCAACAAAATGAAATACCATACCTCTATATAAACATGTACATGTATGTAAGATGTAAAATACATGATAATTAGATCATTAAAATAATCAAATATATAAACTAGATGCCTATAAGGATAGAATTATGATAAACACCATGATAATCCAAAAATAGACAACATAACATAAACACTTAGAAATATACAACAAAATTTGAATTCCATTCATGACATTCATGTATAAGACTCTCACACCTTTAATGGAAATAATATCTTAGAAGAATATTTAATAATAAAGATATTTTAATTAAAAATGATCAGCCCTCAAAATACATGCATGAGTAAAACATATGCATCACAAATACATAGCCAAAATATGTTGACGAAAAAAGATATATCAAGGCAAGGGAAAATGGGGCATTATAATTTTAGAGAAGTGACATCCAATTCAAAATTTAAATAACTATTACTGTGGACAAGTCTAATATTTGTTAGCCAATAGAAAATATAGGTCCCCAATGATGGATAGGTCCTTTAAAAACTTGAGATAACAAAGGTATGTGTAGGATCATCATGGAAAAAACAGGTCCTTAAGTGACAAAAAATTCAAAAAAAAATCAGAGTTAGGCAATTTGACATAAAAATTTGAATAAGTTATCTATATTATTTCAAAAAATATGTAAGAATAGAATCTATAGAAAATTGAATTCAGTTTCTAAACTACTAGGTTTATTTGAAAAAAAAATCTATTTTGTGAAAATTTGAAATTTCAATGTAGTAGTACTTAAATTTTAGGGAAAAAATAAGAAGTAGGTGTCTGTCTGACCACCCTAACCACAATAAAATCATAATATTTTTTTTATAATATTTTAGATATAAGTAGAGGATTCATGTCTCGATGTGATGCATATTTGTTTGTAATATTTTTTTATGTAAATAATTAATTATGATTTTTTTATTACAACTTTTAAAAATTATAAAAACTTGTAGGTCTAACCACCTTAACTTCGTCAAAACTTCATGAAATTAAATATTTTTTTTTAATCCTATATTATGCAAAGCATAGAATGTGACACATGTTTTTGATTCAAAAAATGTGATACCATTTAAAAGGTATAGATGTTTTTCAATCAGCCTATCATTTAGGACTTTATTCATAATTCAAATAGAAAATGAATAATAATAGTTTATTAAACTAAAAGTAAAGCATAATTTATATTGGTGGAAATCTGAGAATATCCTTTAAAAACCCTTTTAATTTCATCAATTTTGGGTAGAAAAAAAGTCATCAGCCACATACCCATCATATTGCCAATTTTTGGCCCATCATGATCTTGCACATACCCAAAATAATTAATGATGTAAAATGAAGAAAATTTCTTGAAAAATATTCACTATATATCATTCTAAAGACTTGGAACTATCACAAAAATAAATAAACATAATCTTCTTCTATGGTGGGCCCTATAAAATAAGAGTTAGAAGGTACATTTCCTTAATCAACATATTTTTGGGTGTTTAAATATAGATCCACATGATAGGTAAGATATAAAAAATAATAATAAATTGATTAATTTAATGAAATTATGTTTATAGCACCTGATAGAAGGTCCAATAGTCACAAGGATAAGCATCCTAGAGCTAGAAAATGATAATCATTGAAATAACATGAAGGTATGGGTTTGTGGATTCAAGTATGAATAATCATCCCAATATAAGGGAAACACGAAAGGGATATCAACCAACACTTTTTAACCCTCTAGAAACTCAAATATTAGCTTCATCATGTAAAAAAACTATTTAAGTGTGGCATAAAAAATAATTTAGAAATGAGAGGGATAAGAGATTCAACATAATAATAAAAGATTTTGAACAAAAAACAAGCTAGATTATAATTTATCCTACTATAAATCATTCAAGATCACTCCCAATTTCAAAAATAAATGAATTATTTTTCAACTAAAACCCTAAAAAAATTCTTATACCTCCATTTTAAACAGGCAATGAATATAAAAGATGCAACATGTGTGAAATCAATTTTGAGAATATTTTTCCCAAAAAATAATTCAATGAAATAATTTTTTTTATATTCAAAATTTTCAAATATTTTGAATACAAAATAACCACATCTTTCCAATATCTTGTATTGATGAATGATTAAATTTTTTAAAATAAAAAAATATAAAAACTAATTAAACCCTTTGGCTTCAAATTTGAGAAACAATACACTTTTGAAATATGAGTCTTTCTTCTTACATTAAATAAAAAAGAGTTTGGCACAAAAAACAATACGGAGAATGTGATAAAATTTTGAACCTAATCTTAAAAGATTCCTCAATGAGGAGAATTATTTTCTCTAATTTAAGATCAATTGGAATAATTCCCAATTAAAAAATAATAATAATTTTTTGCAATGTAAATCATAAAATATCCAAACCCGCTAGTAAAGAAATAGTAAAATCCATAAAAAAAAATTATTTTGAAGAGGCAATGAGTTCTTTTGTATGTAGAATGTGAAAAAATCTAGACACCATTTCCATAACTCTTTAGAGAAAACTATTCTTTTGAGAAATCCCCAAATCCATGTCTTTAAAGAAAACAATTCTCTTTCTATTTCTTCTTCTTCTTTTTTTTTTTCTAACATTAAATTTAAATAAAATGTCATTTACTAATTTAAATTCAATGATACCATTTAATTATTTCCAATATTTGACTATCATTAACTTTATGAAATTAAAATTCATTCAATTCAATACATCATATAATTAATTCAATTCAAATCAATTTAATTCCTCAACAATTAGACTTACCATTTTTCCTCTTTTTTTATTTCAATTTTCTCAATGTCTCAATCCATCAAATATAATTTTAAAATCTAATATTTTAACCCTTAAAATATAATTAAATATAAATGGTAATTAAAGTCACAATTATAATAAAAAAATTATGAGGTTTTCATAGCATGTGGATACTTGAATCACCATCGATTTGGATCCAACAAACCATAGTTAAAATAGGAACTCATCTTATACTTGAATTTGGTGCTATAGAAGATACTAGACACATTAACCTAAAGTAGCATATTTTATTTAACCACCATTAGAGAATAACTTAAAACTACATATTCATGAGGAGAAATAACCTTATACTTACATACTCAAAGTACACATCAAACATTCATCCTCCATACAAGATAGTTAAACCAATCAATAATCACTAAATAAGGTATAATATCACATGCATGATATAATCATGAAAACACAATAATTAAAATCATCCATAATTCCAACACAATGAGATACTATACCTCTATATAAACATGTACATATCTAAGAGGTAAAATACATGATGATGAGATCATCAAAATAATCACATATATAAACCAAATGCTTATAAAGATAGAAATGCAATAAACACCATGATAATGCAAACATAGACAACTTAACATGAAAAATTCAAGACACAAAACATAATTTGAATTCATTCACAACATTCATGTATAATACTCTCACACCTTTACTGTAAACAATATCTCACAACAATATTTAATAATGAAAATGGCTGAACTAAAACATTGATAAGCCCTACAATGCATGCACTCCTACAACCTATGCATCACAAATACATAGCCAAAATATATTGATGAAAATATATATCTCAAGGCAAGGGACAAGGGGGCATTATAATTTTAGAGAAGTGAAATCCAATTCAAAGGTCAAACAACTCTTACGATGGTCAAGTCTAGTAGTTGTCACCCAATAGGAAGCTCTAGGTCCACTAATGATGGCTGGGTCCTTAAGAAACTTGATGTTGTGGAATTTAATGATCGAAAATGAAGAAAATTTATTGAAAAATATTTACGAGATATCACTCTAAAGACTCAGAACTATCATGAAAACAATCAAACAAACATAAGCTTCTTTTATGATGGGCCCTATAAAACAAGGGTTAGAACAGGCTTTTCCTTAATTAATATATTTGTGGGTGTTTAAATATAGATCCTCGTGATAGGTAAGATATACAACATGATAATAAATTGACTCATTTAATGAAACTGTGTTTATGGCACCTTGTATACTATTATACCTTCAAACCCTACAAGATGTAGGCCAAGTATGGTGGGAGAAAGGGTTGGCCTAAAAAAGCTAAATTTTATGAAAAATAGTTTTGAAAATTGTTAAAGGACTAGTTGCAGAGCTAGGATATAACTTTACAATAGCATTATGTTAAAATTTATGTATGTCCAAATTTAACAACTATGATATGCTATATAAGTGAAACTTTACGACACCAAAAATACCTTATTGTTGTAAATTATATTTATTATTAATGTAAATAATAAACACTATTGTCAATTTATTTGTTTAATCTATTCTCAAATAAAATATGTCTAATCCTCTAACTATACAAAATTTGAACATTAATACATTTGGAAATATAATTACTTTTAATTTCAAAAGTTGGGAGAATTTTTATCTTCTCGATTACAAATTTTCAATATCATCTAGGTTAATAAAAAATTAGTCAAACGTGGTACTATGTTTTTATAGATGGCTGTATATTAATCTTTCACGAGTGCACAAAATTTGACGAATATATATTTTTTTTAAGTCAAAATTTAGGTTTAGAAAGTTTGAAAACAAAAATAAACTTCTTAATAAGACAGAATACTTTAATGTTTACAAATTTTAGTCAAATTTGATACAAATTTGGTAAAACCCTGATATCACTTCTTTTTAATCTCTACAGCTGTACAAAATTTAGGCACTAAGATTATTCACTTACAGTCAATTTTTAGATTTGGAAAGTCCAATTTTTTTTTAAGTTCTCAATAAGACAGAATATTTAGAAACTTTAGTCAATCTTAAGACGAACTTGATAAAACCCATCGCTGTGCATTAAAATGACAAGCACTTAGCCTCTCCTAGTTCTTGGCAGTTTCCACACACTACTTCAACATAACCATCCAAAAATGACCTCAAGGTAGCGATTACTAGTAGTAGTAGTTTCACAGAAGACAGTTTTGATGGACACATACGTCGTTCTTGGGAATTATATTTAATGAAAGTGCACAGGGAAGTATCTATCTGCACTTTCGTCGATTGAAGAAAAATTGATCGCTCCAAAAAGATCAGAAGGAAGACAAAATCAAAGACCCACTCAATCGAATCAATAGCCGTGTACAGTCTTGGACATTACGGCTAGGTTTCCTTTGTGGAAATGTTTTTTAATTTCAAACAAGTTTGAAATATATTGTATTATTATATTAAAGAAAACTGGATTATCCTGTTAAGACTATTTTGCCTTTCTCAGTGTTGTCTTATTTTATTTAAGTGTGAATTTTTCGTGTTTTCTGTATTTATTGAAGCACTCTTTCAAGTGCCATTTATGCGCGTAGCTAGAACTTTTTAAAATGGTCTTGTTATTTCATAATTTGATAGTTGTTACTATTGGTGTTGAAGAAGTAGCACTCGAGTGCCATCTATGTGGATAGCTGAAACTTTTAAACTGATCTTTTTGTTTTATAATTTGATAGTTGCTACTATTGGTGTTGAAGAATCAACATCAATTATCAATATAATTGCATTCAATTAATCTCAGATGTTTGTCTCAAAGTATGTCATGAGATATATTCCCTAAAATATCCTAAGATGTTTATCTTATTCCTAAATTTGACAATGCATGTCAATGGTTAGAAAATTTTAATCTACTAAGATATTTTGTGGAAAGGTTTTCTACTAAATGCATGGTCAAGAATTCGGTCAATAGGACTTTAGTGTTACATCAAACTAACCTTGATATCATGCAAAATATTGGTAAGGTTTATTTCTATATTATATTGTTAAATCTGACTATATTGATTTTATTATTTATCATGGCCCATGTCTTGTGAATTCTTCTTTTTGTATTTTCAAATCTTGACCCAAGACTTTTTCATATTTCAAAAAAACACATTTTGGGTCCCTATATAGGTTAAACATTCTAGGTTATCCTTGTCATGCTAGAACTTTTTGAACCAAATAACATCTTTCTTGGGCTTTGTGGTTTGTGTTGAACTTCAATTGTTCTACTCAGCTCATGCCTAGTGGTAGGTTTGTGTTTAGGTTGACGTCTCAACAGATTTAAAGGAGATTGTGGATATCCAAATTGGACAAGCAAGATATGCACAATGTGTTCTTTATTTTAATTTATTGAATGTTTGATATCAGTATCAACTATTCAAACATAAGATTTAGGATTTTTCTTTAACTTTTGTGCACCTTAAACCTTCCACACAACCTACTTCTGACTTGTAACCTCACAAAAAAAGAGAGGAAGAATTACATACAATTGTTAATAATCACAACACCATAAACTCTAGTAATAACACTTCTTTCCCAGGCCTTCTTCAAGATCTAGCTATTAGGATTTGAATTTAGTGTTTCAAAACCTATTTATTTTAGAAAAAACATTTTTCCCATCCTGAGAGACTTTTGGTGGGAAACCATTGTGAGATCTCCACTACAAAAAAAAAATCTCATAGCATATTGAGGTGTTTGGAAGAGGTAGAATATGTGCCAAAGAAACCACAACCTATCTAGCTTAAGTTTTTCATATCAAGTTTTGATTCAAGTAAAGCTCTTTTGTAAAATAGTTATTCTACTCTTAATGAGGTAGATAATGAGTAGATGACTCTTGACACATATTTATGAATTTTATCTTCTAGAATTTTTTCTCGGTCTAGCAATTTTTCCCCAAAAATTATTGCATTTGTGATGCTTGATTTAGATTGCCAAGTATGAAAATTATTTATTTATAAGAAGAGAAGGATTCTAGTTTTTAACTTTCTATAACTTATGTTATTTGTCCTTCTAGTTACTTGTTGTATGGTAAACATGAAGAGGGATAGAATAGTGTTCTCACCGTTCTCTCTCCTATGTGCCATAAAATTTTAGTTTACTAGGGATATGACCCCACCAATTGAGCTATATGACATATTTTCAAAATAAATATTTACTTCTTTAGAGTTATTAATGTTTATGCTTCAAATAATATTATTGAAAGATCTAACCTTTAGAGGTTGACTTTCAATTCAATGTCTTGTAATATTTGGGTTTTGTGAAGTATTTAAATACTATTGAAATGATTTATGGTAATTATGGACCCTTTCCTATGTGTTGGAAAACTTCTAAAAGAGAGTCTTGGTTCTATATGCATACTATACTAGAAATTTTAATTCCAATCTCAACCACCATTAAGATCAGATGAGGTATTAAACTTCCAATAATATTAGAGAAATTTTTGATAGATCACTTGAGAATCTCAATCATGCTATGATATTAGCATAATCCATTTCTCTTTTCTAATTCTTATTCTCTAAAATCATATTTTTTACCAATCATCAACATTGTTGATAACATTGTAATCTAGTTTCACATTGATTGGAAATTTACTTAAATTATGGCCATGACAATTCAATTCTCTTTAAAAAAATAATTTTTAATTCATAAGGGCATGTCTCCTCACATTAAATTTGTTTTTAATTTGGAACATGTCCCATACATAAAATTAAATGGTTACTCTAGTGAAATGATGTCATAACTCATACCTCTTAGCAACTTAGGATTAAATGGGTATTTTTACATGTCCCTAGCATTCTAGTCACCAACAAGGAGAAAACTTAGATTAAAGGAAGTCAATTTATTTAAAAACATTAAAATCCTAGGAGGCTACTAAATCATGGTTTCTATAGTTGAGGTTTAACTTCCATAATGGTCTTTCACTAAACTAGTAAAAATTTAGTGGTCTCATATTCTTTCTTGTCAAGAGCAACCTTTGTTAAAGGTGACATGGATCCACACCTTAAAATTTTTAAATGATGTATTACAATATTTCTTAAATCACATTTATAGATCCACTAAGAACTTTCTTTTCAAGGAAGAAATTAAATGAAAAATTAGGTTGTTCTAAACAATATTTGGATAACTTTTAAGATATTATTCATGTTGCTTCTGGTAGGATTTCTAAGAAGGGCATCATAGCAAAAACCTTGTGCTTCCACAAAACAACTCTTTTATCAATCTCTTTGAAAATGTAAATTAGGCTCATTGTGTGATGTAAATCGTAATAGTTTCCCCATGAAAGTGATGCAGTACAAGAGGAAGAAAAACCACAACTTAATCTCTTTGTCAAACCTTCAAGACAATTTTTGTCTGATTAGTCATCACAAGTGCATTTCCCTTCACAAAACTATTGATTTCAAACACTAAATCATACAATCAGAGTAGCAATATTTTACCAAATCTCTTAAACACCTTAGAGAACATTATAAAGGTTATCTCACTCCAATCTTTAACTTATACAACTCAAACATGAGAATTTTCAAGTTAGACTATCATAACAACAATTAGGTCCATTAGGCCACATACACAAAACAATACTAAACTCCAGGAACATTCTCTCTTAAGGATGCCACAAACATATTTCAATATGCCTGTACAAACTATCTAGACCATTCCCCATTCATTGTTCATATCATTTCTTCGAACCTTTATTCTAAGACCATTCAATTTTGGTTGAAAAACATGACTGTTATAGGCTGCCAGTCAAAGATCAACATGAAAAGATGAACACAAACGTTCAAATCCTTAAAGGAATGATTTTCCAATACACTGCTACAAATTTTAAAAACTCCACTATCAATAATGAATACCAAATTCATAACCAATTTGCATAAGACTTTTACTGCACACAGTTTACCAGTCACATTCACCTTTTCTCAGACTTAGGGCTTATGGTATCTATTAGTTCCAAACTCAAATATTATGTTCCAAAGATTAAATCACTTTTATTTGGACCTGAATAAGCTTATTCAATCATTAAAATTCATTTAACATGTGGATTTTACCAAACCCTAGGTGTTAACCTCCTCTTACCCTGCTTTACTAGTCAAAACACAGTTTTAGAGTCTAAAACTTTAATTCCTCCACCCACCAATCTTAATCATTTGATTTAAAAAACAATAATAAGAAAATAGATGCCATAAATATTCTTTCCACTGAAAATTATGATTTTTCCACATTTAAATTAAGAGAAACACAAATTCTCCAGTCTTTGATTACCCTAAAATTAGGGTTTCACTATTTTTAGGAAAAACTCAATATCTTTCACAAAATTCCACCAATTTACGTGAAACAAAGTTTAAATGGAAGGTGATTGAATATTATAACACTTAAAATCATTTAGACACCCATTAATGGTCGTACAAAACCATACCAAGGCCTGAAATAGTAATTTTCTATAGAAAAATGCATAAAGAGTGCCTTTATTCCTTCAATTTCAATTGTGCAATCACCCACAAACTTCTTCAATGTAAGAAGAGCATTTTTTAAAGGCAAAAAAATTAAATTTTACCTTCTAACTACTCTTTAACTACCCACCAATGTAATACCCCTTCGTTTTGCTCTGTTGTGCAAACAATGTTGTTTCCCCTTTTATGCTTTAGTATTGTGTTGTACTTTGACTATGCACTTGGTTACAGTTGATCACTATTTTATCGTGATGTATCTTGATGTGATGATACTATATTTTAATGTTACTATTATGACATGTTCTGAATTAGCATAAGTGGATATCTAATCTTATGATGTTTTATGCTTTTGATTGTGGTGTTATGTTAGATGCATCAATTAGTACTACTGTATTGGTGAAGAGGATAGTATCGCATCACTCGCTTGCAAGTGCATTGCGATTTCATGATTTCCTCTTCATAGTGTGCCTTGTTTATGACATATTATTGCATGTGGTTATATTCTTTGTTCACAGGTTGACAGGTACAAGACATCGACTCCACTTGGTTTCATAGGTTTGAGCATGTCCATTGCCCAATGACATTTGATTGGGAGATAGTAGCTAGGATTTTCATGCCAAGTCGTCACCCTGGTCATAGTGTGCCGTCGGTCCTAGTGTGGTCCAGTTGTTTTATATTGTTCAATTTGCCTTGTTTCAGTTTATTTTGGAAGTTAGAAAAAATGTTAAAGTATATGCTTTGTAGTTATGTTGGTGAGTAAATTAATCTGGTTATATGTTTGAAATGTGATTTAATTTATTAATTAATTTAATTTAATTAATAAATAAAATCTCATTGTAGATCTATTTTATTAATTAATTAAATTATTTGTGTTGAAATGAATTAGATTATTCATTTTGGAAATGCATGTATATTTGGTTTGAAAATGAAAATAAAAGAAAATGTTTAAAAAGTTCAATTTAGTAAATTTTTGAATTCAAAAATTAGAAATAGGGAGATATTTGCATTTTTCTATTTTGGAGAATTGATGAGGATGGTTGTAGGATTTTTTGAAGAGAATTTCATTATTATTGAATTTTCTTCACAAGTTATGTTCATGAAGTTTTGGAGAAAATTGAGAGAGAAAGAGGAAGAAATTGTTCAATTTTGTGAGTTTTAAATAAAAAGCTTAAAGAATCTGTAGAGCTAAAAAGGGAATCAAGGCACCCTCAGGATCTTCTCCCAACTTAAAGAAACACAGGTTCTCATCTTGTATTTAGTTATTTTTTGATTCAATGGCATTTATGTTGATGGGAAAACTATTTGAAATCTCTTGTTTGTGTGCAAAACAAAACTATTTGAAATCTTGCTTTCAAAATTTGGAAAAGATTGTTCAAATTGAAATGAATTCTTGTTTACAAATTATTATTTCAATTTTGTTTTGTTCTCAATTTGTTCTTCAATCTATTTGAAGTTTCAATCTTGCATGAATGAAAATTTATGTGTATATATATATATATATATATATATATATATATATATATATATATATATATATATACATGTATATATACTTATTATAATTTTTTCCTTTATAAAGTTATACGGTAATTTAAAAAATATATATATAAAATTAAATTTTTTAACCAGGTCAATTTAAACCTCGGTTTTTTGGTTTATGTTTTTTTATTTATAAAAAAAAACTATAAAAAAAAAGAGGGGTTTTCGAAATTTTTATGGGGTTGGGGGCTCACCCCACAACCACTCCCATGGGAAGCGGCATGGGGGAGCCGCGCCTAGCAACCCCTCCGCCGGCATGGATTGCGCAACCGTGACCACCAGTAATGGTGGTCGGTTGTGCAGTGCATAACCACACCACCATTAGTGGTGGCCAGCTATGCACAACGCCGCCCATGCCCGACCAACACCGCCAGCGCTACCCATTGTGGCCGCTGCCTGCAACTCGCCACCACTGCTCCCATAAAATCCACGGCCTCTGTAACTCACATCGGCATGGAAAATCTGTAGTTGGCGCCCAGGAAAATTCCACCCATCCTTATGCACGCTCACAAGGCTGCGTGATTCAACCCTAAGGGTTGGAACGTGAACCGAGGCACATGCCCTAAGTTTGAAAAATAAAATATATTAAAAATATATATATAAATAAATAAATAAAAAATAAATAATATTTAATTTTATTTGAAAATTATAGCTTCATAATATTTAATTATATTTTAGTATTATACTCATTATAATGTTAAAATATATTTATAATTATAATATTATGAGGTTGTAATATTAAAAGATATTTAATAGGTTAATATTATTAATGTTTTAATATTAACATATTAAATTGGGAAATTTTATTATGTTATTATATTGTTTTAAATGGGAATGTGTAGTCATTTTATGAGTTTATGTTTTTTTTAATGGCTTGATTGAGGACATGAATTAGATTCATTGAGGAAATAAAAACAGGCATGATGGTTTAATTAAACCATTATTTTATTTAAACCATTATTTTAAAGGGAGTAGTTTTAACTTTTAAATATTAAATTTTCTTAATCAAGAGAATTAATTTAAATTGGTTATATTGAATAATGAAACAATATTTTATTTAACCAAGGAATTTTGAGTTGTTTGATATACTGGTTAATTTAACATGTACTTAAATGCTAATAGGGAAATAAAATGATTAGTATTAATTCCTCCCTTATTTGAAATGGCATATTTAATTCAATTTATCTAATGCCTAAATTACTGATTGTTAATGAGCAAATGGATTTACTGAATCCAAAGTAGATTTAATTCTCGCCTTGATTATGAACTGTTCCTATTATCATTTGGGAATGTGGGTCATAGCAATTGCCAAGTCTTCTAGTTGGGTTTTCAAGGTTGTAGGTTGTTGTACTGTGTTAGTCAGCCTCTGTGTACCCTTGGGTAGTGCGTTTCACCAATTTGTTACCCGGTTATCATGAACGAGAATGTGTTGACTGTATGTCATGGATAGGAATGTGATATCCTTATGTCACACTTGTGTACCCTTGGGTTGTGGAGTTGTTCCATGTGTTGTCTTAGAGGAATGGCTTGCCACGAGGGCCAGCACACAAAGTGGTGCCAGGATAACTCGTCGTAAGTTATGTAATCCAGAGATAACTTAATTAACTGATTAGAGTATCATGTAGTACCAAACACTTAATAAGATAATTATACCTTGCTCATGGATGCAAGGGCTTGTAGAGACTTGGGATGAGATGGGAAGGCCTAGAATGGCAAGATCATTATCTTGTCTCTATGAAAGAAAACTGATTCCACATTGGATTACATGAGGGGCCAAAAGTCGTTAGAGGTTACCAGGATAACCCGAGATGGTTGCCGGGGCCTAGGAAGACTTACTAGGATAACCTATGTAACATTGTGATGACACTTCTCCTAGGTCAAGAGTATGTTTGTATCAGGGATGCAATTGATTATGTAATTCTGGAAGCATGTAACCATTGTATTAAGAGATGTTTTGTATTTATTTCAGTTCGGTTGTGTGTTAGCCTTTGTCTTGAGGTAGATGGTTTTGGTTAGAAATCCTTGTTACTATCTCCTAGCATGGGGGGTGGACCTTTGGGTTCCACTTGGTTGGGTGGAACATGCACCTTTCTCCGTTGGGTTTGCTTCTTGATTGTGTGAATGAGACTTCCATTTGGAGAGCTCGTATCATCCAGTTTCGTTTCATGCCTTGTTATTTAAGTCGATCTTGTGATGTATCACCCCTCATTTTTTATCAAGGTGGAAGTTGTAATTGTAATCTTATTCTTTGGACTTACCTCATTTGGGGAATGAGAGTTGTAACCATATTGTTTAATTATGAATGATGAAATTGAAAGTTATCTCTTCATCTTTTTGTAAATTATCTTAATTGGAATGTATGTGTTTATTTCTTAATTAAATAATTGACATGGTTTAAATTCATGATTTTTGTTGAGGTTCTATAAACCTCTGTCTCATAACCTTAGAGGTTGTTGGCTTTAGTTAGTGAACTTACTTATTAATTGTACTAAAACAAAAAATAAAATTAGTCCGTTTAAGTAGTTGTTTGCAACTTCCTCTAGGGTTGTGTTGCGGGGCATTACACATGGTATGAGAGCCTAGGTTTAAACACTCGGTACTATGGGATTCTGATGGAACCATTAAGCTTTTAGTTCTTTAACTTTTGAGTTGTATATCTTGCCTAATACCTTGAAGTGTCTGTGTAGGAATATGCCTCCCACACGCTAAAGAGGTAGAGGGCATGGTCGTGGCCATATAGACGGTCGTGGTGAGAGTCAGCATGACTCTCCTCCTCTAGTTCCTCTTATCCCAGATCAGGAGGAACACCAGGCATCTCATAATGCACCAGGGGTTAGAGAACATCAACAGGATCCAGCAGTGATTGAGGCTACATGCAGAGCACTAGAGGAGGCTTTGGCACTCCTTGGTCTGGGGCAAGTAGAGGTTTAGGTTAACCCAGTGGTGAGGGAAGCTCCACCCCAGTTTGAGTTACACATGAGGGACCTACTCAGGGCACACCCTCCATTATATGATGGATCAGGTACTAGTTTAGAGGCCGAGACTTGGCTTATAGACATGGATAGGTGTTTTTCCATGCATCTGTATGGCAGTAACACCAAAGCTCGTTATGTCGTCATGCAGCTGAGAGGGTTTGCATCCACATGGTGGAGACTAGAGGAGCAGAAGCTCCATATTGACATTCACATAGTATCTTAGGAGATCTTCCTAGAAAGATT
The DNA here is from genome assembly GCA_007115665.2 of Sequoiadendron giganteum. Classification (NCBI taxonomy): domain Eukaryota; kingdom Viridiplantae; phylum Streptophyta; class Pinopsida; order Cupressales; family Cupressaceae; genus Sequoiadendron; species Sequoiadendron giganteum. The sequence goes on from CM021100.1 coordinate 359,244,234, forward strand.
CAGAGCTCGGTTCTTATCTAAGCATTGGCGTTAGCGTGGAGGCAATGAGTTACATGCCTTGCGCTAGATGGCATTATCTACTGAGCAATATGAGTGACGCTTTAATGAGTTCAAACAGTATGTAGGGATTGTTGACGATGAGAGTATGTTGGTACACCATTTTTTCAAGGGCTTAAATCTTTGTCTCAGCGGTGGTGTGAGGGTTTTCGAACCCAAGACCATGGAAGTGGCAGTAGAGAAAGCACGCCTTGTTGAGGAGAATCTGAGTATGGCACTTGGAGGGTACATGAGTGTACCAATTGGAAGCAGTTCAACGACAAGATCTAGTGCTAGAGGAGGGTAGCCTTAGGGAGGTTTACCTCCTAGGTCTTAGCAAGGGCCATCTCTAGGTGGTCAACAATAGTAGCAGTAGGTATCGCAAGGGAAACATAATTTTTTCCAGCCGAGGCAAGGGGACATAAATTGGAGTCGTGCGAAACACTTCAGCTATGAGCAGCCAACATAGAGTTCACAGTCTACTTTCAGGGGTAGTGCACAGTAGTCTAGTGGACCATCTGGGGTAAGAGGTTATGGTAGATGTATTGAGTGTTTTACATGTGGTAGCAGGGTCACATGGCTAGAGTGTGTCCCAACAGGGGCACGTCTGGATTTTCATAGGGACCAGCAACATCTGAGCTGATAGTTGGTGATGCAGGTAGAGGGCATTAGGTTTTTGCAGCGGTTTATAACCGCTAGGCAGAGCATCAGGGCATTATCATCGAGACATATGGTATGTTGATGGGTAACCTAGTTACCATCTTATCTAATTCAGGAGCATCAGACTCCTTCATTTCGACATCAGTCGTGTCGCGATGTAGACTAGGTGTAGTAAGGAAAGTCGATAGGTGGCAGGTAGAGCTAGCTTCAGGTGCGAAAGTCGCATCGCATTCCCTTGTGCCAGAGTGTAGATTGGAGATTGGACCTCTTCATACTACGATGGACCTCCAAGTTATTCCCTTGGGTTCTTATGACATCGTCATAGGGATGGATTGGCTAGAGGCACATAGTGCGGTCTTGGATTATCGACGCAAGTTGATTTGATGCATTGAGGCATCTGGTAGAGAGGTAGAGATAGTGGGAGTCCAGAGGCTGATTTCTTTGAGGTTCATCTAAGCTATGCAGTTGAGAAGGTGTGTACATCAAGGTTGCCAGTTGTTTGGTATCATAGTGGATGACTTGGATCTAGGAGGTGGGGAAGAGAAAGTCTCTCTTGATAGTCACCCCGTTCTTCAAGAGTACTCTGATGTCTTTCCAGATGAGATTCCAGGGATGCCACCTCAGAGGGATATTGACTTCAAGATTGATCTTATACCTAGTTCAGAACCCATTTCTTGAGCTCCCTATTGTATGACCACCTAGGAGCTGAAAGAGCTTCGTTTACAGCTTGAGGATTTGTTAGAGAAGGGCTTCATTCACCCGAGTGTTTCACCATGGGGAGCACCAGTCATCTTCATGAAGAAGAAGGATGGTTCACTTTGGTTATGTATTGATTACCAACAGTTGAACAAAGTGACCATCAGGAACCGATATCCGCTTCCTAGGATAGATGATCTATTTGATCAGATCAAGGGTGCCACCATATTTTCGAAGATTGATCTTAATTCAGGATATCATCAACTTTGGATCTTTGACTTAGATATCCATAAGAGAACATTTCGAATGCGATAGGGCCACTATGAGTTTACAGTAGTACCATTCGGGTTGACGAATGCACCTTCTGTATTCACGAGTCTGACTAACGATGTATTTCATACATACCTAGATAGGTTTGTCCTTGTGTTCCTCGATGACATTCTGATATATTCCAGGACTATGGTAGAGCATGAGGAACATTTGCAGCAGGTATTGCAGTGCTTACAGGATAATCAGTTGTTTGCTAACCTATCTAAGTGTGAGTTCTTCAAGTATGAGGTACAGTACCTTGGGCATATCATCTCTGGGAAGGGTATTTTAGTGGATCCTTCAAAGATCCAAGAAATATTAGATTGGCCTGTGCCCACAAATGTGGCAGAGATACGTAGCTTTATGGGGCTAGCGGGTTATTATAGACGCTTTGTGTAGGGTTTTTCGAGGATAGGTTATCCTATCACTACCCTTCAGAGGAAAGGGAAGAGGTTCGAGTGGTCAAAGAAGTGTGAGGTAGTGTTTCAGAATCTAAAGGAGATACTGACTAGTGCACCGATACTAGCGATATCGAATTCGACTAGGGACTTTGTATTTTGTACAGATGCGTACTTGGAGGGTCTAGGTGCAGTGTTGATGCAGGAGGGATGAGTCATTACATATGAGTCACGGAAACTCAAGGATCATGAGTTGAAATACCCCACACATGATCTTGAGTTAGTGGCAGTTCTGCATGCATTGATGAGATGGAGGAATTTCCTACCTGGCCATAGGTTTGAGTTGCATAGTGATCATAGGAGTCTTCAGTATATCTTCACACAGCCCAACCTTAATGCTAGACAGAGGCATTGGATGGAGTTCCTCTATGAGTTCAACTTTGAGGTGAAGTATATCCAGGGGAAGGAGAATGTCATAGCGGATGCACTCAGTAGACGGAGACATGAGATATCTGAATTAACTCTAGTTGTGGATTTGTGGAGTCAGATTCTTTCTGCCCTTCCAACAGATAGTTGGTAGCAAGAGGTCCGGATAGTGATAGAGGCAGGTAGACCTCTTGAGGGTAGACATTTAGGATATTCTCTGGATTCAGATGAGTTATTGAGACACATGGGATGCATATACCTCCCTTCATTAGATGGTCTTCGCACCTTTGTCATGACTTAGGTACATCGTGCACCCTATTCAGGCCATCCTGGGGTGAAGAAGATGCATGCAGATTTGCGTCAGTTATACTTTTGGCTAGGGATGAAGTGAGATATCGTGGATTATGTGTCACGATGTCTAGAGTGTCAGCGAGTTAAGGCTGAACACCAGCATCCAATAGGGCTCTTGCAACCACATTTAGTACCAGAGTGGAAGTGGGATATAATCTCATTGGATTTTATTGCTGGTTTATCCAACTCTTCAAGATGGCATGATGCGATAATGGTGATAGTTGATAGGTTGACGAAGGTGGCACACTTCTCACCTATGTGCTCATCCTATACCACATCATCCGTAGCTAGAGTGTTCATGGAGGACATAATGAGGTTACATGGCATTCCGCATCGGATTATTTCTGACAGGGATCAAGTGTTTACCTCAGCTCTTTGGACATCATTGTAGCATGTGATGGGGACACAGTTGAACTTCAGTTCAGTTTATCACCCAGAGACAGATGGACAGATAGAGAGGGTCAATAAAATCCTTGAGGATATGTTACATATGTATGTGATGGACCAGCATACACGATGGGAGGATTATCTCTATTTGGTAGAGTTTTCTTATAATAATGGTTTCCAGAGCTCCATTGGCATGCCTCCATTCTAGGCATTGTATGGGAGACCATGTCGTACCCCCTTGAGTTGGGATCGAATGGAGGATAGGATAGTGTTGGGTCCTGAGATGTTGCAGGATATGGAGCAGCAGGTGGTAGTGTAGGATAAGCAGAAGAAGTATGCAGATGCACATAGAGTGGATCATTAGTTTGTTGTAGGCGATAGAGTCTTCTTGCAGGTGCATCTGCAAAAGAGTCCCATCTGTTATGGGAAGGGCTCTAAGTTGGCGCCTCGCTTTGTTAGACCTTTCGTGATACTCGAGAAGATTGGTCCAGTTGCTTACCGTCTTGCTTTACCGCTTAGTCTCTTGCGCATTCATGATGTGTTTCATGTTTTAGTTCTTTGGCCATACCATCTAGACATTTCTCATGTCCTTGATTGGAATGCATTGCAGGTAAAGGATGGGTAGTTGGCTTTGGAGCCCGTGGCTGTTGTGGAGCGCAGAACACTTTCTCTTCAAGGGCAAGATATTGATCAGGTTAGGATCCAGTGGGATCCTAGGGATGACACATCATCCACATGGGAAGATGCAGCTAGAATGAGGGAGCTTTATCCCTATTTGTTCACAGGCTTCCAGGAGTAAGCCTGACCCTAGGGGGGAGGATGTAATACCCCTTAGTTTTGCTCTATTGTGCAAACAATGTTGTTTCCCATTTTATGCTTTAGTATTGTGTTGTACTTTGACTATGAACTTGGTTATAGTTGATCACTATTTTATCATGATGTATCTTGATGTGATGATACTATATTTTGATGTTAGTATTATGACATGTTCTGAATTAGCATAAGTGGATATTTAATATTATGATGTTTTATGCTTTTGATTGTGGTGTTATGTTAGATATGTCAGTTAGTACTACTGTATTGGTGAAGAGGACAGTATTGCATCACTCACTTGCAAGTGCCCTATGCTTTCGTGATTTCCTCTTCACAGTGTGCCTTGTTTATGACATATTATTGCATGTGGTTATATTCTTTGTTCGTAGGTTGACAGGTACAGGACATCGACTCCACCTGGTTTCACAAGTTTGAGTGGGTCCATTGCCCAACGACATTTGATTGAGAGATAGTATCTAGGATTTCCGTGCCAAGTCGTCACCCTAGTCATAGTGTGTCATCGGTCCTAGTGTGGTCTAGTTGTTTTATATTGTTCAATTTGGCTTGTTTCAGTTTATTTTGGAAGTTAGAAAAAATGTTAAAGTATATACTTTGTAGTTATGTTGGTGAGTAAATTAATCTGGTTATATGTTTGAAATGTGATTTAATTTATTAATTAATTTAATATAATTAATAAATAATTTAATCTTGTTGTAGATCTATTTTATTAATTAATTAAATTATTTGTGTTGAAATGAATTAGATTATTCATTTTGGAAATGCATGTATATTTGGTTTGAAAATAAAAATAAAAGAAAATGTTTAAAAAGTTCAATTTAGTAAATTTTTGAATTCAAAAATTAGAAAAGGGAAGATATTTGCATTTTTTTCTTTTGGAGAATTGATGAGGGTGGTTGTAGGATTTTTGGAGACAATTTCATTATTATTGAATTTTCTTCACAAGTTATGTTCATGAAGTTTTGGAGAAAATTGAGAGAGAAAGAGGAAAAAATTGTTCAATTTTGTGGGTTTTCAATCAAAAGCTTAAATAATCTGTGGAGCTAAAAAGGGAATCAAGGCACCATTAGGATCTTCTCCCAACTTAAATAAAAACGGGTTCTCATCTTGTATTTAGTTATTTTTTGATTCAATGGAATTTGTGTTGATGGAAAAACTATTTGAAATCTATTGTTTGTGTGCAAAACAAAACTATTTGAAATCTTGCTTTCAAAATTTCGTAAAGATTGTTCAAAATGGAAATGAATTCTTGTTTACAAATTATTATTTCAATTTTGTTTTTTTCTCAATTTGTTCTTGAATCTGTTGGAAGTTTAAATATTGGATGAATGAAAATTTATGTGTATATATATATATCCATATATATATATATATATGTACATATACTTGTATATATACTTTTTATAATTTTTTCCTCTATAAAGTTATGCTGGTAATTTATTTACTTTTAAATATAAAATTAAAAAATAAATTAACTAGGGTCGTAATTTAAACCTCTGGTGTTTTTTTGGTTTTCATTTTTTTATTTATAAAAAAAAAGGTAAAAAAAAGAGGGGTTTTCAAAAATTTTATGGGGCTAGGGGTTCACCCCACAACCGCTCCCATGGGAAGTGGTGTGGGGGAGCCGCGCCCAGTGACCCCTTAGCCCATGCGGACTGTACAGGCACGACCACCATTAATGGTGGTCGGCTGTGGAATGCACAGCCACGCCACCATTAGTGGTGGCCGGCTATGCATAGCGTCGCCCGAACCTGACCAACACCGCCGGCGCCGCCCATTGCTGCTGCCACCTGCAACTCACCGCTGCTGCTCCCATAAAATCCGCGGCCTTTGCAACTCACGCCGCCATGGAAATTCCATGGCCGGTGCCCAGGAAAATTCCACCCATCCTTATGCACGTGCCCCGAGGCTGTGCGATTCAACCCTAAGGGTTGGCACGCAAACCGAGGCACATGCCATAAGTTTGAAAAATAAATTATATTAAAAACAATATATTAAAAAAAATAAAAAAATTAATAATATTTAATTTTATTTGAATATTATAACTTCATAATATTTAGTTATATTTTAGTATTATACTCATTATAATGTTAAAATATATTTATAATTATAATATTATGAGGTTGTAATATTAAAAGATATTTAATAGGTTAATATTATTAATGTTTTAATATTAACATATTAAATTGGGAAATTTCATTATGTTATTATTTTTTTTAAAATGGGAATGTGTAGTCATTTTATGAGTTTAAGTTTTTTTTAATGGCTTGGTTGAGGAAATAAAAACAAGCATGATGGTTTAATTAAACCATTATTTTATTTAAATCATTATTTTAAAGGGAGTAGTTTCAAATTTTAAATATTACGTTTTCTTAATCAAGGGAATTAATTTAAATTGGTTATATTGAATAATAAAACAATATTTTATTTAACCAAGGAATTTTGAGTTGTTTGATATACTAGTTAATTTACCATGTATTTAAATGCTAATAGGGAAATAAAATGATTAGTATTAATTCCTCCGTTATTTGAAATCGCGTATTTAATTCAGTTTATCTAATGCATAAATTACTGATTGTCAATGAGGAAATGGATTTACTGAATCCAAAGTGGATTTAATTCTCACCTTGATTATGAACTGTTCCTGTTATAGGTTGTTGGATTATGTTAGTCAACCTTTGTGTACCCTTGGGTAGTGCGTTTATCCAGTTTGTTACCTGGTTATCACGAACGGGAACATGTTGACTATATGTCATGGATAGGAATGTGATATCCTTATGTAGCACTTGTGTACCCTTGGGTTGTGGAGTTATTCCACATGTTGTCGTAGAGGAGTGGCTTGCCACGAGGGCCGGCACACAAAGTGGTGCCAGGATAACTCGTTGTAAGTTATTTAATCCAGACATAACTTAATTAACTGATTAGAGTATCATGTAGTACCAAAAACTTAATAAGATAATTATGCCTCGCTCATGGATGCAAGGGCTTGTATAGACTTGGGATAAGATGGGAAGGCCTGGAATGACAAGATCATTATCTTGTCTCTATGAAAGATAACTGATTTCGCATTGGATTACATGAGGGGCCAGAAGTCATTAGAGGTTACCAAGATAACCCGAGATGGGGGTCGGGGCCTAGGAATACTTACCAGGATAGCCTATGTAACATTATGATGACACTTCTCCTAGGTCGACAGTATATTCGCATTAGGGATGCAATTGATTATGTAATTCTGGAAGCATGTAACCATTGTATTAAGTGATGTTTTGTATTTATTTCAGTTCGGTTGTGTGTTAGCCTATGTCTTGAGGTAGATGGTTTTGGTTAGAAATCCTTGTTACTATCTCCTAGCACGGGGGGTGGACCTTTGGGTTCCACTTGGTTGGGTGGAATGTGCACCTTTCTCTGTTGGGTTTGCTTCTTGATCGTGTGGATGAGACTTCTAGTTGGAGAGCTCGTATGATCCAGTTTCATTTCATGCCTTGTTATTTCAGTCAATATTTTGATGTATCACCCCTCATTTGTTATCGAGGTGGAAGTTGTAATTGTAATCTTATTCTTTGGACTTACCTCATTCGGGGAATGAGAGTTGTAACCATATTGTTTAATTATGAATGATGAAATTGAAAGTTATCTCTTATGCTCATTGTAAATTATCTTAATTGGAATGTATGTGTTTATTTCTTAATTAAATAATTGGCATGGTTTAAATTCATGTTTTTTGTTGAGGTTCTATATAACCTCTATCTCATAACCTTAGAGGTTGTTGGCTTTAGTTAGTGAGCTTACTTATTAATTGTTCTAAAAAAAAACAAAAAAATTAGTCCGTTTAAGTAGTTGTTTGCAACTTCCTCTAGGGTTGCATGGCGGGGCGTTACAACCAACACCAAAAAATAATGTGACCTTTCATATTCCATATGTTTCTTTATTTTTTTAACTTTACAATTTTTACATATTTATGACAACCTTTGAATGCATTGACTTCGTTTTAAAACATTTTATGACATAATGGCCTCCTAATGACTCTATTACATGGAAACAAATGAATCAAATAGCCCTTGAATAATGTGAAACAACAAAATTTCATCATAGAATCATGAGGTTGTCACGGTGCTTCTACACCAAAAAGACTCACAAATTTAGGGTCAAATCCATTGTAAATGGTATCTTGATACATATTTTTATGATTATAAGCCTCATAAAGGATATTTATGGATATATTCCCATATTCATATTATTTGTAACCTCAACAATTAGATTTGAATCTTTAGTCGTATATTTCTACTTGGCATCATATATTTTAGGCTATTTAGCTAGCTATTATAGAGCCTAAATTGGATCAGTTTGTGTTCTATATTATTTATGGAGTTCTTCTACTTGGTTCTCACTTATTATAATTATTTTTCTAACTCCTATTATCCATTTTTTCATCAATTAAAAACTATTAAGAATATTTTCTAGTTCTACATGAAGTCTTAGGAAGGTTGGAATTCAATTTATTATTTTTAGGTCTTTTCTACCTATAGACATGTAAAAATGACCTAACACTTGTCGCACATCTATAATGAGATTTTTTCATCATTGACATCACTAACATTTAATATCGCTACATTTCACATCATTTACATCAAAAAATTTAATTAAATAAATTTAATTTACTTTTTCATCAATTTTGAATAATTAAATAAATTTCATTTATTTAATCAGTTCCTAATCTAACTTTATTCCTCATGATTAACTAAATAATATCAATTATTTAATTATGTCTCTAATTTACCCTATTCCCATAAATCAATTAAATTATTATCACTTAATAGTTTAATTAAATCACTTTCCTCTAAACTTGAATAATTAAATAAATTATTCAAACATCATTCAAAAAGGTCAAAGAAAAAAATACAACTTTTTTTGTAAAAGTCAAACATGATTCGCACATTCAACTCAAAAAGATTAACTAATTAATTCAATTAATTAATTACCCTCACCCACTTTCATGATTGAGAAAATTATGATCCCCCGATTGCTTACTGTGATTGGCTGGTTGATTCATCTACTTGCTGACGGATTCATTTGTTTGTCCATCCCACTGAAGGCTCAACTTGATTTCCTCAATTACATTGAACACTCATATTGATTTCATCAATCACACTGATTAGGTAATCAAAATCTATTGATTCTTCCCATCTAATTCCTCTCCACGATTTTGAATCGTCAATCAGAATATTCTACTATGTGATCTTGATCATTCATTTCAAAACATAAAATGTATATAACTATCATTTTCATCCTAAAAAAATAAAAGAATTGATATATTTTGCACAACGAAGTAATGCTAAAATTACAATTGATTTCTTGAAGAACTTTGACACGCATCTTCAATCAACACACACACATTTGGAGTTGTTTCAATACATCAATGGAGGCTTAACATTGATACAATGATCCAAAATCATTGTGAATACACTTCGACATAGGATGGTAATTCTATGTTTTATAAATTCAATTTATGTTCTCTTATTTGATTACATTGTTTGATTTCATTTCTTCATAGTTTCATTTCATGAGTAATGGGTATGAATCTAAATATTTCATTTGGATTAGATTATTTTAGTTCATTTATGTATTGATCTCCTTATGCTTATCGATTTCCCCCTTATAAACTACCTATTGATTTTTCATGTCATATGATTTGTTTATGGGTTTCACCTTATCTCCCCTTCAAGTATAATCATATTTTGCATGATTTCAAGGTTGAGATTATCTTCCACATTAGGACATATATAAATGTAGTTATTTTTTATGATATTCTATTGATTTTAATTTCTCTATGCAATAAAGCAATGACTTTCAATAATGTTCTTAGGGGGATTAAATTTGAAGAAAGATAATATTATTTCTCCCTCAACTTCTCTTCCTAGAAAATTTTAGTAGGGTCACACTAGGACTACTAGGGGACACCATGGTTTCTAATATTATATACTTCATCCCTTGAGCAATAAAGATAAATTCACCTATAGTGGTCTCAACCCTCATGACCAATTTTCATCTCTTCTTATGAGCATAGTTATAATGCTACTATTTTTTGTATAAAATTAGATAATCTAAATATATATTTGGAATCAAATTTATTAGTTTTTTTTTATTATGTGGGGATTTTAAAAGGTTTGTGATCCCTTTTACAACCATACATATTTAGCAACAAGTACAACAAGATGAAGAACAACAACTAAGTGAAATAACAAGAAGAAAAAACTCTCATTGCCATTAAAACAACAAGGAAGAATATGAAAGATCATGAATAGAACAAGCCAAAATGCTACTCACAAAGCTATAAAACAACATCCACCCTAGGGGTGGAAAATATAAACAAAGATCAAACTAGGGTAAACCCATAATAGTGGTTTACAATTTTGATGAGGAAGGAAATTTGTAAAAATGCTCACACATTCAAAATTTCATGTTTTAAAGGGTTCGTTCGAACTAGGGGGTTTGCACGAACTAAAAAGAGGGCTTTAGTCGAACCCATAGTTCGAGCGAACCCCGTTTTGCATGGTGGGTTCACTTGAACCCTATGATGTCAAGTTTCTTCATAGAAACAAATGGAAAGTTCAGAAAAAGGGGGGGTTTGTGCAAACCCCCCTTCGAATGAACCCCCTTTCACCCTTTTGGGTGCAAACCCCCCTTTTTTTCCCTTCCCCCCTCTTCCACCAAATTTTAGCAGATTTCTTCCCTTTGAAGCTCGCGTTGAGGATGAAAATGGAGGAGACTTCACAAACCCAACTGGAAGATGGTAGTCCTCAGAACGAGCTATCTAACAAATATAATTTTAATATGTTTGGTTTTATTATGTATGTGTTTTTTTGTTTTATTAAACATAGGTCTTTCACCAAAAATCAAGCTCTTTGTTTTGCACACGTGGAAAAATAGCAGATTATCAAAATAATTTTTTTAAAAATATGCTCGTGCTGGGTATTGATGTCCTTGATCCACTAAAAAAAAAAAATTTGAATTTTGATACATACAGAAAATGTTATGTTGTATACAGTCCACCTATGTCTGAATTGCAATTGGTTTGACCTTGAAACTTGATTAAGGAAAAAATATTCAATAAAAAACTATGAGACCAAATGAAAGTGCTAGATATCGTAGTTACAAATCTAAATTGGAAAAAATTAAAATTTTATCCTTCATGATACAAAAAAAGTTATGTTATATATGGTGAGTGTCACTTTTTAAAAATGTTGTTTTCTGAAAAAAACTAGTTTTCGTGGGAGATGGAAAAAGAAGTGCAATCTGATTCCAAAGATTTTGAAAAATAAAAAATAGAATCTATAAAAAAAATGTGATGAGACTCTAGTTTTCATCATCTTCAAATTCCTCATGGTTTAACCACTATAGGTGCCCGAATGTGAAGATTTAGTTAAAAATAATAATCTTAGTGTCTAGTTTGGCCAAAAATTGTAAACAACTATTGTGGGATCACCAACCATTATAGGTAGGTATAAATGGGCCCAAAACCCAATAAAAATTTGAAACTAGCCTCATGTCCAACAATACAGGCTGACAGGAAACACATCAAACTGAATACACAATAACCTTTACTAGCATCCACCCTAAGGGTGGGAAAAATAACTACCAAACCCTAGCAAACCTATGACTCAATGAAAATAGAACCGAGATAGAAAAAATAGCACAAACAACATAGCAAGCTAGAAAACCACCCTTAAAACTATAAAAATAGAAAAAATTAACCGTAACCACACCAAGGGTGGACAAGGCAACCTGAATTCAAGGCATGAAGCAACACCTCCCAAACAACAAAAAAATTAAAACACCAACTCCTATATAATCGTAAATCCAACACATCTAGACTCCCCACCACAATAAGAGAGTTAGGGAGCACAATGAAACATTGAGGAGAAATAGCCAACCTCAAGCACCACTCTGTCGAACACACCAGCTCAATCCTAACCTCAATAAGGGAGAGCTACCCTCTATAGGAGATGATGAAATGAGAATCAAAACTACAAGATCCACCATTATTTTGGATGTATAGGCTCCACCTCAAAAGAAACCCATAGAAAAAGAGGGACAACCTACCACAACTACAACAACCATCTCCATCTCAATAGAAGAGGGCTCCACCTTAGAAGGAGACGTATCCACCTCCATAAAAGACCCCAACTATAGAACCTAGTAGGAAGTTGACACTCTGGTAGAAAGAAATAAAACCTCATCCTTTGGCATCATGAGCTTCAAGTGCATGAAGGAAGCGGTTTGGAGTAGTTCAGCCAGAAAAAAATCATGAGAAAAAACAACAACCAAAAAGAAAGAACGCCCTAAAAAAATTTGCGCCATCAAATAAAACATTGATTGAAACCCCAATAGTTCCAAAATGTGTGAAAATAGGATTCCTTTCCACCCTTAAAAATCAACAACACAACCATAAATTAAAACAACTAACCATCAAAGGTCAGTTTATCCAAATAAGCTTCCTAGATAGCTCTAATAGGAACCAAGACAACCTCCACCATAGAGCAGTCCACCAAAAATACCAAACCACTGACTAAGACCAGATTTAAAAAAAAAAAAACATCAAGGATAGCAAAAGAAAGAGAGTGTTTTCTTCCAAATTCTAAAGTGGTATGATAGGACACACAACTTCAACAAAGAGAAGTAGAACACCAAATAACCACAAACCATAGCTTTACTGAAATCCCCAAAAAGGATTTGGAGATCATGAAAGAGGGTTTGTAGGGAAGAACAAGGGTTCAACCACCCAATAGAGGAGAAATATTGAGTAAAATATTGCATTAGGAAATCCACCACAATCACACTCCAGAGTTGGAGTAGAACAAAGGTCAAACAACTCGAGAAATCCAAACAATATAAAACCATTCGAAAATAGCTGAGAACCTCAGACCCTAAGGCCAAAGTAAACACACTCCACAAAGATAGGAACCGCATCCCACATCAAAGCAAGCATGAAAGGAAAAAATAGATCCAAAAATGAGCTTTTGAAAGGAAACTATCCATGACCCAAAAGTAGGCCAAAACCATAAAGAGAAATGAGAGAGGGCCATAGCAGAAGGGGAACCCTGTGCAGGAAAAAAACCAAAGACCAGTCATGCCACTCCACTATAAATTCCACACCACAACCTCTAATGACTTATAGAAATCCAAGAACCAGACCGCCCTCAGCACAAAAGTGAACCAAAGCAGGAACAAGATAAGAGTAGCACCTTGAGGATACAAAGAGAAATCAAAGGCTCCAAAAGAGCAAGAAAACACCAACAACCATGATAGGCCAAAGGTGAAACCAAGCCAAAAAAAACTTAGGAGGAGATAGACCCAAGCCCTTGCTAACACCGAACACAGAGGTCACTGTAAGAAGGTATGCCTCAGACTATCCAGAAACACCCAAGGAAGGAAATAGAAACCAAGGACCAAGAATTGCAAGTAAATGGAAGAGCTTCTATGAAATGGAAAAAACAAAGTAAGCATCCTCAACAATCACCACAACTACACCAAAATGCTTACAACCACCTGACATAGCTCTACCTTGAAAAATAGGAAAGACAAACACCATAAGCACCTGAACATCACCATATGAGTCATGATCCTCACCATCACCTTATGTTCCATCAAAATAATTCAAATTGTAGCCACTACTTTTCTTCCGACCCATGAATTACAAAGGATTTATTAGTGTTATTAGTAAAGTCTAAGGATTATAAATTATTTCTATAAATTAGATACAAATGCACAAAAATGATAACTAATAAATGTTATATATTTTAAGACTTTAGCACATAAAAAACATCATAAACAATACATAAATTCACATTCAATAATATGAATATTATTAAAGGAGAATAAATAATATTATTAAAGAATTCAATTAGATCAACTATATATCATTTATAATTAAAAATATATTGGAATTGAGTTTAGTACCTATTTGAATTATAGGTCTTGGAAAGGTCATTCTCATCCCATGAAGATATCATTTGTATTGTCTCTTTCTATGGAACAATCTAGGAGGAAAAACAACATTCTAGATGCTCTGCACAAGTGCTATTTTAATAGAATAATTCTCAACACAAGTTCAAATACCCAAGCCCTATCCAGGATAGTCTTGAATGTACTTTGTACCCTTAGTTGGACACATTTTGTGTGCCCCCTTCTCCAATTCCCATATCTCACCAAACCACTTCTTTATTTTTCCTAAATCGTTCTCCCTCCTTTCTAAGTCTCACATAAATGCTTTATATAAGCCTTAAAGGGTGGTTTCCAAACCATCACAACCTTTCCAAACAGTTTATTTTTAATAATTTTAAATGACTAATTATTCCTCCCCCTTTTAAAATATTATATATATTATTCTTTATTAATCTCTCTTTTAACCAAAGGATCATAATATCCTTTATTTTTCTATCTCCCTTTAAATTATAAAGGGTTATTTCATCACTTTATCTTCCCTTGGGGGAAAATTTATATAACATTTCTCCCCTTTTAAATTATTTGTTGTCCTCAAATGCATCTGATACATCTACATCACAACTGAACACATAATCAGTAATTGAAAAAAATGATATTTAATATATCTATTCTTCATAATGTTTACTTCGTTTACATCCTTTTCTTCTTTTAATTCATAGATCTCTTTGTTTTTCAATTGTATTTTAAATTAACTAGAGTGTAGGTCCACCTAGAATAGAAACTAGAATGCACTTACTATATATACCTAATCCATCTCTTATTATTTATTCATGTAAGGAGGTTTACCATAGAAAATTTCTATAGTATTGATCCCAAGATATTTTTTTGTGCTTCCCATTTTAATTCACAATTGTAGTCCAATATTTGTCAATTGAATAAAACACCATTATCTACAAAAATGTGATTAGGCTTGATATATTTATAAATGAATTCTAACTTGTGAAAACATGCAAAGGCATTTACAAAGTCTATTAATATTGTTGCAACTATAGAATCTTCAAATGGACATCTTGAAATGAAAATTTTAATATATATGGTCAATCTAATCAATATATATCATATAATTATATATAACCATTCTCTTTCCATGAAACAACAATGAGTATTTTCAAAAATTAGGGTTGGTTTTTCCCTTGTAAAAATTTGACATGTCCCCATGTCTAAGGCTAAGAGAACCAAATAAGTTTTATTTCATATTAAATATTATGTTATTTTAACTAATGCAAGATGATATTTTCCAAATTTTATGATGTGAATGATTTTAGGATTTGTGGGTAATGGGCTCACAATGTACTTAAAATATATATATGTAAGAAATCATAGTGTCAATTTTAAATAGACATATAAAGTATGGTAAATATATTTTCTCAAAATAGATAAAAAGACAAATAAAAATAGTTGACATGATACATATTAATCATGAAGAAAAATTCCTTGTATAAAAGGATGCTAGATAAATAGGAGAATGGTTTTAATATTGATAAATCTATTCTCTAGTTTATTTGAGATCATATTATGTATAAATTGATATTTCTAGAGCTTCATGAACCATCTAATAATTGGAATTAGTGAGTGAATTATCAAGGTTACCCTTATAATGAAATAAAAGTTATAAGTATTAATTTTAAAATTATGACATTCTTGGTATTATACTTTGAACTTCCATCACACAGCCTAATTTGAGTATTGGAAAGAAAAATTATTCCATTAACAAAATATGATTCAAAATTATTCCCAAGAGAGGATACCATTTGATTTTCATAGTGCAAGTTCCAAAGTAACTCCACTTAATATCAATCTTAACAAAAAATATCATCTTGCCATGAAGGGGTGAATTTGTACACAACAAGGATAAAAAATTGGAACCTTGTTTCATCAAGAAATGTAATGAGCTATATTGCAGTCCATATGGTTTATCAAAACCTTTACTAACTATTATGGTCAATGATAACAACAAAAAATACATGTGGTTAGTGCCACCAAAAAGATCAAAAAATTTAGTACCCTACTTTAATCACTATTAGTCACTTAACTTTATTTTCATGTCAAGATTTTATGGCATCATTTGATTTCTAATGTTTAAAACGTAGAAAAAAAAAAAAAAACTTAAATTATATTAGAAATCAAGTAAAATTAACTAAAACTTATTTTTATTCAAATTATAAATTGAACTCAATAAAAGGATATTTTTTAGGGGAAAGGGGGCTAGTTTGATTAGCTAAAGCATCTTATTGAGGTATAGTCTCTCCCCATCCTGATGACACAGACTATTTGATTCTTGAAATCTTTTAAAAAATTAAAAAATATATTTTTTACTTGTTATAAATTTTTATTTATTTTCTCTTAAATTTTCCAAATTCCTATTTATTCCTTATTATTCTTATTTCTTAATTTGAACTGAAATTCTTCTTAGGCCTAGAAAATTCTTCTCAGGCCTTGTATTATATATATATCAAGCCTGAGAACAATTTAGACTAGTTCCTTGATGATCCTCCTACTTCTATCTCTAGGTGGCCGGATACTGGAAAAAGGTTTCCTCGTCTGGCACTTGCAATGTTGCCCGGGCACGAGGAAGAAGATAAAGAGAAAAAAGATGATGATGATGGTTGGGGTGCTCCTCCTGACATCATTCCAAACCCCACTAATGTATGGGGGAAACACATGGATGAAAGAGACCCTCCTAGATCTGTTGGCACTGCTCTGGCTACTTAATGACCTTCTTTTCTTATTTTTCTATGTAATCATGGACTTTCGGGCTTGGCCCATGTGACTGTGTTTTCCTTTCTCTGGGCACTACCCATTTGACACTCAGGGTTTGCCTTCTTACCACCCATATTTTTTTTGAATATGTATATTTATTTTAAATTAATATAGATAGTTGCCTATTCATAAAAAAAAAGCATTGTTAATACTCTTATTTTCTAGGCATGATATATTCTTAATAAATTTTATAAAATGTATTCAATTTATAATCTTTCTTTATCTATAGATTTTTTCTAGAATATGCTTTCACTCTCTTACATGTGTTTTTTTTTACCTCTTTAAAGAGACATTTCCTTGGCATTTAATGAGACATGAACATTTTTAAAAAAAAAATTAATCTATTTAAGGCATTAAGGCATTCAAGCACTATACATATTTATTTTAATATAAGGCATTGAGATATTTGATTAAGAATATACATGATTATTTTTAATAATTTTAAATTATGTAGCATATATTCAATAAAAATTATTTATATATTAAATATTATTTATAAAGTTTTAAAATAATAAACAAAATATAAATTTGAATATTTTTAAAGATATTTTTTTTAAATGTTTAGATTTTAATAAATATTTATTGATTTTTTAAAAATTTGATTACACGTTTTAATTTCTTCCTTAGATTTAAAAATGAACATTTTGTCTCATAATTATAATTTATACTTGAAGTAATTGTAATTAAGGAATTGACCTAAAAGAAACCTCATAATCAATATAATAATCACAAGCCACAAAAAATTGGCTACAATCATTAGGCTTTGATACCAAATGTAATGCTACTTTTCTCCAAGAATAAAATTAGATAATTTGAATATATATTTGGCAGTGGATTTATTCATGTTATTATTTAAGTCTAAATATTATAAATTATTTTTTATGAATTAGATATGCATGCGAAAAAATTATAATTAATCAATATCTATTTTAAGACTTGAGCACATTAAAAATGCCATAAATAATACATAAATTGACATTTAATAAATATAAATATGATTAAAGAATAATAAATAACATCACTAAACCATTCAATTAAATAAACTCTCTCATTTATAATTAAAAATAACTAGGAATTGATTGTAGTAATTATCAGAGTTATAGGTCTTGGAAAGGTCATTTTCATCCTAAGAAGATATTAGTGGTATTCGTTCTTTCTATGGAAAAATATAGGAGGAAAAAAAATTCAATATGATTCTCTAAACAAGTGTTGGTTCAATAGAACAATGCTCAACACAAGTTCAAATACCCAAGCCCTGGCTAGGATAGTCTTGAGTGTACTTTGTACCTCGAGTTAGACACACTTTGTGTGCCCTCTTCTTTAATGTCCATAGCTCACCAAACAACTTTTTTCTTCTTCCTTGAGTGTTCTCCCTCCTTTCCAAGTCTCACATAAATGTTTTATATAAGCATTGAGGTGTGGTTTCCAAGCCATCACACCCTTTCCAAAAAAAACCATTTTCATAATTATTTAGATAAACAATTATTCGTCCAACTTTTAAAATAGCTTTTTTATGTATATGAACTTTATTAATGTCTCTTTTAAAAAAAGGATCGTAATATCCTTTATTTTTCTACATCTCACTTTTAATTCTAAAGGATTATTTCATAACTTCCTCTTCTCTTGGAGAAAAAGTCACATAACAATAGTACTCATAATTTCTAAACTCTAGCAAGGTAGCTTAGCTAAATCCTTTATTTTCTCTAGTTAATGATTAATAGCCTTTATAGGACACTCATAAGGAAGAGGGTATTCTCATTATATAATATTCAATTAATGATAATCACATTCTTAATGATGTTTTGTGGAAACTTGATGATAAAGACACATGTGAAACTAGTATTACATTAGTTACTTAATATTTTTATGTTATGTGTAATATGGGCCATTTGAACTCCTTTTTTTAGCTTGGAATTCATATTGTTTAGAATTTGAGAGTATTCTTTTTTTACAACCACATTTTTTTTGAATATTTGAATGTTTTATTTTAAGCTAATATAAAAATTGAATAGTGTTGATCATCAATATATACACCATATTCCATTATGCATTTCAATCAATTTTTATATCACCTTATTAGATGTTTAGTGGGGAGAATTATTTCTCTAAAAATACTATTATATTAACCATTGATTCTATAGAAAATTCATCATAAGCGATTGGAGGAAAGTTTTGATGAAATTTTAATATTGGAATAATTATGTTTTTGATAAGAGGAGAAATAGGTTTTGAATGACCTGAAACCATTTACAGCAGGTTTTGAATGGACCCAAAAGCATCAGGTTTTGAAGGGACTCGAAACCCAAACAAGGGTGGACAAGATACTAAAAGTGAGTACAATAAAGCCCATAAATGAAACAAAGACAAACCAGCAACCGAAATCAGCTATCGAACAAAAAACCAAGAAACTACATGGATCTTGAACCCATTGGTTTTGATGGGACCAGGAATAACTATGTTTATATATACATTTTATAACCCAATTCTAGGTTGGTCATCTAATTAGATCAAAATAGTTACAAATGATTACTCAAATGAATAATAGTGATCACTTCTATATTTTTGGTATTTATTTTAGACATTTTTATAGAAAAAATATTCTAGAGATCATGTGAGGATTCCCTTAAGAATATAGTGTATCTAGGAAAAGTATACTTCTTTTTAAGATCTAACATTGAAAATTCTAGTTCAATATTTAAAATAGTTTTTTCTTAATTTTAAAATATTTCCACCCAAGTTCTATTGTATATTGTTTTAGTATTGTGATGGATCAACTATTTTATAAAAAAAATCATTTTCCTTTCCACATGCTCATCTATTTAATTAAAACTATTGGGACAATATTTTCCTTCATATTTTTTATAAAACATAGTTCTCCGTATATATGATATAATACTTGTATATGGAAAAAGATATAAATGATACAAAATATCTTGAAGCATCTATTAATTAAAATGATAAAATATTTATTAGAAAATAACCTCGAAATGCCTACCACTATAATGAATACATCATGGAATAATAGACATAAAGGGAAAATAGAAATAGTTTATTTTATAAAACTCTCTTTGTGGGAAGACCTAATTTTTAGTAAATGAAGTTATTATAATGAATGATACCAATAAATAAATGAAAATAAAATAATTTTAGTATACCATGGTCTAAAGATCAAGTGAAGATGGAAAAATTAGGATTGAAAAACATATATTTTATGATGAAGGTACCTCTTTAAAACCTTATATAATATTGAATTTCATATATTCTGATCTAGAACTAGCTCATCATAGGATAATAAAGTGGTTTGAAGGAAATGTAAATATAATATATCAAATAAGATGGCTTTCAAGCACTTATGAGAATCTATGAAGAAGAAAAGGATTCGGTATCTTTTTTAGAAAAGGAGTTACAAGTCCAAAACTTTTATAATGGTGGATTGATCTAATTTACATTACCACCTTGTACATAAGAGCCATAATTAGAGCATATTTCTCATATGTAGAGTATATAACTATAAAATTTGAGGTAAAATCATATGATTCATAAGATGATATGGATGTCTCTCTTTTCTTTAGTAAAGATCCTATGATAAAACACTAAGAAATATTAAAAAAAAATGTGTACAAGTGTACTAATATATAGCCTAATATTTTAACTGTAACAATTGTAGGCATTAAAAAATTGTGATCATTTAAGAAAACAAAATTAAGTTTCCATTTTTTGAGCTAAAATAATGATACTAGACATCCTATTAGGTTTGTAATTTATTCTCATACTCTCCCTATGGAATTACTATAAATAATATTTTTTGACATAGTAAAAAAGGATTTATTTTTTAAGATTTTACACTTTTTTTTTCAAAATTCTTCTCTCCTACTTCTCCTACTTCTCCCAATCTCCTATGCATTCAAATATATTTTTTCACCCAATGCATCTTCCCCTAGCTATGATTTGGTGGTTGATGTAGCACCCCTTCATTTTTCTCTTTTGATCAGAAAGTGTTCTTCTCCTTTGTTATGTTTTATTTTCTGTTAGTACTTTGACTATGGTACTCAGTTACTATTTGATCTCTATTTGTAAAGTGATGTGCATGTTTTTTTTTTATGTGATGGTATTTTATTCTGATGTTATCATTATGGCATGTTATAGATTAGCATAAGTGGATATTTTAATTAATGATGCTTTATACTTTTGATTAAATTATTGATGTTAGATTCATCAGTTATTAACACTGTATTGGTGAAGGGGATGGGATTGCACCACTCACTTGCGAGCGCCTTGTGATTCCACGATTTTCTCTTCGCGGTTTGTTTTATTATGATATATATGCATGTGGATATACTCTTTGTTCGCAAATTGATAGGTACAGGACATCGACTCCACCTGGTTTCATAGGTTTGAGCGTGTCCATTGCCCAACAGTATTCGATTGGGAGATAGTAGCTAGGTTTTCTGTGCCAAGTCATCACCCTAGTCATAGTGTGTCATTGGTTTTAGTCGGGTTTAGTTGTTTTAATGTTCATTTCACCTTGATTTATTTAATTTCAAGTTGAAAATTGTAATTAATTGCATTATGTATTTAAGTTGTTCAATAGATTAATCTGTTTATTATGTTGGAAGAGGTTATTTAATTAATTAATTAATTTAATTTAATTAATTAATTTAATTTAATTAATAAAATAATTTAATTTTGGATTAGATTCATTTTATTGAATTAATTAAATTAGTTACATTGAATTAAGTTGTTTTGTTAGAATTGATAAAAAAATTAAGTTTGAAATTGAAAAAGGTTTTAAATTTCATTTTTTGGAAACTTTCAATGCAAAAATGAAAATTGAGATATTTCCTATTCTGTTTTTGAAAATTTATGAGGGTGGTTGATGAGATATTTCATATTTCTTTATTATTTTTTATTTTTTCATGAGTTTTTCTATAAGCTTGAATTTTTTTTTAAAAAACAAGGGAGGAAAGGAATTTCTGGTTTGGTTTGGGATTTGGAGAAGCAAGTTGGATTTCTTGGAGGAGCTGGATTCAGAAGAAGAATTCAAAGCACCATTGAAAACCTTTCAAGCTTTTGGAAAACTAGGTTTTCTTGCTATTAAATTAGTTTTCATTTTAAAAGGTTTCAAAAAATTTATTATCCTATTTGAAAATATATAAACTGTGTTTGATTTGAAAAATAAAACCATGTTAAATCTTGCTTCAAAACTTTGAAACCTCAGTTTAGAATGAGCTTCTTCAAAAAAAATTGCATAATGGCTGTAAATTGACTTTTTTTAAAGTTATTTGTTTAATTAATTTTTGATAAATCTCTTTCTTTCAGATGTTTAAATATATATATATAAAATAATATATATATATATATGTATATATATACATGTACATATATATACATGTATATATATATGTATACATATACATGTATATATATACATACATATATATATATATATATATACATGTATATATATGTACATGTATATATATACATATATATACATATGTATAGACATATATATATATATATATATTTATATATACATATATATATATATTATATTTTATTGTTGGGGGGTTATGTTCTTTTTTTTTTTTTTAAATACAACCCTCACAAGAGGCATGGATTTCAAAATCCGTAGGGTTTGGTCACTCCATTTTTATTTCTTTTATTTTTAATAAAAAAAAATATGAATGTTTGGGTGTCGTTGGGTGCTCATGCCACAGCACCCCCATGGGAGGCGTGTGGGGGATTCGTGCCTAGCATGACCCCCACACATACTGTCGCCACCGCCCAAGGGACAGTTGTGTATAAACACAATCGCCACCCCCTTTGGGGGTGTCGACTATGTTTACACACAGTCGCCCCCAGTAATGGGTTCAGATGTGTGTAAAAATAGCTAGCCACCCATATCAGTGGCGTGCGGCCCAATGAAAGCGTGTTTTAACTTTTGATTTCAGTTTTTAATAAAAATAAATAAATGTATTTTAATATTTTTAATATTATATTTTTATAATATTAAAATATTAATATATATAAGTTAATAAAATATATATTAATATTTAAATATTATATTATATAATCTTAAAATATTAACATATATAAATATTTAATAATTATATATATATATAGTTGAGGTTATTAATTTTAATATATGTATATATATATATATATATATATATTAAATATATACATATATTAAAATATTGATTTAAACGATGGAATGATTTAAATGTAATTGAGAAATTTAAAATATTGTGTTCATAGTCAAATTATTGATTTTATTTTAAAATACAATATTTTATGGAACAATATATTTGATTTTCAAATAATATATTTATTAAGATGAGTTAATTGTTTTTAAAATGATTAAGTTAAAAAGAAGAAACAATTATTTATTTTAAAATGATATGTTCTGAATCATAGAAGTAAATGTTATTTTATTATTATTTCAGAGCATTTAGGGAATTAAATATCTGGTTAATTTTTATCCTTTGTCTGAAAGAGATATAATTTAATTAGTTTTATTAAGGCAATAAACTATTGAATTTTATTAAAGCAAGTGGATTTAGGAAATCCAAAGTAGATTTAATTCCTGTTAAATCGCTCTTTTAAATGTAATTTCTTTTGTTATCGCTTTGGGGGGAATTGATTAAAAGGGTTGTTAAGTCTTCCAGATGGGGTTTTCATTTAATTGGGGTTGTCGTATTATGTTTGTCAACTTTTGGATTGCCTTGGGTAGTGCATCTAAATGTATTTAGTTAGTTACCCGGTTATCACGGATGAGATGTGTAGACTTTATGTTTTGGATAGGGATTTAACATCCTTAGGTCGCACTTGTGTACCCTTGGGTTGTGGAGTTGTTCCACATGTTGTCTTAGACAAGTGGCTTGCAATGAGAGCTGACATACAAAGTGGTGCCAGGATAAATCATTGTGAGTTAGTTAATCTAGTGATAACATAAATAAACTTATTAGAGGAATGGGTAGTATCAAACACTTAACAAAGATAATTGTGCCTCGCTCATGGACACAAGGGCTTGTATAGACTTGGGATGGGACGAGAAGGCCTAGAATTGAAAGATCGTTATCTTGTCTTTATGAGAGATAACTGATTTCACATTGGTTTGCATGAAGGGCCGGAAGTCGTTAGAGGTTTCCATGAGAAACCGAGATGGGGGTCGCGACCTAGGAAGACTTACCAGGATAACCCATTGTGATGACACTTCTCCTAAGTCAACAGTATGTTTGTATTAGTGATGCAATTGTCTAACTAACTCTGGAAGCATTGTAACCATTTTGTTAAATAATGTATTCATTTTTTATTCAGTTCAGTTATGTTTAAGTCTAGGTCTAGAGGTAGATGGTCTTGGCTAGGAATCCTTGTTACTATCTCCTAGCACAGGGGGTGGCCTTCGGGTACCACTTGGTTGGGTGGAATGTGCACCTTACTCTGTTGGGTTTTATTCTTGTTCGTGTGGATGAGATTTCCAATTGGAGAGCTCGTGGGATCCAGTTTTCATTACATGCTTTATTCATTTCAGTTGAATCTTGTAATTTATTACCCCTCATTTGTTATCAAGGTGGATGATTGTAATATGTAACCATGCTTGCTTATTAGATTATTGTAATTTGGAATCTTATAGTATCTCTTACTTTTATGATGAAACTTATCATGTATGGAATGTATGTGTTCTTAATTTCTTAAGTAAATAAATGTTATGAATTCAATTCATTTTTTTTGTTTAGGTTTTAAAGTAATCTCAGTCTTGTAACCTTAGAGGTTGTTGGCAATGGGTAGTGAACTTGTATCTTAATTGCACTTTAAATAAAAAAAAATTAGTGTGTTTGAGTAGTTAATTGCAACTTCCTCTAGGGTTGCGTGGTGGGGCATGTCAATCAATCTATTGTTTACTGATGTGGCCTCTCATCTGGCAAAGCATAATATATTATTTTCAATGGTTGAGGCTTCCATTGCCGCTCTATCTCTTGCAGTGGGGGAATTTGGTGTGGAGGGATCTTTGTATCCTAGTTTGAAGGCATCATTTCACTTGCATGGCTTTTTAATGGTTTTGGGTGCTTCTCTGTCCTTTATTGAAGTTGTGCAGTCTACGAAGGTAGGGGTGGGCTTTGATGTGCACCCTCAACTGCCACTTTCCTATGCTATTGCTTATCCTATTATTTCTCTTAGGAAGGAATTATTTGATTGCATTTAATTTTTCTCCAGAAAGGGCCTAATTTGTAGATTTTCCTATTTATTACCTTCTCTTTTGGGTCTACATCTCTGGATCTCAAAGTATTGGACTGCTTTAGTGGAGGGTAAGATCAATATTTCCTCTTCTACTAGATGTCTTTGGTTGTTTAATTTAATTCTTCTAAGGATATAAAAGGTATCTTAGATCATGGTTTATGGTAATGGGATTCTCATCCTCTATCGACATGGCCTTGGGTTCATTCCTTTAACCCCTTGAAGGAATCCATTGATGTCTCTTTGTTTGGGTGAGATTGTCTTATCTTCCCTTACAATTTTATTATGTTTCTACTTTTGAAGGAATTGTTAATGCTCTCAATAGGTTATTGAAATTGGACATTTCTTCTAAGAACCTTACTCACACCTCCTATGCTCATGTTTTGGTGGAGGTTGAGTTGACTTGGGAATTACCTAGTGAGGTTGTGCTTCAAGTTAATGAATCGTCTTCGTCTCAACTTATGGATTATGAAGGAATCTATTTTCATTGTAGATATTGTTTTTCTACTAGACACTTGGATCACGAGTGTCCTTGTGGCTCTTTTCTTGTGTCTTCCTCCACTTGGTTGAAGAATTCTCTCTCAGAGGTCATCTAACCATGTACCTTGATGATGTTTCTTCTACTAATAGTAATGATTTTTCACATTCCAAGCCTCTTTCCCATTCTCCTCAGATGAATAATAATATTATTGATGAAGGTCCTATCTCTCTTGTGACTCTCGTTGCTTTGATTTTAGACATGATTGTTTCTCTTGTGGATCATGTTGCTTTGATTTTGAACATGGTTGTTTCTCTTGCAATTCTTATTGATCCACCTTTTAATCACTCTAAATGGGATTCTCTTCCTCCCTATCTAAATGATTCATATCTGGTTATTGATTCTTCTCAAAAATTTGTGCAATATAGGAAGAAATTTCTTCCTAACAAGGACTCATTTTTCTTGACAAGCCCCTAGGGAAAAACTTGCAGGGTTCAAGCTCTTGTGCTTCAGTTGTTTATCAAAAGTTTTCTCTTTTTTTTTTCCATTTTTATTATATATTGGGATTAGGGTTCTTCCCTACCTTTTTAATGAAAAACATAGAGAAAAATAGATAAAATCTCCAAGATTGACATATAACATATGTAATGATAGAAAAAGGTCCCCCTAACTTAGACTTGATTTAGTATTGTAATATGTCTAACATACTCACATTAGGTCTTGGGCCCTTATGAACATAATGATCTTATTGATCCCTTATTTGGAGTCTTGTAAAGTGCTATAACACACATTCACACTTTTCTATGGTTTTATTTAATAATTGGGCTTTCTTATGCTTTAATTGGCCTTATTTAACATCCACAAGCCTCATTTAATGCATCTTTTTTAGGATAATCCTGACACCAATCAATCGCCAATCATAGCTCAAGTGTTGTCAGGTTGAATGAGCACCACCTAGGCTTTTTGGTCTCGAACCTAGTTTCACACCTTTCTAATCATTTTTTAAAATGGTCCCAAAAATTATTCCTAATGGGACTCATTCCCCACCCTGGGTGAATGAGTCCCACCTAGGTTTTTGGGTCAGAAACTTGGTTTCATACCTTTCTAAGAATTTTTAAAAATGGTCCCATAAATTATGCCTAATGGGACTCATTTTCCACCTTGGGTGAATGAGTCTTGTGTCACCCAAAATTAAAATTAATTCAAATTTTTAGCAGGGTTTTATCCTCCTATATCCGATGTCAACTTGTAGTGTTGTAATTTTGGGAATTCTTGCATAATTAAGTATAAATATAAGGTTCTTTCACTCATTTTATCCTAAATAAACAAGCAATCAAGTGATCCAAAACATCCAAGTATAAATCCTTATAGCAAGTTTGAGTTTACAAAAGTAGTCAAGATCATTCAAGGGTAGATTATTGAGAATTTTAGAGAATTATTCAAGCATCAATCATCATGTCAAAGACTTCATGCATCATGTTTGTTTTGGAGCTAACAATTGTGATGTAGGGTTTCAAGATTCAAGCTAGCATTTCTTTCAATATCTATCATCTTCAAGAAAGAATCAAGATCTACATCCATTGGGTCCACTTCATACATGCTTGTAGCCTTTTATTGCTAGGGTTTGGTGAGTTGCAACATCATACTTTGTTCATTCATCATTCTCCATTCATATCTCATTTTATTTCAAGGTTTGATTATCGAAAAAGGTTTTGACTAAGGAAAACCCCTATCCACTAATAAAACAACATTTTCCCCTCACTTTAGTGTGTGATTTGTAGGTTTAGATTAAGACATATTGAAGAGAAAGTTGGAGAAAGTTTTCAAACTATCTAAAATTTGTCAAAGTTCTCATCAAGCATTGGAGAAAATTGGAGAGCACTTATAGGTTGGTTTTCAAAGATTCAGTCTGAAAATTTGAAGAAGCAGATTAAGTAGACTGAGAAGAGAAGATTCAAATCCTAAAGTTTTAGAAATCCCTAACTGGATTGATTCACCACTTTTGGTGAATGAGTCCCAATTTTGGTCAAAATTCAAATTCTTGCATACTCAAATACCCATTTTCCAGATTAATGTTCCTGCACAAAAACCTAGATTTTGGACTGATTCACCTAGCTTGGTGAATGATTCCCACTCAGTATTAAAGTCAAATTTTCCAAAATTTCAGAGCTTCAATCATTCATCTCCTGATTCTTAGGTGCATATAAATGATCTCACTGATTTGTGTTTTATTTCATTTACATTTATAGATCATTTTGTAGGTCATTGCATTGAATTAGGGTTTAGTGTTGCATCTTGCATTTCATTTATCTTTCCAAGTCTAAACTTGGTGGTGAAACCCTCATTAGTCTATATTCAACCCTTAGGACAACCCTATTGAAAGATCTCTTTCTCTTTTGCATTTAGATCTCTAGGGTTATCTTTGAATGAAATAGTAAAGTTGGTGTGCTCTATGTCCTAAACCATACAAAAGCACCTAACCAATTTTTCTTTCATTTCATTTTGGAAAACCTTCATTTAGAACTTTAAAATTATTATTTGGAGTGCATCATCATCCTAGATCTTGCTTGCATTAACATTGCATTAATACTTGCATTTGTTAATTGGCATTCTATTGTTTCTAATCTTCCATTAGTGAAAGTTCATACAACTAACATTTTTGCATCTCATTTAACTAAAAATCAAATAAAATATGCATTTTCACTTAAGATACATATCATAAAACATTTAAAACATAAAAATCAATTATAAATCTTTATAAATTTTGAAAATAGATCTCATTGGGACTCATTCACCACTCTGGGTGAATTAGTACGAGTACAGATTATGCACTACATTTTCTAGTATTTAAAGCACTATTTATGAGCTTTTGTTTTCTGTTATTGGCTTTCTATTCTAGTTTATAGGCTTTCTTTTCATCCTATTCATTTCGTATGGTTTAAATTATTACATCTTGTCCATTGCTTAAATTCAAATTTTCATCTACAACATTTCATTTCACATTGTTACATTGTTTGGAATCAAAACTTTACATCATGGATATGTGCTTTGGTAAGCTTTTGATGTCCTTGAAATCCTCAGTGGATGTGTCAAGTTGTGCTTTTGGAAATGACCCTAGCAAAATTTAAGTTACTCATGCTTACTCAACTCCTAATGCATGTCCTCCTCATGATGTTGACATCATTGGAGAAGATGATGACAACATGAATAATTTCCTATATGATTGTCTTAACAACCTTGAAGCTAATGCATCCTTTTATTCATTAATGACACAACCAAAACCCCCTATAATCCCACCTCTTGAGATGTTTGGGTACTTACATCCTAATATTGAGACAATAATTGAACCTAAATTCCCTACAATAGGTGAACCTAGTTCCTCTAACCAAGAAAATACTCAACCATTTTATGTTAACAAACTGACAGATACTCATATCAACCTAGAAAAGACATATGGAAAAGGATTCATAATCTTTAAAATAAAACAAGGATGTGATACAACATGAAAGCACTAAAGGCATAGGATATCAAGATCCTCCTGATATAAATGTCCTTCTTCCTAAAAACCAATCAACAATTTGTAACAATGGGGTATGTGCAGGATCATCATGGAAAAAATAGGCCCTTAAGTGGCAATAAAATTCAGAAAAATCAGAGTTAGGCAAGTTGACGTAAAAATTTGAACAAGTTATCTATATTATTTCAAAAATATGTAAGAATAGAATCTGTAGAAAATTGAATGTAGTTTCTAAACTACTAGGTTTATTTAAAAAATAAAAAAATCTATTTGGTGAAAATTTGAAATTTCAATGGAGTAGTACTTAAATTTCAAGGAAAAAAGAAGAAGTATGTGTCTGTTTAACCACCCTAACCACAATAAAATGATAATATTTTTTTATAATATTTTAGATATAATTAGACGACTCATGTCCCGATGTGATGCATATTTTTTTGTAATTTTTTCCAAGTAAATAATTAATTATGATTTTTTTATTACAACTTTTAAAAAATATACAAACTTGTATGTCTGACCACCTTAACTTGGTCAAAACTTCATGAAATTAAATTTTTTTTTTTAATCCTATAGAATGTGATGCATGTTTCGGATTCAAAAAATCTAATACCGTTTGAAAGTTATAGATGTTTTTCAATGAGCCTATCAATCAAGAATTTAATCATAATTCAAATAAAAAATTAATAATAATAATTTATTAAATTCAAAGTAAATCATAGTTTTTATTGGTGGAAAGTTGAGAATCTCCTTTAAAAACCCTTTTCGTTTCATCAATTTTGGGTAAGAAAAAAGTCATCAGCCACATGGGTCATCATATCACTTACATATCGCCACTTTTTGGCCCATCATGATCTTGCACATACGCAATGACAAGGATGATAAGATCACCTTAGGTTGCTCTCCTCAACATTGAACTCAATGATGTGAGTGCTCCAAGGTTTGCTTGCACTGCAACTAAGAGACCTGGCTTGTCTCTTCTAGGAACCTAGTCTCCTCTAGGTCCTGAGTAGCTTAGATGAGTAACTAAGTCCAATTCTAACTCTTCTCTAAGAGTTCTATCCTTTGTGCTTCACCTTGTAGGACTAACACCTTTTAAAAGTACAAATCTTCTCCCTCACTTAGAAAGCTCTAAGTGCTATCTTCTCACAAACTTCATCCTTCATTGCAGGGGTGTCCATCCTTATGAAAACATTCATAACTTTGTTAATTTGAACCATTTTAGAAGGTTCTTTAACCCTATCCTTACCGGATTCAAGGATTCACCATTTGGAGACCTTAAATAGGCCTAATTTCTAGGACTGACTGTAACCTTGCTTGTATCGTGCTCAAAACATAGTCTAAGTGATTGATATGACCTCAATCCACCTAGTATGTTGAGTTATGATGAAACCCTACTTGGAACAATACCTATGCCATACAATTCCTCTCTACCCTGCAAGAAATCTTCAATCTTTCATACCTAGACCTCTAACCGGGCTTTGTCTGCTCGCCTAGAGCCTAGTAGTAAAGAGAGCTCTCCAGTCTTTCATGAATCCTAATCCTAAACCTATATACACTAATGAATCCCCTATCATTCCCACCTGTCCTTAGGTGTTTCCCAAGGCTAGATTTCATGGGGGAGCCATGAAAGCACCAACTGGCCAGGATAAGACCAGTAGGAACTCAAAAACAAAACAATTTAACTGACACTATATATATCTACGCTAAACAACTTGCTTAACAAATGAAACAGTCTTAGATTATCCTATAGAACACTAAAAAACCACTAGATTCAATCTCTCAATCCATTAAACATGCCTGTCACCACAAAAGCTCAGGTTCTCTCTGAAAAATAGTGTTGCAGAGCTTTCTATTCAACTTCAAAAACAATTACAAATTGCATAACTACCTCAAGATTCGAGTATTTCCACATATTAGATGCCATCTCCATGATTCTAGGGCCTGTTGGATGATCTCCCACTTCCTATTCTTAAGGGGATCCAAGGATAATCGAGTTGCATGCAACATTTGCAATAATTGCAACGGTTGGCATGAAAACTTCCTTACAACATTTGGCATCTTTCTCTATGCCTTGATCCTATTTCTTAGGACCGCAATTCTCTCTAGATTCCGAGGAACCAACTCATTTAATGACCTTAAGGCATCTTTACAATGTCATTAAGTGCTTAGAACACCTTTAAGACTCTAATCTCACCTTAGACATCTAACACTAAGAAAATTTAAGCTACTAACAATGGCTATTTGTGTGACCTTAATCCTAATGACTAACTAACCTAGCCCACAAAAGTAGTGACCTTCTAAGGTCAAAAAACAAATGAACATCCTGACTTGGCTAGAGTCAAGTACAAGCCAAAACAACTATCCTGGAGGTTAGCCTAGGTGTGCTCCTACACCACTCAAGAAATTGGTAAATCTAGCAAGCGCAAAAGACCTTACAAATTACAAAAACTTCAATTTTCTTATCCACCAACTAACATTGAAAGGAATTTGTAGATACTCTTACGTAGAGGATTGATTAAATTAACTCCCACAAGAGAAGATAGAAAACCAAATCCTAAGAACACAAACACATCACACTGTCGATACCATCAAATTATTGGACAGAGTACCAATGAGTGTCGTGATTTACAACAAATATTTAAAAGGCTTGATATTATAGAAATATTCCCTTAAAGCAGGACCCTTATGTCGCTTGTCATTTAATAGTTATAGAATCTTCTATTCTGATTATTACATGATTTTTCCCATCACCAACCTCAGATCATTCTTGTCTTGCACTCAATGGGGGATAGAGGTAGATAGCCTTGTCCTAGTAAGGAATTTTTCATTGTCCCTTAGGCTATTTGTTTGCCTTCCATTTATACAGACTAAGCTTGGGATGTGGATGACCTGATTTAGGTTGAATCACATATTCCTTACTAGTCTTTTGCATTATCTCTTTTTCATTTTGTTTTGTGTGATTGCATGTGTATGATGTGATCCCCTATGACATTTTGTTTAATGTTCTCTCTCTCTCTCTCTTTGTGGAATTTCTCTATTTCTACCTTCATTCTTCTCTATGTTATACATCATTTCACCTTTATCTTTTCTTTGTCTTGTGTTTTCCTTTTGGGGATGATGCAAGGTGTCCAAATAGTCACGTCTCTTCCATGTTGACCCAAAATATTTTCTTTTCCTTTATCTTTTCTTTGTCTTGTGTTTTCCTTTTTGGGATGACACAAGGCATCGAGACATTTATGTCTCTTCCATGTTGACCCGACATTCTTTTCTTTGTTCTCGATCTTTTTGTGCCATTCTTCCAGTTCTATGTGTATTTGGGGAATGATGACAATTCTGAGCTCCCTAAAAACATTGTAGCAAGAACATATTGACCCCAAATAAATAGATCCCTTATGTGTTTTTCTTTTAATTTTCGGGGAAACCCATCTCTTTTATTTTTCTCTTACATGACATAGCTTCATTCGAAAAAATATGACTTGGTATAGGGCTTTCTAAGTTGGATCTCATGTCCTCTTTATTGATGACATTAATCATTTTATAATTTAAAGTAATTTCTCACAATATGATGTTTAGTAATTTCTTTAAAGTGGGGCAATATATAATTGGCATTATTCTTTTTCATTTTTCTTTTCAATGGTTCATGGTGCATTCTTTTTACTTTATATGATGTGTCCTTCTCTTTGTGGATGGCATTAGGAGTGATGTCCTTCAAGAGCATGATCTCTCTGAGAATATTATAT
Source organism: Sequoiadendron giganteum (assembly GCA_007115665.2). NCBI lineage: Eukaryota > Viridiplantae > Streptophyta > Pinopsida > Cupressales > Cupressaceae > Sequoiadendron > Sequoiadendron giganteum. Next base: position 359,277,063 of record CM021100.1, read on the forward strand.
TCCTCATAGTGGCTTGATGCAACACACTACATCCCCTAACTTACAAATCTTATACTCTTTGACTGGTCCTCTTTAGATTTTGCATTTTGCATTTTTAGTTATACTACCACCTTGCATAACATAGCTTGCATGCCTATGGAGCCATCTTGTTTGATCATGAGTTGTGAGAATATGAAGCTTTTCTTGCCTCATGAAGCTCAAAGTTTATATTTACATGGTGCCTTATCAAAGTTATCAAGAGGTATAACTTTGGTATGGTTTGACGGGAAGCCCGATCGAGGCATGAATTTCCCTTAGCCACTCACGTGTGTGTGAGCGTATATCGGTTGTGTGTGTATGCACATCACCTTATTGGATCTCTCACTTAGTGGACAACCTAGATTTTTGTTTCCTCCAAGTGAGTTTATATTTTCTTTTAGATAAACAACCTAGATCTGATCCACATCGCGATGGACAAATAGATGAATCTTGATTCACCCTTCTTTTTCTTTTTGTTTATTTTTTGCTTTTCTCTTTGTCTTTTGAAGTGCATTTTTGTGCTCAGTTGTATCTCTTTATATCATTTTTATGTGTGTTCTTTTGTGCCTATATTGGTTTGCCATGGGACCTTGGTCTTGGGGGCTTACACAACCCTCTTGATCATAGTCATCATATCTTACCAGCATCAGTGCATTTTAACCCCTATTGATCATGGCCATCCTATTACTGGTGTTGGTACATTTGGTCTACTTTAGTTTGAGTTGGAAGCAAATTCCTCCTCTCACTAAAGTGAGGCCTAGATGTAATGACAGAAAAAGGCCCCCCCTAGCTTGGCCTCGATCTAGTGTTGTAATATGTCTAACATATTCACATTAGGTCTTAGGCCCTTGTGAACATAATGAGCTTATTGATTACTTAATTGGAGTGTTGTAAAGTATTGTAACACTATTTCAAACTTTTCTTGGGTTCTATTTAATAATTAGGCATTCTTATACTCTAATTATCCTTATTTTACATCCACAAGCCTCATTTAATGCATCTTTTCGAGGACAATCCCAAAACCAATCAATAAACAATCATGATTCATTTGTTTTGAAGTTGGATGGCCCATATTTAGTGATCCGGGACTCATTTTCCACTTTGGGCGAATGAGTCCCACCTAGGGTGTTTGGGTCCTGAACTCATTTTCAAAACTTTCTAAGCATTTTTAAAAATGGTCCCAAAAATTATGCCTAATGGTACTCATTCACCACCTTGGGCGATTGAGTTCCATGTGGCCCAAAATTATGCCTAATGGTACTCATTCACCACCTTGGGCGAATGAGTCCTGTGTGGCCCAAAATTAAAATTAATTCAAACTTTTGGTGGGTTTTTATCCTCCTATATTTGATTTCAACTTGTATTGTTGTAATTTCTCGAATTCTTGCATAATTAAATATAAATACACAATTCTTTCACTCATTTTATCTTTAAAAAAAAAATTAATCAAGTATTCATCATTATAGTAGGTTTCAGTTCACAAGAGAATTCAACAACATTCAAGGGAAGATAATCAAGCATTTTAGAGCATTATTCAAACATCAATCATCATTTCAAAGACTTCATGCATCATGTTTGTTTTGGAGCTAACAATTATGATTTAGGGTTTCATGATTCAAGCTAGCATTTCATTCAAGATCTATCACCTTCAAGCAATATTCAATATTTACATCCATTGGAGCCACTTCATACATTCTTGCAACCTTTTATTGCTAGGGTTTGGTGAGTTGAAACCTCATACTTTGTTCATTCATCATTCTCCATTCATATCTCATTATATTTCAATGTTTGATTACCAAAACAGGGTTTGAGCAAGGCAAACTTCTATCCACTAAAAAAACAACATTTTTTGCTCTCTTTAGTGTGTGATTTGTAGGTTTATATTGAAGACATGTATATTGAGGATAAAGTTGGAGAAAGTTTTCAAAGTTGTCATCAAGAATTGGAGAACATTGGAAAGCACCTAGAAGTTGATTTTCAGAGATTTGGATTGAGAAACTTGAAGAAGTACATTGAGTAGACTAAGAAGAGAAGATTTAGATCCTAAAGTTTTAGAAAGCCTTAATTGGACTGATTCACCATTTCTGGTGAATGAATCCCAATTTTGGTCTAAATTTTGATTCTTGCAGATTTAGATACTCATTTTCCAGATTCATGTTCCCACATAGAAACCCATATTTTGGACTGATTTTCCCAGCTTGGTGAATTAGGCCCACTCAACATTAAATTTAAATTTTCTAGCATTTCAGAGCTTCAATCAATCATCTCCATATTCTCAGGTGCACACAAATCATCTCACTGCTTTGTTTTTTGTTTCATTTACATTTATAGGTCATTTTGTAGTTCATTGCATTGAACTAGGCTGTAGTGTTGCATCTTGCATTTCATTTATCTTTCCAAGTATAAACTTCGTGGTGAACCCCTCATTAGTCTATATTCAGCCCTAGGACAACCCTATTGCAAGGTCTCTTTCTCTTTTGCATTGAGATGTCTAGGGTTATCCTTGGGTGTGCTCTATGTCCTAAACCATATGAAAGCACCTAACCCATTTTTATTTCATTTCACCTTAGAAAAATCCCTTACATAATGAGCCAACATTCTTAACAAACTTTAGAATATAAAGAAGTATAGATAAGAGAAAAATAAATGAAGAAATATATTCAGAAAATCTAGAGAAGTTTAAGAGAAAAATAATGCTTGAAATAAATTTTTAAATTAAATATGGAAAAATAATGATTTTTTTTTGGAGGATTCCAACTTAAATACATAGAGATAATTATAAGGGAACTAGAAATGGATGGTTTGATGAAACACTCCTAATATCCATTAGTTTCTTTTATATTTAGGGCTCAAAATAATTCTAAATATAGATGAAGGAAGAAAGGAATTTTAATAAATTATAAACCATTGAATTTTACTACTAAATCATAGCTATATCCCACTCTTGATAAGTTATATATGTTGTTGAAGGTTCTCACAAGTAAAAATATTTTTTACAAGTTTATTTTAAGTTTATCTATCAATGGAAGTATAGCTTTAGTTATTTCTTGAATAGTTCATGTAGAAAGTAATTCTTTTTAGAGTAATTAATTAAATAGCTTCAATTATTTCTTTGCTTATTTTCTTTTATCAATATATTATTTATATTATTTATTTTCTCATTTTTTCATTTTTTTTTCATTCTTTTTAGTGTTGTGTCTCTTTTATAGACACATACATATGTATATGTATATGTATACATATACATGTACATATACATATATTCTTTATTCCTCTTCTTTTTTTTTTAAGTTATTCATATCTTCTTTGTATTTATCTTTATTTATTTACCTTTTTCTTTAACTTTATTTGTAATTTTCTCATCGGCATTGTCTTTTTATTTACTTCCTCTTGGCTCTTTTTGGGGTTTTTCCCTCTCTTTCATTTTATTGTTTTTCTTTTCTTCTTCTTGTTTTTATCCTTTGATTTAAGTTTAGAGGTTCTTTTAATTATATTTATGTGTGTGTGTGTGAGTGTGTAGTTGTGTGTGCATGTGTTTTCCATGTGTTTGTGTGTATGTGTATTCTAGGTGTTCGCTTCTTTTTATTGTTTCTTATTTCTTTATATATTTATTACGAATTTGTTAATTTTCTTTTTGTTGGTTTTTTGATTTTTCTTTTAGTGGTTTTTCCTCTTTTTTAGGTGGGTGTTTTCTTTTTCATTATTTTTAAAATTGTTGTTTTTCTTCCTTATCTCTTTTCTTGTCCTCGATATTTGTGTATCCTTCTCTCCTCCTCTCTATTGTTTATCTTGTTTAAGTCTACAATTATCCATTCTCTTTTCCTTTTGCTCTCTTTCATCATGATGATGGATCATAGAGTGATCTGAAATGTTTTAAGATGCAATTTTTTTAGATAGAACTGAGTCCAAAAGCTATATAGATTTAGTAATTAATTGTTTTGGATATTTCTAATCATAAATTTATCATATATTCAAAGGCGAGTGTGTTTTTTTGCATGCATAGGTGGTTATTTAATTTTTATTAGTTGATGTGATAAATTACTAAGAGGTAACATAGCTAAATTAACTATCTATAGAAATAGTGGAAAAGGCTATTTGCTAAATGGGTATGGATTTTACATTACTAAAGCAAAGGATAATAGCTAAATGGGTATGAATTTTACATTACTAAAAGAAAAGTAGATTACAAATTTCAAGAGTTAATTTTTTTAATTTCAACACTTACATTAGATGTAAGGAAAGACCATAATCTTCTAATCTTAGATAGTAGAAAAAATTACAATATATATACATTTGATAGAAAAGTAGCCTTAGAGCCTTATTTATAGAATATAAAGTAATTAGAGAGATAGTAGGAAAGTATCAAACCTAAGACCTAAATAATTGATAAGCACATAAAGTGAGATAAATTCAATAGAAAGTAATTTTCATTGAATTGTTTTCTATCCTATAATATTGAATGATACTACAATTACCAAAGAATAAAATAGAAAATGAATATGAAAGGTAAGGGAAATAGAATGGAATAGAGAGAAAGGCTATATAAATGATCCCAAAATGATTTATTCTTCATTATAGCCTCATCAAAATACGTGCTTTCAAAATCTATCCTACCACTATTATGCATAATCCAAATATACTAAGCGTGGTGTATTGAGCATGTGTGTCATGTGTATGGATATAATACTTCTAGCCTCATCAAAATATGTGCTTTCTAAATCTATCCTACCACTGTTATGCATAATCTAAATATACTAAGCATGGTGTATTGAGCATGTGTTTCATGTGTATGGATATAATACTCCTACTTGAGTTACAAAATAAATTTAAGCAAGGAGCATCTTGATAACTAGCTTCTTCACAAGGAAGAAGTCATATGGTTAGTGACAATCCTCTACCTTTGTATAGGGTTTTTCCTGATAATTACTAAATAGGATTTTATGGTATTGTATACAATTAATTTCTTGTAAAGAAATTTCTATTAATATGTTGAGATTGCAAACCATTGTCTTAAACAATGCCTTAATTATTTTAGTTTACTGGATAATACTAATTTATTTCTTAGCTTATTTTATGGACCACGCTTAATATTTTCTAATGAGTTAAAGGAAGGAAAATTTTCTCTTAGTTGCTAAAGAGTAGCTTCAAACCACCAATCCATCAATCTTAGACACCTAATAGTAATATGTTGAACATATGTACAAGACAAAGAGGATATAAATACAAAATACCTTTAGAATTTCTAATCAAATTATTTGTTGACCTCGGTTTATCTATCTTTATATTTAATTTTTCATTAAATTAATAGGTATTAATATTAAAATTTGAAGAACTTAGAAAAATATGCAAAGCCCTAATATGTTGTCTGTTTTTTTTTTTTTTTGTTGGTTGCTTCAAATATTCATTTAAATAGTGCATATTAAATTAAATGTCAAAGTAAATTTTGACAAATAGAATAAATTGGGACTTTCCTATATTTTTAATTTACATGTCAAAATAATTTAAAAAACTATAAATATTGAATATTAAGATTTTTTTAGTAAATGTAAAATAGTAGGAGCATATTTTGGCAAAAAAGTTAAATTATTTTTTCTCTAAATTATAGTTTTTTAAAGTTGAGGTAAATATTTTAATCAATTATAGATATTTATTAAAAAAGTTTAAAATTGTCAAATATAGGTCTTTATTATTTAGTTTTAATTATATAGTTTATTGTAATACCTACATGATAAAAGTTGGTTAAATAAAGGACATAGAAAAGTTTTAGGTTTTCAAGAAGTATGTGGGAGTACAAAACATGCATGTGTATGGTCCACAACTTTTTTAAAATATGTGGTAGGGTATAATTGTGGCAAGAATGGAAGAAGGAATGCAAGTGTTTTCATTGATGTCAACTCATCAACTAGTTATAGATACTAGTTGTTGTTGGTTGTATATGTTGAGGATATTGAGAAAATTATATTGAAGGAAGTTTGCAGGTATTCAGGATGATGACTCGGTACTTGTCCCTATGGTTGTGTGGTGTAGATATGTTAGTCATGGTTGTTCAAGGTTGCTATATCTAGATTCCTGGCTATTGGTTCTTTGCGAAGTTCGAGTTGTGTTCACTAGTTGTGAACTATGTTTTTCTATGTTCTGGTTGAGGTCTGGGAGAAATGTTGCTAGTCCAGATTTATCTTTGATGAATTATTTTGACTTGCTCTTCTAGAGATAAGATTTTCTAATTATATTGAAAATATTTTTGGTTTCTGGAAGTTTCAAGCTTAATTTTTCTATGTTTTTTACATTGGTTTGGTCAGCTATGTGTTAAGCACTATCTTCGAAGTTGATGAAGCATTTTGGATCTATTATGGGTCTCGGTGAACTATCTATTTAGGTCACCATCATTCTAATTCCACCCTAGGATGTTTTGGTGCTAACCTAATTTGAATTTGAAGTTGGATGGCCAACTTTGTATCTTTCCAAGGTTGTAGATAGTATAAATACAGAATGAGCTAGCAATGAAAAATGTACAAGAGAAAAGAAGATAAATGAAAGAACATACACGACTTTGATTCTATTGAGAAAGTGTGTGTGAGTTATGCGTGTGGTAGATTAGTGTGAAGCTTAATGTCGAGTTTCTGAATGTAGTGAGCAAAAGATGAAATCTATCATTCATGCATGTTGATTAGTGATTGTGGTAGAATCCTTTGTTCCATTGGGATTGTTGTCTCTCTATAAAAAGTATTCTTTGTCTTATTTGTATCTTTGTGGTAGTGGTCTCTCTAGGTTGTAACCCTATTGGATAATCAGTCCTTATTGTAGGTAGTGAGCCTTATCTTAGGTAGTGGGGCTTTTTGTAATCAGTGTTGATATTCTCTATAGTGTGAGTTAATTATTTTCAAAAATTAATGATACATAATAATTTTTTACAATGTTATGAAGTATGAAGGTAAAACAAATGATCATTTCCATCAAATAAATGTCAAAACATTCCCATTAGTCAAGATTAGTTCTAAGAAATTCATATTCAAGCAAATCAATCGTGTGTTAGAAAAATAGGTCATAATCAATCTTTCCATGCATGCTTGTCCATTTTAAACACTTACAAAATTATATAATAGACATGACACCAAAAAATATAAAATATATTTATATTAAATTTCGCCAAGACTTCACACATTAGCTTAAAGCCAAGGTACAATCTCAAGATACATAGTCACATATATATTTAAAATTAAATTAACTTTTAATCAATTAGAATTATATAAAAAATATATTTAGATAAGATATTGATCTTGAGCTTATATATATTTTTCTACTTCCTTTTTCTAGTTTCTTTTGCTTCAAAAATTATTCAATTGGCATGTATTATTTGATTTGACGATATTATTCTTTCTACCTATCAAAATATATGTTATAAACTATATGTTTGTGGATACTAATAGCTGAATTAATAGGTACATTAAATCATTAAAATAATCCTCTAAGTTCTCTTTCTTTCCAAAAATATCTTTCTCTCGATTCATGCTATATTCAATCATCTTCTAATTGGTTTGGATATTCAATGGTGTTTCAAATTACTTGGTACTTTTACTTACTTGAATTATTTCTTTATTTTATAATATTATGTCCTCTTCTCTACTAATTAACTATCTAATTCATTCTACTCAAAAAATTCTCTAGGCTCCTAACATTTTTGTGAGTTACCATTGGTGAACGCATTTATTTAGTTTAGGTTATGTAAATATGACAGTATTTTTTGTACTAAGTCATCTGAATCTTGTATTTTTTATTTTATTATTTTGCCGATGGTTTGATTAGGTGGGTAAACTCAACATTTTCTAAACTCACATAATTCTTCTAAAACTTGAATATAATTATACTAGCTATATTTCCCTTGGTCATTCATTATTTTATTGCAACGCGATCATCAACTAATGACGCCTAGAATCCAATATTTATTTGATCAAAAGATGCCCTTTTTATTTCTCTCATTACGATATTATCTATGCACCATCACTAGACACTAATAGACTTGCATTAAAAATAGCAACCCCTTGATCTATGCTTTTTTATCCTCCATGTGAATAGACAGTTACACATTATAATGAATCTATCAAGGTTTGAGAATATAAATTACTTATAAATATAGGTTTAAAATATTAATTTAAAATTGTAGAAACCCTAAATTTTTTTCAAATTCTAAACATCAATTTCTCACATTAATTAAATAAATTATTATTTGATTAATTTATCTAGTTACTTCTAAACTATTAATTTTTAATTAATTAATTGGATTAAGCTAATGAATCAATTTGATATTACAATGAGTTAATAAATACACTTAATTAATTAACTTGTTATAAAATTCCTCTAAATAATTAAAGAAATAATACATATTTATTAGATAAGCTAATTAATCAACCACATGTTTTCTTCTGGTTTAAAATTCTAACTCATGATACTAAAAGTACAAGAATTTTTCCTTTAATATTCACCACACATTTAAATCCAAGGATCATTATAGATACTCCATCTTCACACATTCCTCCTCAAACTATTTATTCAAATTCCTTGTTCACATAGGTGTGAGCTTAAAACTGTTAAGATTTGGTGTTGTACACCATTCCATAAAATTGATTTATTATAATGTTGCAATTAAATAATTATTTAGTTGTTGTGCATCTAAGAGATGTGATTACCCACACTAGGTAATTATTTGGGGCCACTTGTAAATTTTATTGTAACATTGGGTTGATTATTTTATGTGTGGGAGACATATTATAATAATTTCATATTTGGGGAAATTGTTTAATAATGTGAAAACTTAGTACCGAATATTAAATGAGAGGTCAATGGTTTTGTGTTCACATGATTTTTAGCACATGGTTTTATCCTACCACTTGGTTGTATGTTTGTGGAATTTTGTCTATAAGAGATAAAACATGTTTAGTGGTTAAGGTTTCTAATTAAAAAGCAAGGGGAAGGGCCCTTGAACCCGAATAGAGAACAACAACTAGGCGAGACAACCAATAGGACAAGAAGAACAGGACAAAAATAAAAAAACATGGACTAACACCACACACCAAAATAGTGGCCTAGACTAGGAAGAAACAACAAAAGGCCTAACGATCGAGAAACCAACAAAACCAAGAGAGAATTAAAAGTATGAGTACATAGAAAGACATATAACCTTAAAGAGATAAGGGATCACAGACCCTAGAAGTACTAGAAATCTATTCCAAAAAATAGAGAAATAGAAAACCCAAACCACTTTATGGAACTATGGATCAAGTCCCATTCTATAATCAATTGTTTCAGCTCCTCATTGCACTACTCCATCTCCTCAGTTATTCTTTCCTCTTGCTACATATCTACATCCTGAGAAGAAGTCTTCCTCTTGCGACCTTTCTTAACTTTAGAGATACCATTAACCATTCCAAAATTCACCCTCCTCATAATACCCAGGGTGATAGACATCAACCTATTAAAAACCTTATCCATTTTGCTAACCTTTTCCTAGAGCTTGCAAAAGTGAGTCAGATAAAAATCAATGGACTTGATTTCAAACTACATTTTCTCTTCCTATTCAACCATTACATTCCCACCCACATCATTTGTAGCTTTGATAATCACATCTTCAACATCATTTACATTCTATTTTTCACCTTCTTCCTCATTATCTTTTTAATTTTGCATGACCTCTTGATCAGTGCCCTCTCCCTCTTCTTCTTCATCACTACTAATGGAATCCTCCTTAAACTCCTTACCAAGAATCATAGAAAGTTCCTTCTTTCTTAAGATTAGTGGAGCCTATTCTTCCAAGGGTTCATATTCAGGTTCTTCATAGCTTAATTTTTTTCCTTTGGCAAACTAACCCACCAGCCTTGCAAACATCCTCCCACCTTTTCCACTACTAGAGTCATCCATATTTCCCTGTTCTTCTTCATCATGTATTTTAATGGTAACATTTTCCGTCTTTTAGTTTTAGAGCTATCATTGCTTTTCCTCTTGACACCCACAGGATTATCAATATGTTGAAAATCACTCTTTTTGTCTTTCACAGTTGATACAACTAGGTCCTCTTTTATTAAGAAGCCTTTAATGGAGGATTTTTTCAGCATAATGGGTTCACTTGGGGCTTTTTGAGGGGGGGCTTAGATGAAGAGGTACCCACACCAAGAGTTTTACTGGGATTACGATGAGAGTGGGGGTATGGCTAGTTAATTTGGGCTTTTTTAACATGGGGGTAATTATCTAAGGAGGGGCTAAGGGGCATGATAGTAGAGACATAATTATAAAGACATTGGATAAGGCCCTGGGGAAGAGGTGGAAAAGCCCCTTTGGCTTACACTACTTTAAAGAAGACAAAAGAAAAAAATAGAATTGTTATCTTCTCATTCCTCCTAATGTGACAAAGAAAAGGGAAGTGATAACCATGGATAGTAGTGTACCTATATTCTAGAGTGAAGTAATTCATGTTGTGCATACTAACCACCTCATATGGAGTCAGGAGCCTTTCTCTATCATAACCATTCTAGCAACCCAGGAGTTTCTCCTCCCCCTTGAGGAAGCTATTGATGAATCTTTGATAGTTTCCATTGCTTATTTTCACCACCTTCAAACCAATATAGTGTAGACCACTCACCTTTGTAATTAATTTAGGGGTCACTACAAACCTTATAATTTTAATTTGCACTCTATCCTTCCGCAAAGAATTATAGAATTTAGCAGTAATTTCATCATTATATATCCCCTCATTGCCATGAAAAAAGGGGCCATACCAACATTTTCAAAGAGCCTCTAGAGCTATACATTCTAGCATAGAGGCACACAATTAAGTGTCTTAGACCATTTCCTTGAAGCCCCCATGTAATCACTATGACAGTGAAAAAAGATTAACTTTTTACCTTCAACCATGACAACAACAATGAGAGAAGGATTAAGAATTCATAAAATATTATAATTCTCACAAATATTTAGGGGAAATTTAAGGGCGTCCTCACATCCGCTAAAAAACCTTTTCCAAAACCTCTGTCATTCTGGAAAGATCTATCCAATTCTTTAGTTAAGGTCTTCTCAAAGAATAAATCCAACTAAATCTTAGGCTGGATATCTGAGATCTTAGTGCAATACCTAGAATCCATATGACTAAAGCCACATCTAACAATAATAAGGAATATTAATTTCCATTTATAGCTCGAGGGAATTTTGAGGCGACAGGTGATGCCAAGAGGCTTAGGAGATGTCCAACTCCATAACCAAAAAACTCATGATTAAGATAAGTCCCAAGGCCTTAGTGACAAGGAAAAGTAGGGTCAAAGGTCTTGTCAAATAAACCCCCTTGTAATACCCAATCTGAAATAAATGATATCCCATAAAGGAAATAGTTTTATAAAGGTAGGTCCCGTTAAAAATTACCTTTACAAAATTTGGAGTCTTTTTCGAGATCATAAGATCAACTAGGGGAATTATGAACGGGGGAAAAATTCCCTTAGAGTAATTTTTCATACTCATTTGATACTTAAATATCCACCGAATCATATGCAAGCACGTCCAGTTAGAAGACATAAGGAAGCTAACATAAGCAAAACCTCTTTTTTCACCACCATACTGTCACCGCTTTTACACATCACCATCTAAGTTGGCAAGCACATGATTAGGAGATATAGGCAAGCTGGTATCAACATAATGTCTTTATTTTCCGTTAATCTATCAGCATACAAATTTAATTTGAAAAATAATTACTTTTAATTTGAAAAGTTGAGAGAATTTTTATCTTCTCAATTACAAATTTTCAATATCATTTAGGTTAATAAAAACTTAGTCAAACGTGGTACTATGTCGTTATAGATAGCTGTATATTAATCTTTCACGAGTGCACAAAATTTGACGAATATATATTTTTTTTTAAGTCAAAATTTAGGTTTAGAAAGTTTGAAAACAAAAATAAACTTCTTAATAAGACAGAATACTTTAATGTTTACAAATTTTAGTCAAATTTGATACAAATTTAAATTTGTATCAAATTTGGTAAAACCCTGATATCACTTCTTTTTAATCTCTACAGCTGTACAAAATTTAGGCACTAAGATTATTCACTTACAGTCAATTTTTAGATTTGGAAAGTCCTATTTTTTTTAAAGTTCTCAATAAGACAGAATATTTCGAAACTTTAGTCTTTCTCTAGACGAACTTGATAAAACCCATCGCTGTGTATTAAAATGACAAGCACTTAGCCTCTCCTAGTTCTTGGCAGTTTCCACACACTACTTCAACATAACCATCCAAAAATGACCTCAAGGTAGCGATTACTAGTAGTAGTAGTTTCACAGAAGACAGTTTTGATGGACACATACGTCGTTCTTGGGAATTATATTTAATGAAAGTGCACAGGGAAGTATCTATCTGCACTTTCGTCGATTGAAGAAAAATTGATCGCTCCAAAAAGATCAGAAGGAAGACAAAATCAAAGACCCACTCAATCGAATCAATAGCCGTGTACAGTCTTGGACATTACGGCTAGGTTTCCTTTGTGGAAATGTTTTTTAATTTCAAACAAGTTTGAAATATATTGTATTATTATATTAAAGAAAACTGGATTATCCTGTTAAGACTATTTTGCCTTTCTCAGTGTTGTCTTATTTTATTTAAGTGTGAATTTTTCGTGTTTTCTGTATTTATTGAAGCACTCTTTCAAGTGCCATTTATGCGCGTAGCTAGAACTTTTTAAAATGGTCTTGTTATTTCATAATTTGATAGTTGTTACTATTGGTGTTGAAGAAGTAGCACTCGAGTGCCATCTATGTGGATAGCTGAAACTTTTAAACTGATCTTTTTGTTTTATAATTTGATAGTTGCTACTATTGGTGTTGAAGAATCAACATCAATTATCAATATAATTGCATTCAATTAATCTCAGATGTTTGTCTCAAAGTATGTCATGAGATATATTCCCTAAAATATCCTAAGATGTTTATCTTATTCCTAAATTTGACAATGCATGTCAATGGTTAGAAAATTTTAATCTACTAAGATATTTTGTGGAAAGGTTTTCTACTAAATGCATGGTCAAGAATTCGGTCAATAGGACTTTAGTGTTACATCAAACTAACCTTGATATCATGCAAAATATTGGTAAGGTTTATTTCTATATTATATTGTTAAATCTGACTATATTGATTTTATTATTTATCATGGCCCATGTCTTGTGAATTCTTCTTTTTGTATTTTCAAATCTTGACCCAAGACTTTTTCATATTTCAAAAAAACACATTTTGGGTCCCTATATAGGTTAAACATTCTAGGTTATCCTTGTCATGCTAGAACTTTTTGAACCAAATAACATCTTTCTTGGGCTTTGTGGTTTGTGTTGAACTTCAATTTTTCTACTCAGCTCATGCCTAGTGATAGGTTTGTGTTTAGGTGGACCTCTCAACAGATTTAAAGGAGATTGTGGATATCCAAATTGGACAAGCAAGATATGCACAATGTGTTCTTTATTTTAATTTATTGAATGTTTGATATCATTATCAACTATTCAAACATAAGATTGAGGATTTTTCTTTGACTTTTGCCCACCTTAAACCTTTCACACAACCTACTTCTTACTTGCAACCTTACAAAAAAAGAGGAAGAATGGCATACAATTGTTAATCACAACACCATAAAATCTAGTAATAACACTTCTTCCCCAAGCCTTCTTCAAGATCTAGCTATTAGGGTTTGAAAAGTGTTTCAAAACCTATTTCTTTTAGAAAAATATTTGTTTCCCTCTTGGGGAGACTTTTCGTGGGGCAACAATTGTGAGATCCCAATCATCAACATCATTCTTATCTTAGCCACTAATTATTACTACTCAAAATTATTTCCCTCTTTTACCTACAAAAAAAAATTCTCATAGCATATTGAGGTGTTTGGAAGAGGGAGAATATGTGCCAAAGAAACTACAACATATCTAGTTTATGTTTTGCATATCAAGTTTTGATTCAAGTGAACCTCTTTTGTAAAATATTTATTCTACTCTTAATGAGGTAGATAATGAGGAGATGACTCTTAACACATATTTATGAATTTTTTCTCCTAGAATTTTTGAGGTCTAACAAATTTTCCCCCAAAATTATTCTATTTGTGATGTTTTATTTAGTTTTCCAAGTATCAAAATTATTTATTTATAAGAAGAGAAGGATTCTAGCTTTTAACTTTCAATGACTTATGCTTTTTAGCCTTCTAGTTACCTATTGTATGGCAACCATGAAGTAGGTTAGAGTAGTTTTATCACCTTTCTCTATCCTATGTGCCATCAAATTTTAGTTTACTAGGAATATGACCCCACCAATTGAGTTTTATGAGATCTTTGTAAAACTAATATTTACTTCTTTAGAGTTATTAATGTTTATGCTTCACATAATATTGTTGAAAGATCTAACCTTTAGAGGTTGATTTTCAATTCAATTCCTTTTACTAATTGGGTTTTGTGAAGCGATTTTAATACTATTGAAATGATTTATGGTAATTATGGGCCTTTGCTTCTGTGTTGGAAAACTTATGAAAAGAGAGGCTTGGTTCTTTATGCATAATATACTAGAAATTTAAATTCCATCCTCAACCACCATTAATATCACATGATGTATTAAACTTCCAATAATATTAGAGAAAAAATTTAGAGGTACTTGAGCATCTCAATCATGCTTTGATATTAGCACAATATTTTTCTTTTTTCCTAATTATTATTCTCTAAAATCAGATCATTTACCAAGCATCAATATTTTTGACAACTTTGTAATCTAGTTTCACATTGAGTGAAAATTTACCAAAATTATGACCTTGAAAATTCCATTCTCTCTAAACACATAATTTTTAATTCATAAGGCTATGTCTACTCACATTCAATGTGTTTATAATTTGGAAGCATGTCCCATATATAAAATTGAATGGATAACCTAGTCAAACGAGGACATTACTCATACCTCTTAGTAGCTTAGGATTGAGTGGGTATTCTTACATGTCCCTAGCATTATACTCACCATGAGGGAGAAAAGTTAGATTAAAGGAAATTTATTCATTAAAAGAATTTTAAAATCCTAGGAGGCTATTAAATCATGGTTTCTATAGTTGGGGTTTGATTTCCATAATGCTCTTTCACTAAACTAGTAAAAATTTAGTGGTCTCCTATTGTTTCCTATCAAGGTCAACTTATGTCAAAGGTGGCATGGATCCACACCTTAAATTTTGTAAATGACACATTACAATATTTTTTGAATCACATTTATAGATCTACTAAGAACTTTATTTTGAAGGAAGAAATTAAATGAAAAATTATGCTGTTCTAATCAATATTTGAATAAATTTTAAGCTATTATTCAAGTTGTTTTATGTTAGGATTTCTAACAAGATCATAAGAGCAAAAAAAAAATTCTTCCACAAAAAAACCCTTTTATCAATCTCTTTTATAATGTAAATTAGGCTCATTGTGTGATGAAAATCCCAATAGTTTCCACATAAAAGACTCATAAATTTAGGTTCAAATCCATTGTAAATGGTATCTTGATACATATTTCATAATTGTAAGCCTCATAAAGGATATTTATGGACATATTCCCATCTTCATATGATTGGTAACAACAACAATTAAATTTTTAATCTTCAATCTTTTATTTCTACTTGGCATAATATATTTTAAGTTATTTGGCTACCTATTCTAGAGCCTAAATTGGCCTAGTTTGTCTTGTATATTATTTATTGAGGCCTTCTACTTGGTTCTCACTTAACATAATTATGTTCCTAACACCTATTGTCCATTTTTTGTACAATTAGAAACCATGAAGAATATTTTCTACTTCTCCATGAAAGATTAGGAAGATTGGAATTGGATTTATTATTTTCTAGGCCTTTTCTACCTGCTTATTTTTAATGTCATATTTTTTTTCATGGGCTTTTCCTTATCTCCCCTTCAAGTATAATAACATTT
This sequence comes from Sequoiadendron giganteum, assembly GCA_007115665.2. NCBI lineage: Eukaryota > Viridiplantae > Streptophyta > Pinopsida > Cupressales > Cupressaceae > Sequoiadendron > Sequoiadendron giganteum. The sequence continues at coordinate 359,293,033 of CM021100.1, forward strand.
TCATTTTTTCAAGGTGGATATTCTCTTCAAAATTTAGAAATTATATATAAATGTGGTTATTTTTTGATGATATTCTACTGATTTTAATTTATCTTTGTGCAATAAAGCTATGGCTTTCAATAATATTCTTATGGGGATTAAAGTTCAAGAAAGATAATATTATTTCTCCCTCATCTTCTCTTCCTAGAAAATTTTAGTAGGGTCACACTAGGAATACTAGGGGACACCATGGTTTCTAGTATTATGTACTTCATCCATTGAGTAACAAAAATAAGTTCACCTATAATTGGTCCCAACCCTCATGACCAATTTTCATCTCTTCTTATGAGTATAGTTGTAAAGCTATCATTTTCTGAGTATAAAATCAAATAATCTAAATGTATATTTTGCACTGGATTTATTAGTGTTATTAATTAAGTCTATATATTATAAATTATTTCTATAAATTAGATATAAATGCACACAAATGATAATTAATCAATGTTATGTATTTTAATACTTGATCACATATAAAACATCATAAGTAATACATAAATTTGTATTTCATAGTAAAAATATGACTAAAGAAGAATAAATAATATCTTTAAGGAATTAAAGTAAATCAACTCCATCACATTTATAATTAAAAATATCTTAGAATTTAGTTTAGTACTTATTTGAATTATAGGTCTTTGAAAGGTCATTCTCATACTAAGAAGATATTAGTGGTATTGTATCTTTCTATAGAACAATCTAGGAGGAAACAAAGCATGCTATGATGCTCCACACAAGTGCTACTTCAATAGAACAATGCTCAACAAAAGTGCAAATACCCAAGCCTTATCTTAGATAGTCTCGAGTGTACTTTGTACCTCGATTTAGACACATTAAATGTGTGCCCCTTTCTCCAATATCCATAGATCTCCAAACAACTTCTTTCTTCTTCCTTGAGTGTTCTCCCTCCTTTCTAAGTCAAACATAAATTATTTATATAAGTCTTAAGGGGTGGTTTCCAAAATATCACACTCTTTTCCAAGAAGTTTCCTTTTAATAATTATTTAAATAAATAATTATTCCTCCCCTTTTAAAAGATTTTTAATATATTATTCTTTTTTAATATCTTTTTTAACCAAAGGATCATAATATCCTTTATTTTTATATCTTGCTTTTAATTATAAGGAGTTATTTCAAATCACTTTATCTACTCTTGGGGAAAAAATCATATAACATTTCTCCCCTTATAAATTAGTTGTTATCCTTAGTAGCATGAGATGCATTTGCATCACAACTCAACACATAATCATTAATTGAATAAAATGATATTTAATATATATATTCTTCATAATGTTTATCGATACATACACACACACAAATATATATATATATATATATATACTTCATCTACATCCTTTTCTTCTCTTAATTAATAGACCTCTCCCTTTTTCAATTATATTTTAAATTAACTAGAGTATACCCACCTAGAGTAAAAACTAGAATGCACACAGTATCTATAGATAATCCATCTCTTATTATTTCTTCATGTAAGGAGGTTTACCATAGGAAAGTTCTCTAGTATTGAACACAAGAGATTTTATTGTGCTTCCAATTTTCATTCAAAAATGTAATCCAATATTTTTCAATTGACTAGAACACCATTATCTACCAAAATCTGATTACACTTGATATATTTATAAATGAATTCTAACTTATGAAGGCAAGTCAAGGCCTTTACTAAGTCTATTAATATTGTTGAAACTATAGAATCTTCAAATGTACATCTTCAAGTGAAAATTTTAATATATTTGGTCAATCTAATCCATATATGGTACAGTTATACATAACCATTCTCTTACCATGAAAGAGCAATGAGTATTTTTAAAAATTAGAGGTAGTTTCTCCCCCTGTAAAAAATTGACATGCCCCATGTCTAAGGCTAAGAGAACCGAATAAGTTTTATTTCATATAATATATTGTTTTATTTTAACTAATGCAAGATGATATTTTTCAAATTTTATGATGTGAAAATGATTTTAGGATTTGTGGGTAATGGGTTCATAATATACTTAAAATAGATATATGTAAGAAATAATAGTGTCAATTTTAAAAGGACATATCAAGAATGGTAAATATATTTTCTCAAAATAGATAAAAATCCAAACAAAATTAGTTGACATGATACATCTTAATCATGAAGACAAATCCCTTATATAAGAGGATGCTAGACAAATAGAAGAATGATTTTAATATTGTTAAATATATTCTCAAGTTTATTTGAGATCTTATGATGTATGAATTCATATTTATAGAGGTTTATAAACCATCTGATAATTGTACTTATGTGAATGAATTATCATGGTTACCCTTATAAGGAAGTAAAAATCTAAGTTTGAATTGTAAAATTATGACATTCTAGTTATTATACTTTTAATTTTTATGACACAAATTAATTTGAGCATTGGAAAAAAATGATTTATGCTATTAGCAACATATGATTCAAAATTAATCCCAATAGAGGATATCATTTGATTTTCATAGTGCAAGTGCCAAAGTAACTCCACCTAATATCAATCTTACGAAATTTTTTATTTCCATCTTACCAAGATGGGGTGAATTTATACACAAGAATAATAATTTTGAACCCTATTTCATCTAGAAACTTAATGAGCTATATTGGACTCGATATGGTTTATCAAAACCTTTACTAACTATTATGGTCAATGATAACAAAAAATACATGTGGTTAATGCCACCGAAAGGATAAAAATTTGGTTATCCTACTTTAATAATTATTAACTGCTTATCCTTATTTTCATGTGAAAATTTGATGGCATCATTTGATTTCTAATGTTTACAAAATAGGAAAACCAAAATAACAAGATAAATAAAATTTATTAAAATTTATTTTTATTCAAATTACAAATGGAACTCAATAGAAAAATATTTTTGAATTTGCTTTATAATTTTTTTTATTGTTATTAAACTTTTATCTAATTTTTTTTCAATTTTCCAAATTCCTATGTATTCCTTATTATTCTTATTTCTTAATTTTATCTTAAATATATCATTGTTAATACTCTGATTTTCTAGGCATAACATATTCTTAATAAAATTTTATAAACATTCAATTTAAAATATTTCTTTATCCTACTCATTTGTTCTCAAATTTTCTTTCACTCTCTTACATGTGATTGTGTTTACCCCTTTAAAGAGGCATTTATGTTGCAAGTTTGGAGGTCTTTTCACTGATGTCAATAAGACATCTACTAATTGGTGTTGTCATTAATGTCAACTATGTGTTGATCAATTTTGTTGCATGATGAAGATCTCGAGGATATTAAGAAAATTGTGAAAAAGACGAAAATAGGTTGTTGCAGGTTGTACTTGTGTATTTGAGATTTGGAGGAAGTGTTGTGAGTACATGGAGCTATATTTATGTTACAGTGTCTGGAGATGTGTTGGAATATTTTTAATGAGTGGAGATGATGGCTCTAGTACTTGGTTTCCAAGTTCTTTTGAGAAAATTTGATAAACAGAGAAAATAGTATTATACAAATGTTTAGAATGTGCTCTGAGATGTGCTCTGCATTTCTTCTATATTGATTTTATGGCTGTATGGAATATGGTATATTGTTCAAGGTTGTTAAAAGTTTCTATATTTAGAATTTCGGTTTCTTGATCGTTGTACAGAGTGAGATATTTTCACTAGTGTGTGAACCAACCTTTTTGTCATGTTTTTTGTGGCCCGAGGGAATGTATTTTCTCCACGTCTCTCTATAGTTTGGATTCATTTTTTATGGATTTGGGAATTTAAATATATTGTTTGTACCTTCTAGCTTTCAAGGTTTCACTTGATTTGGTATAGTACAGTGTGTGTTTCATGCGTTAGTGTACGAATAAGGTTTACTAATTGTTTTGGGATGAAGTCTTTGATGGATCTTAGGTGGTTTGAAGATTATTCTAGATAATTTTCAAGTGAATTTTGTTGTCTGGAAGGTTTAGATTGATTTAAGGAAGTGTGTACTTAATGTTTATGGTGTTTAGCATGGGTATTGCATGACCTTGTGTTAACACTACATGTGAGGCTTGAGAAAGCCTCTTGAGGTGTTTTGGGGTGTATTTGGGTCCTAATTAAGGATTTATATGGGTCGCCTTCATTCCTATCCACCACGAGAATGTTTAGGTGTCGACCTATCTTGAATTTGTAGATATAACTCTAGTGTTTCCGACCTTCGAGAAGGTTTTTTACATTGAGGGTGATATAAATAAGTGTGGTGTTGTTGTGAGATGAAAGAGATAATCAATAAAGAGTCAAGATATATGAGATATCAATGTGAGTGATGTGAATTTGAGTAGAGTAGTGTGAAATTCAAGTGTTTGGATTCTTGAAGGCAGTGAACTGAAAGTATTTGAAATCTTTCATCCAAGGCTACAAAAGTGTTGGAGAAATTGTGGTGGACTCCTCGTAGAATTGAGAATTTTTTTTCTATGTAAAATGTCTCTTCTATCTTCTTGTGTTCTTTCTGTGGTAGTCAACCCTGGTTGTGAGCCTTTCTGGACAATGTGTCATATTCTAGTAGTGAGCCCTTGTCCTGATTTTGAAATTACTTATATTATGAGCTAATCCTCACCATGGTTTTTCCCTCATTGGGTTTTCCACATAAATCTAGTGTTCTCTTATGTATGGTGTTGTTAAATATTTGGTTTTTATTATTTGCATTTCATGTTTAATCATATTAACACAATAAGGGTTTATTGAATGCATGTGGATCTGATTATTGTTGAGGGTTTTGATGTTTTAATTTTCTACAACTAATTCACCCCCCCTGTCAGTTGTCTTGCTCATTCAACAATGTTAAGGGTTTAAGGAATAATATTTTGAGTGTTGGGAAAATATGTAGCAAAGGATATAATCTTGTGTTTAAGGATGAAACATGTGAGATCAAAAAAGGATCTAGAATAGTGATTGTTGCTTGTAAAAGGACTGATGGTAATATCTAGCAGCATAAAAGGGTGTTCATGGTCATTGCTTTATGACTAAAATTAATGATAGTTGGTTATGGCACTAAAGGATGTTTCATATGAATCTTGATAATTTGACCTGACAATCAGTTTGGTTCATGTAGTGAGAGACTTACCAAGAATCACAAATCCTATCAATGTTTTTGCAGATATTATCAGTTTGGAAAAAAAGTAAGGAGTGGTTTCAATGGCTCAAGGAATAGTCTACTACCAAACTATTGGAATTAATTCATACAGATCTATGTGGTCCTACAAGGGCGAGAAGTCTACAAGGTGATAGGTATTTTATGATTTTGATGGATGATTACTCTAGAATGACATGTGTTACTTTTCTTAGAGAGAAATCTGATGCATTAGATAAATTCAAGGCATTTAAAGCTATGGTTGGGAATGAAATGAATGTGAAAATAAAAAATTTAAGGTCTGAAAATGATGGAGAATTCACCTCCAATGAGTCTAACATGTTTTTTGAAGTTCATTAAATAAAGAGGAACTTGTCCATGCCTAGAACTCCTCAGTAGAATGGATTGGTTGAAAGAAAAAACTAGACGATTCAAGAAGCAACTAGGACTATGATGAAAGAAGAAAATCTATCAAAAGTCTATTGGAGATAAGAAAATCATACTAATATTTATATACTTAACAAATTTCAAGCAAAATCCAACAACACAAAGAATCCCTATGAGTTATGGTATGGAAGGATTCCTACTACGAATTACTTTAGAGTATTTGGAAGCAAATGTTCTATAAACAGAGATGAAAACTTAAGAAATTTTGATGCAAGGTCTGATGAAGGTATCTTCCTTTGGTATTCTACTAAAAGCACAACTTACAGATGTTACAAAAAAAGGCTGAGAAAGATTGTTGAAAGTGAAAAAATTGCAGAATTCAATTGCAGTAGATGGATATGTGTCAAATTAACCTAGTTGCAGAGTAGTAGAAGAAGAAAAACTTGATGAAAAGGAAGTGGAGAATGAAAGGGAAGAAGCTCTCGAGAAGACCCCTAAGTATGTGAAAAATAATCATTCTGAAGATCAAATTATTGGAGACACAAGGAAAGGAGTATTGACAAGAAGCAAAGCTACTGAAGTTGAGGTAAATCTATGTTTACTTTTTAAAGTTGAACCTAAAACACTGAGTGAGGCATGAAAATATGAACATTGGATGAGGGCAATGGGAGAAGAACTTATGTAGATAGAGAAAAAATAGGCTTGTGAATTGGTTCCTAGACCAACAAACAAGAACATAATTGGAACTAAATCAATTTTTAGAAACAAGCTGAATGAGAATGGAGAAGTGGTAAGAAATAAGGTAAGACTTGTGTGTAAGGGTTACTCACAAGTGGAAGGAATAGACTTTGAGAAGAAATTTTATCATGTGGCTAGAATGTAAGCTATCAAAATGTTTTTGGAGTTTGCAGCATACAAGGAATTTAAAGTTTATTAGATGGATGTGAAGTATTCTTTTCTAAATGGTGAATTGGAAGAAGAGGTTTGCCTGGAATAACCGAATGGATTTTAGCTATCAGATCAACCAGATATGGTGTGTAGATTGAAGAAGGAATTATATGGAATGAAGCAATCTCCTAGAGATTGGTATGCAAGGTTGGATAAATATTTAATATATTAAGGATTTAGTAAAAGAACCATAGATAATAATCATTACTTCAAAATTAAGGAAGAAAAAATCTTGATAGTGGTTGTATATGTGGATGATATTATCTTTGGTGGAAATGAAGCTATGTGTAAGAAATTTTTTGAAAGATGCAAAAAGAGTATGAAATGTTAATGTTTGGGAGATGAATTTATTGCTTGGGCTACAAATCAATCAAACACATAAAGGTATTTTCATTTCACAATCTAATTATGTTAAGGAAATGTTGAAGAAGTTTGGAATGGAATATTTTGAACTGGTATGTACTCCTACAATGAATAGCTATAAATTGAGAAAATGTGATGATTCACCTAAGGTTTATCAAAGAAAACATAGATTTATGATTGGTACACTATTGTATCCAACTGCTACTAGATTGGATATCATGCATGCAGTTTGTCTTGTGGCTATATTTCAAGAAGAATATAAAGAAACACATGTTGTAGCTGTGAAAAGGATATTTAGATATTTAAGAGACACTTTGATTATGGCTTGTGGTATCCTAAGGATAATAATTTCACATTAATTGTTTATATAAATGTAGACTGGGCTAGTTATATTGATGACAAGAAAATTATAAGTGTTGGAGCATTCTTTCTTGGATACAAATTGGTGTCATGGTTTATTAGGAAGCAAGATTTAGTTTCTTTATCCACTACAAAGGCTAAATATATTATTGCAACATCATTTTGTACACATATTTTGTAGATGAGATAGATATTGAAGGATATCAGAGTTATATATGTTGAGCCTATTTCTATCTTTTGTGATAATACAAGTGCAATAATCATTTCAAAGAATCTTGTGATGCATTCAAGGAAAAATAATATATAAATTAGGTATCACTTTCTAAGAGAGAAGGCTATGGAGAATGAGCTAAAACTTGAGTATGTACCTACAAAGAATTAGATTTCTGACATATTTACTAAGGCTCTTTGTAAGGATACTTTTGAGAATCTTCAAGAGAAGTTGGGGATTTTTTTCCCTCCTTCTCTAAACTATATGGACATGGAGATGCATCAATCTAGTAGATCCATGGAATCAGTCTAGTAGATCCATGGATCTATCCATTTTCTGGATTGATATTGGTGGCTACCTCTCAGGGGGAGTAGGTAGTGTCATGTGTCGTCATTGTTGTAGAATTGATGAGTTTATTGGGTGTACTGCTAAGGGGGACTATTCACAGAAAGTATTTTGGTTCAGTGTCAAAGGGGGAGAATAATACAAAAAATATTTGTTCCTTTTCCATTGATGTCTAAGGGGAGAGAGAATCATGTGAAAAAGTGCAAGGTGTCAGGGGGAGAAAGTTGTGTATATTGTCTAATCATTACTATCAAAAGGAGAGAGCATGTATGTTGTCTTTGATGGTTCTTCACATCTTGTGTTTTCATCGATGACAAAGGGGGAGATTGTTGCAAGTTTGAAGGTGTTATGATGGATGTCAAGAGGAAGTATACTAATTGATGTTGTCATTGATGTCAACTATGTTTTGATGAATTTTTTTCATGATGAAGATGTCAAGGATATTGAGAAGATTGTGAAAAGAGGAAAAAAGGTTGTTGCATGTTGTGCATGTGTAGTTGAGATATTGAGGAAGTGTTGTGAGTACATGGAGATATCTTTATGTTCTAGTGTCTAGAGATAAGTTGTAATATTGTAATGAGTGGAGATGATGTCTTTGGTACTTGGTTTCCAAGTTCTTTTGATAAAATTTGATAAACAAAGAAAACAATGTTGTGTAAATGTTCAGAATGTGCTTCAGGATGTGCTCTATTTTTCTTTTGTATTGATGAAATACCTTTGTGGATCTACTATGTTGTTCAAGGTTCTTAGAAGCTGCAATATTTAAAATTTGGGTTTTTAGATTGTTGTACAGAGTGAGATATTTTCACCAGTGTGTGAACTATTCTTCTATGATAATTTTCATGGCTTGGGGAAATGTATTTGCTATGTGTTTCTCTGCAGTTTGGATTCAGGTTGTGTACATTTTGGAAGTTTTTTATATTTTTTGTATCTTTCAAAATTCAAGGTTTCACTTGATTTGGTATAGTATAGTGTGTGTTTCATACATCAATGTGCGAATAAGGTTTACCATTTATTCTGGGATGAATTATTTGTATGATGCAAGCATGGATGAATTTTTTGATGGATCTCAGGTGGTTCAAAAATTATTCTAGATTGTGTCCAAGTGATTTTTTTTGTCGGGAAGGTTCATATTGATTTAAGTCCAAGTGATTACTTAATGTTTATGGTGTAGCATGGGTATTGGTTGACCTTGTGTTAACACTACACGTGAGGCTTGAGAAAGTGTGTTGATATGTGTTGGGATCTATTTGGGTACTAATTAAGGATTTAAATGGATTTCCTTCATTCCTATCCACTCCAAGAATGTTTAGGTGCTAACCTATTTTGAATTTGTAAGTATAATGGATAGTTGTCGACCTTGGAGTAGATTTTGGAGATTAAGGATGGTATAAATAAGTGTTGTGTTGTTGTGAGAAGAAACATAGAATCAAGAACCATTCAAGATAGATGCGATATTTATGTGAGTGATGTGTGTGATACAAAATTCAAGTATTTTCATTCCTGAAGGAAGTGAGCTAAAGGTGTCTAAAATATTTCATACAAGGTTGTGAAAGTGTTGGAGAAATTGTGGTGGACTCCTTGTTGCATTGACAATTTTTTCTCTATGTAACATTTCTCTTTTATCTTCTTGTGTTCTTTTTATGGCAGTGAGCCCTGGGTTGTGAGCCTTTTTGGATAGTGTGTCCTATTCTAGCAGTGATCCCTTATGCTAGTTTTTCAATTACTTATATTTTGAGCTAATCCTCATCGTATTTTTTCCCTCATTGGGTTTTCCATGTAAATATTTCATTCTCTTGTCTATGGTGTTTTTATTTGTCCTATTCTAGCAATGATCCCTTATGCTAGTTTTGGAGTTACTTATATTGTGAGCTAATCCTCATCGTATCTTTTCCCTCATTGGTTTTCCTTGTAAATCTTTCATTCTCTTGTCTATAGTGTTTTTATTTTAATTTTTGTTATCTACATTTCATGTTTGATCACATTAATAGAATAAGGGTTTAGTGAATACATGTGGATCTGATTACTATTGAGGGTTTTGATGTTTTAATTTCTACAACTAATTTCCTTGGGATTTTATGAGACATGACCATTCAATTTTTAAATCTTTTTTAATCTATTTAAGGCATTAAGGAATTTGAGGGTTATGCATATTCCTTTTAATTGAAGGTATTTATATATTTGATTAATAATAAATATATATGATTATTTTTAATAGTTTTAAATTACTTAGCATACATTGAATAAAAAACTATTTATATATAGTAAATATTATTTATAAACTATTAAAATAATAAATAAATATAAAAATTTGAATACTTTCAAAGGTAGTTTTTAAATTTTTTTAGATTTTAATAAATATTTATTGATTTTCTTTAAATTTCATTATAGGTTTAATTGTGTCTTTATAGATCGGATTTAAAAATGAATATTATGTCTCATAATTATTATTTATAAGAAGTAATTTTAATTAAGGAATTGACCGATAAGAAATTTCTTAATCAATAAAATAATCACAAGCTACAAAAAATTGGCTATGATCATTAGGCTATGATACGAAATGTAATGCTACTTTTCTATGAGTATAAAATTAGATAATTTGAATATATATTTGACAATGGATTTATTAGTGTTATTATTTAAGTCTAAAGATTATAAATTATTTTTATAAATTAGATACAAATGCAAAAAAATGCTAATTAATCAATGTTATCTATTTTAAGACTTAAGCACATAAAAAACATTATAAATATTGCATAAATTGGCATTTAATAATATAAATATGATTAAAGGCTAATAAAAACATCACTAAACCATTCAATTAAATAAACTCTATCTCATTTATAATTAAAAATAAATTCGAATTGAGGTTAGTACTTATCTAAGTTATAGGTCTTGGAAAGGTCATTTCATTCCAGGAAGATATCAGTGGTATTAGTTCTTTATATGGAACAATATGGGAGGAAACAACGTGTAATACGATGCTCTACACAAGTGTTAGTTCAATAGAACAATGCTAAAAAAAGTGCAAATACCCAAGCCCTCGCTAGGATAGTCCTAAGTGTACTTTGCACCTTGAGTTAGACACACTTTGTGTGCTACCTTCTCTAATGCCCATAGTCTAACATAAATTCTATATATAAGCATTAAGGAGTGGTTTCCAAACCATCACATCATTTCCCAAAAAAAATCTTTTCATAATTATTCATCCACCTTTTAAATATGTTTTAATATATATGAACTCTATTAATCTCTTTTTTAACCAAAGGATCATAATATCAGTTATTTTTCTATATCCATTTTAATTCTAAAGGATTATTTCATAACATTATCTTCTCTTGGGGAAAAAGTCACATAACAATAGAACTCATCATTTTCAAACTCTAGCAAGGTAGTTTAGCTAAATCCTTTCTCTTCTCTAGTAAGTGCCCAATAGCCTTTTATAAGACACTCATAAGGAAGAGGGTGTTCTCATTGTATAGGTTTCAATTGATGATAATCCTATTCTTAGTGATGTTTTGTGGAAAACTTATGATAAAGACACATGCCAAACTAGTGTTACATTAGCTACTTAACATTTTTAGGTTGTGTACAATATTGGCCATTTGAACTCCTCTCTTTAGCTTGGAATTCATATTGTTTAGACATTGAGGGTGTTCCTTTTTATCGCCACATTTTTTTTAAAATATTGAAATGATTTCTTTTAATCTAATATATAAAATTGAATAACCCTAGTCGTCAATATATACAACATTTTACATTATACTTTTCAATCAAATTTTATATCATCTTATTAGATTTTTAGTGGGGAGAATGATTTCTAAAGCAATATTATTATATTAACTGTTGATTCTATAGAAAATACATCATAAGTGATTGGAGGAATTCTTTTGATAAAATTTTAATATTGGAATAATTATGTGTATATATACATTTTATAACCCAATTCTAGGTTGGCCATCTAATTAGATCAAAATAGTTACAAATGATTATTCAAATGAATAATTGTGATCACTTCTATATTTTGGGTGTTTATTTTAGACATATTTGTAGCATAATTATTCTAGAGATCGTGAGAGGCTTTCCTTAAGAATCCAGTGTATCTAGGAATTATACTCTTTTATAAGATCTAACATTAAAAATTCTAGTTCAATACTTACAATATTTTATTCTTAATTTTAAAATATTTCCACCCAAATTCTATTTGGTATATTGTTTTAGTATTGTGATGACTCAACTAGTTTATAACAACATTCATTTCCCTTCATGTGTTCTCATCTATGTAATTAACACTATTGAGACAATATTTTTGTCTAAGGGACTCACTTCATCCATATTTTTATAAAATATAGTTCTTTGTATATATCATATAATACTTGTATATAGAAAATGGCACAAATGATACAAAATATCTTGAAGCATATATTAATGAAAAGGATAACAAATTTATGAGAAAATAAAATTGAAATAACTACCACTATAATGAATAGATCATGGAATAATAGACACAAAGGGAAAGATTAACTATTTTATTTTATAAATCTATCTTTGTGGGAAGACCTATTTTTTAGTAAATGAAGTTATTATAATGAATGAGAAAAATAAAGGAATGGAAATAAAAAAAAATTAGTATACCATGGCCTAAAGATCATGTCAACATAGGATACTTATGTTTGAAAAACATAGATTTGATGATGAAGTTCCCTCATTAAAACCTTATATGATATTGAATTTCAAAGATTCTGACCTAGAACTAGCTCCTCACAAGATAACAAAGTGGTTTGAAGGAAATTTAAATAGAACATAACAAATAAGATGGCTTTCAAGAACTTAAGAAAATCTATGAAGAAGAAGATTCAATATCTTTTCTAGAAGAGGAGTTCCAAGTCCAAAATCATTTAATGGTGGATTGATCTAATTTATATTACCACCTTCTACATAAGAGCCATATTTAAAACATACTTCTCATATGTAGAGTAAATAACTATAAAAATTAATGTAAAATCATATGATTCATAAGATGACATGGGTGTCTCTCTTTTCTTTAGTGAAGATCCTATGATAAAATACTAAGAAATATTTTGTAGTAATGAAAAAAGTGTCCCCTTTCCTTACTTAATTTGGGAATAATTAATAATAAAATGAGCCTAATGTTCCTTGATTTAGTGTTGTGATGTGTTCTACACATTCACATTAAGTCTAGGACCCATTTTGATAAAATATACTTAATGATGCCTTATGTAAGGTGTTGTAAAGTGTATCTTTACACTTTCACACTAATCTAGGGTTTTAATTAATTAATAAAGGTTAATTGAAGTTAATTTCCCCCTTAAATTCAAATCCAAGCCTAATTAATTATAGATTCTGAGGGATAAAGCCTGAAATTCATAAATTGTATTACATAACACTTAATATTTGAAGGTGTGTATCCTAGTTTAGTGACCTAGGACCCATTTGCCACCTGACGAATGGGTCCTCACTAATTCCTAGGACCCTATTTTCAAATAACATTATGCATTGTCCAAAGTGTGTCTTCGCTGAGTGATCTAGGACCCATTCATCACATGGTGAATGGGTCCTCACTTAGACCTGGGACCGCCCCTTGGGATATGTTTTTGGTGTTATTTTAGTGATTTCAAATCCTAGATTTGATGTCAGCTTGTGTTATTAAAATTCTGGGAATTAATCTTGTTATGTATAAATATATGGTTATTTCACTATGTTTCATCTAAGAATTCTTATGCAAGAATCCTAACAGAAAATTTATGAGATCAAGAGAATTCAAGAGTAGATTATTGAAGGAGTATTGCAGAAATCAAGAGTCATTTCTTCGTGTCAAAGGAATAGTGGATCATTCTTGTTGTTGAGTTAATGTATTGATGTAGCAATGAATGTCCTATTCAAGTATTGTTTCATATCAAATTCTATGATCAAGATCTACATTTCTTAAATAAAATTTATGCAAGATTGTCGATCTATACTCCAAGGTTCAATTAAGGATTAGTGAGTTGTAGCATTATATTTTGCAGTCATTTTTCCTTTCATGCATTATTTCATTACAAGGTTTAATTACTAAAATAGGGTTTGACAAAGGAAAACCCCTCTTCTCTAATAATCAACAATTTTTCTTCTCCTTTGATGTGTGATTGTAGGTTTTAGGTTGAAGATCAAGTGGAGAACAAAAGTTGTCAAAGTTGAAAAGTTGTCAAATTTGAAAAGTTGTCAAAGTTTTCATCTTTCTTGTAAGATCAAGGAAAATAAACTACAAAATTTATTTCTAACTTTCAGGAGTTGAACACCTAGGATCTAGGAGTGCAAACATTGAAGATAAGGACCCAGAAATCACTTTTTCAGAACCGTAGCAAGGACCCATTTTCCACTTGGAGAATGAGTCCTTAGTGAGGCTCGAAATAACACTTTTTCAAAAAGGTACACATCATTTTAGCATTTTATAGCCTAACTTTTTACTGTTATAATAGATAGGTTTTTTTAATTGTTATTTATGCATTATAACCCTCATATTGAATGAAATTAGAAGAATAGGTGCATCATTTTGTTTCATTTTTATAAACCTATTTTTCCATGTTTGATTTTGATAAACCTATTTTTATTTGTTTCATTTTGGTGAACTCAATCATCTTGAGCATTGTAGTTTTATGATTTTGGAGTCTCTTTTCATCTTAGATTAGACCTTGCATTCATTTTCATTGAATTAGATCTCAGTTAGAGTGTCTTAGTTTTCATTTAAAATTTGAATCTAATCTAAGGTTTAAAGATTGCATTGTTTGCATTCTTTAAATCTAAAAAATATAAAAAAATTAGTCATCTTTCATATAATTTAGATCTGATAAACTTGTATTTGAAAATAAAAAAAAAATTGTATATCAAACTAGGTGCTTTAGGTCATCATTTTGTCATAATTTGCACTCAAATTTCACATTACATCTATAGAAATCTGAACTTGAAACTTACTCTAGCAGACCTAAACCTAAAAATCATTAGAAAAGGCTTAAAATATATATACAAAAATTATTTTCCAACACCTAATCTGGGACCCATTCACCATAGAATGAATGAGTCCCTAATAAGGCCTTAATCTGTATTTCTGGAAATTAAAATCTTCAATTTTATGTTTATGTTTGTTGTTATCAGATTTCTATTATAATTTTATGAGTTTATGTTTTATTAGTTTGATCATATCTAGCTTAATTTGGTTCATTTAGTGCATTGTCTAATTTCAAAATTGCATTTACAAGATTTCATTTTTTTATTGTTACATAGTTTAATCAACAAATTGCCTTGTTAAGAATCTAAAAATTGTATTTAACGACTCTTTCCATTTTGGGGTTTGCACACTAAGTTTGTAAAAATTGTACAAGATTTACAAGTTGGTGTATTATTAGCAATACTATTCTGAGACATATGTCATCTTGTGATACACCATTCATCATGGATCTTGGGCTTTTTAACTCTCTTTCTAATAGTGTTGATAATCAACCCCATATGGATAAGAGTATGGATACTTCACTTCACATGACTTTTGTAATGACACAAATTTGTATAGTTGTGAATTTGCACCCATTACACAAATTACCCTTTTATGCATCCTCACCTTAGAAAACCAAATTCGAAGGCAAAAGTCCACATAAGCCCACTGCCTTCATTCCACTTGGCATCTATTTTGAGCATCGGTAGAGGAGTAACTATTGAGGATTCCCACGCAATGCATAGACATCCATGCAACACACTTACTTTCCTGGAAAATTCTTGTAGTTGGAGCTTGTAGAGGTGTTACACTTCCCATTGGGGGTTGACTTGTAATGCCCTCTTCGACCGACCGACCCGAATATGGCCATTTTCTTCACTCTTTCCTTCAAATTCACTATTCATTCCTTCATTTGGGGCTCTTCTTAATTCAATTCATCTCTTCACAATCTCTAAGAGCTCTAAGCATTCTCTCAACACTTTTAGCATCACTCTTGCACTCCATAGCAACTACATCACTCCATCAACTCAGTAGAGAAAGTGTGGAACAACACCAATGCAATAGGGGCTTGAGTCCTCTCATTTTCTCCCCCATTAGCCTTGAGTGCTCTTGGTGGAGGTGGTAATCTTTCTAATCCTCTCCTTTATTGTTTGGTGGAGTAGGCACATTTACTATTTTATAGTGTTTTAGTGTTCTTTTCTTCATGCCTTTCTTTACCATACTATTTCTCTATCGTTGCAAACTTGGTTGTCTGTGGAGGTAGAAACACCAAAATGGGGGTCTAACTAAGGTAGACCCCTATACAGCCCTCCCAAAAAATCTCCTCTCTCTTGTGTGCAAGTGGAAGTATCTTGGAGCTAGCTGCAAACAAACACCTTTGTGAGATCATCCTCACTATCCTTACTCTTGTTTATTTTCTTTATCATGTTTGTCCATATATTATTTATTTCATAGTGTCATTTTTTCCTTTTGAACATACTTAGCTAGGTTTTCAATAAATTTTCTTGACTCCAGCCTTGTCTCTTTAGTCCTTAGCTTGTATGGATAGCAGCGCACTTAAGAGATGCATGTACGTTGCATTTTTATCCTAGAGCCACACTTTTATCCTCGAATAGAGAGCTCTCTGAGACATAGAGTTGACCCTAAAAACTAACTTGACTATCCCTATTTTGAGTCTCAGGTCTATAGATTGATCGAAGGACTTCATAGTCATCATCATTCTCATCTCGCGCCTGCTTCTCTTGGCCCTCCATGACCTAGGGCCTTGACATGGTTAGTCCCCCTCTCTTACAATTTTGGTGAACCTAATGTGAACTAACATCTACTCATTTGTGTTTGTTTGAACCTTTTCCCCTTGTACCCCCTAATCATCATACTCCTGAGTGTTGTGAAGGCTTATGAGAATCACAACCCAGTCCACAACCTCTAGGTATATTGTTAGGAGAAGAATATGATGCCTTCCAATGGGGAAGACAAAGGTCACCTATAGTTATGAGCTTGAAGTTGTCCACATCCCTTCTAATTATGTCATTATTCTTAGCAAAAGGTTGGGTTCTTTGGAGAATCACTTGGAGAATAACCCGACCCACGCTAGATTTGCTAAGGTTATTAGTGAAATAAGGTATTTGCTAGGAAAAGACCAAACAAGCATGGAACTCTTGGCTAGTCTCACTAGTTTGACTGAAGTGTGCACCCTCTTGAACCATAATAACATGATACAAGGTGACCCCTTTGAGGAGCATGAGAGAAAATTAGGAGTGTCAATGTCTCCCACATCCATGTACATGGCTGACATGGTCTTCCATCAATATACCTACTACTTCTAAAAGTTCTGAAACTTTCAAAGTAAAGAAGACCCCTATGGGTTTTCACTTCACACCTCTTGTCACCTCTAGCAATGGAGGCTTTGGTAGTGGTAGCTTTAGTGGCGGAGGTGGATCTAGTACAAATGGTTCCAATGGAGGTCATGGTGGTGGCTTTGGAAGTGGTGGTGGCTCCGACAAAGGTCATGGTGGCGTCAGCAACATCTCTAGTGGTAGTCACGACAGTGGTTCTAGGGGTGGCTCCAGTGGTGGTTCCATTGGCCCTATATATTCTAACGACTTGATTCTGAACACTCTTCTTTAGAATATGAGGAAGATGCGTAACCAGCTGGTGAACCTCTCCCAAGCTTCTACCCAGCCTATCTTACAACCCTTCTTCTGACATATCCCATTATCAGTGGTGACCCTGAACAATATTTTCCTACAAGTGATGGAGAATCCTAAGTTCAAGAAATATGGTGGAAAAGGAGACTCGTAGACATATGTGTCCACCTTTAATGCCTTAAGTATAGAATTATTCCATCATGATGCATTGATGGAAAAATTATTTTCCTGATCTCTCAAGGATACATCACTTGAGTGGTACTGTTTCTTGCCAGACAATTCCATCTTTACATTCGATCAACTTGTGAACTAGTTTCTATGATAGTTACAAGCCAACATCGTACCTAAGATGACCTTCTATGACCTTGTTTGGTATAAAAAATGAGATAATGAGAAGATTACCGACTTTATAGTGTGATATCAAGCACTCTTTTCATAAATCTCATACTTGTTACCTGACTCCGATGTGCAAAAGGTATTCATAGGGAACTTACTGAAGCCTTGGCAAGAAAAATTTTCCCTTATGAAATACCCTTCTTTCACACATTTGTGTGTAGCCCTATGGGAATATCAATAGATGGTGGTTTAGTTTGGGGGACCTTCCCTACACTCCTGTCCTAAAGGGAAGTCCATTGTATCGATCTCTGGAAAAGGAAAAGCCATTGCGAATTTAGTAGTCACTGTGGATGACAATGGTCTCAAATGCAACCGAGAATTCACAAATTTATCAAAATATTATTCCTCCATCTTGCAAAAGTTTTTGAAGGATAAGATTGTAAACATGCCAAGCCCTAAACTGTTAGGGAACCTTACCCTAGCTGGTATGAAGAAAATACCTATTGTCAATACCATTGAGTTAATGGACATGATACTAAATGTTGCATGCACATGTGTCATGAGATACAGGATCACATCAAGGATGGTACTATTCATCTCGATGGAAGTAAATGAAATATGAACAAATTGGTGTTGAAAGCTAACAGTGAATTATAGATATACATGGACCCATTTCCGTCACATTCTGCTAACATGATTGTTGATCCCTCTAATGTTGTTTCTCAACCTAAAGCATATTTTAACATGGTTACTATTAATCCTCCTTATCTTGCAATCGGTTCACCAAACGTAACATTCACTTTGCAAGATTTACAGAAAATGACAAACCCTCTTCACTTTACATTCCCACTCACCTCAATGGCAACATTGTGACAAGAATCTTAGTTGACCCCAAGAGTAGAGTGAATATCATCATGAAGGAGACTCTATTATTGAATTCCTTGCAAAGGGGGGAATATGAAAACATAAAGTCCATCATCCATATGCATGATGGCCTTTCTCTCAAACCATATGGATCGATAACCCTATTTTTCTTAGTTGGTCCTAGGAATGTAGACATATTTTTTGATGTTGTTTCTGAGTTGGACCTATTCAGGGTGAAGCTAGGTATACCTTGGCTAGCTTCCATGAATGGGATCGCCTCCATAATTCATAAGTGTTTAAAGTTTTCCCATGAAGGTGCCATGCATGTAGTGCATGACACTAGATACTAGCTTGTGGTATCCCATGGGGGATATTCATTGGATCACTTTTGGCCTACCCCAATTGGTCCGCTTCATCCAAGGACATACCTACTTTATAAGAATTACATAAAGTATAATACTGAGGGCACGAGACAACTTAAACTAACCCTTTCTATAGAAGAGTAGCTAGCTTCCTCTTCTTCTCGAAAGGGAAAGGAGAAGCTTGTTCCTCCACAGGTTGCCCCATCCACTCCCCTCTCTTGGAAAGAAAATTGGATGAGTAAACTTGGCCTTTATATGTTGAGTTCGATGGTTCCTTCTTGGTGTAAACCCAAGATCAGGATATCAGATCTCCCTATGAAGCCTCCTAGGCCTTGGTACTATTTTTATAGTGAAAAGAAAGGATCTCAAAGAGAATTTTCTCCACGGTCTCCTATTGTTTCTGCTCCTAAAGTAGTGAATGGGAAAAGGCCTACTTTCAAGGTGTTAGAGCTGGTTCTCCTTGTTGTTTATGAGCATGTTCCTCCTACTCCCATTTAACAGTTTGTCCCTCCACTAGGAATAGCTATGGAGGACACTCCCATGGTTGAGCAATGCATTCCATTCCTTTGCAACCCCCAACCTCTGGTTCAAGGAGTCACAAAAACTGCCTTGCATGAGAGTGAAAGCACCAACAAAAGGCTCTCTTGGCTGAGAAGGCCGCCTTACAAAGGAAGGAAGAGGAGATGACCACCCTTGAATTAGGACCTCTTCTCATGTCCTCCTCTCTCCTCCTCTTTTTTTATATTCAAACCATATCTATATCGCTTTTAACTTCCACTATGAGTGCAAATGTGCCTAACCCCAAAATGGTGTAGGTGTTCATTGCTCCTTCAGTGGAGCCACCTTTGTTCACATCCCTTTCGAATGTCCCGCCTTTCCCAAAACCCATATATATGACTAAAATATTAGTCGTATCTATTGTGGTTCTTTCCTCCTCATCTATGGAGAGTTTACCTCCCCTAATGAAGAAGAAGGTAGATAGTGGTCGTAAGAGGAGTTCACCTTCTCCAAAAACTGGCCCTGCGCTAACTTGTTCTATCTTAGTAACATAACTAGTCTCAGCCTCTCCTCAATTCATCACCACTCCCAAATCGCTCAGCAAGCTTAGCAGTGAACCTTGGGCACAATCTCCTCCATCCATCAAGGTGAAACATGGCACTCTTATTAAGTGCATTTTTAACTCGATAGATGAAGTTTCAACCTTGTCAGTGATCTTCACAAAATAATTGACCTTAGACCCACAAGATTTGAGTGAAAGAGACCTTTGTTAGGGTTAGAATCTAGATATATAACAAGTTAAATGCAGATTTGATCAATAAAATAAAGAAATAAAACACAGGAAATTATAGCAGAAACAAGACAACACAGAGAATTTAACATGGTTCACCCAATCTGGGCTACATCCACAAAACCGCAACCATCCAATGATTTTATTATCCAATGAATTTTTTTTTATAATATCGTAAATAATTTCATGCTACACCTCTTTATCCCAACCACTTATAAAAATCTTTTAGAAGCTTCGAGAAATTAGGGTTTAAAAACTCAATTTTTTTTCTTTTCGGTGACGAAAAGAAAAAAGGTGAAAAAAAAAAATCTTGAGGGTTGCCGCCCTTGAACCCCCACCCGAGGCCCAGCCCAGCCCCAGACCCCAATGAGGATAAGAGTGTACAATATAGCATGATCAGTCACCAAATTCCAACAATCTCCCACTTGGAGACTGATCAGGCTCCATACCAACACAATCTCCCACTTGGAGACTAATTTTGGATGACGTCGCTGCACTTACAACTCCCACTAGAAATAAGCACCTTGGACCTTGCTACTCTATTAGACTTTTAACCATGAATACCAACTAAAGCTGAAGAGGATCTCAGCTTCTCCCTTGTCATTTCCTTTGTAAACATATTCGCTAGATTGTCATTTGTATGTATCTTTTCCATCTTTACCTGTCCATCCTCCAATACTGACCGAATAAAATGATATCCCAGTTGTATGTGTTTTTTTTTAGAGTGCAAGGCATAATTCTTTTCAATATGTATAGCACTCTAGCTATTCATAAACAAGTGATCTTCATCCTGTGTTTTTCCCAACTCTTCCATGAAAACTTTTAGCCATATCATCTCCTTTGTTGCCTCTATTGCAACCACATACTTTGCCTTTGTGGTGGATAAAGCAACCACCTTTTGCAACTGATAAATCCAACTCACTATTGTCCCACCAACTATAAATACATAACCTGTGGTACTCCGCCTAGGTTCTATATCCCCTACCAAATCTGAGTCAACATAGCATTTTAAATCAGTATTATAGCCCCCAAAACATAAACATTTATTTGATGTTCCTCTCAAGTACCTGAGAATCCATTTTACTGCATTCCAATGCTCAACTCCGGGATGAATCAAATACCTTCTAACAACTCCTACAACATGTGCAATATCTAGTCTCATGCATACCATGGCATACATTAAATTGCCTACAGCTAAAGCATATGGTAACTTGGACATTTTTCCTTCCTCCTCTTGTGTCTTTGGACACATATCCTTAGTCAATTTGACATGACTGGGAAAAGGTGTGCTGACAACTTTTGCATTCTCCATATGAAATCTCTGCAACACCTTTTCAACACAATCAGCCTAAGATAAAAATAATTTATTGCTTTTCCTATCTCTTGTAATCTTCATACCAAGGATTTATTTTTTTACCCCCAAATCCTTCATAGCAAATGAATTTTCTAACTGTTGTTTTAACTCTTTTATGTGATCCATGTTAGACCCTGCTACAAGTATATATCATAACATATAAACATAAAATAATGTATGTATCTTCACCTAACATCTTAAAATAAACACACTGGTCTGAATTACACCTATTGTAACCTTGCTCAGCCATAAAACTATCAGATTTAAGATACCATTGTCGAGGTTCTTGCTTCAAGCCATATAAACTTTTCTTCAATCTGCACACTAGTTTCAACTTACCTTTGACCTCAAATCCTTGTGGTTGTTCCATATATATTTCCTCTTCCAAATCACCATGGAGAAAGGTTGTTTTAACTTCAAGTTGTTTTAAATGCAAATCTTTAGTGGCCACAATACTTAAAATAGTATGAATAGAAGTCATTTTAACAATTGGATAAAATATTTCATCAAAATCAATACCCTTTTTCTATGCAAATTCCTTTACAACTAATCTAGCTTTAAATTGTTTCTTATCTCCATCCTCCTCTTTCAGCCTGTAAACCCATTTCTTTGGTAAATCCTTTTTACCTGCATGGAACTTGCATAATTCCCAAGTCTGATTTTTTAGAAAGGAGTCCATTTCTTCTTCCATTCCATGCTCCCACTGCACCTTGGTATCCACTTGCATAGCTTCATGATAACATTCTGGTTCACCAACATTAGTTAATAAAATAGAATACAAAGAGGGATAAAATATTTCTAGAGTTCTACTTATCCTTGAAGATTGCCTAACATTCACTGGAGTTTGTGGTATTTCTTGTTTCTATTGTTGCAGAGCATGAGAAACCACTGGAACATTGTTGTTTTTAATATCATCCAACACTGCATAATCCTTTTATGTCTTCTCATATTGTTGCAATAGATATTTGTACAATACTTTCTCATTCAATATGGCATCCCTACTTCTCACAATTTTCTTATTTTCAAAATCCCAAAGCCTATAACCAAGTTCATCAATGCCATATCCAACAAATATACATTTCTTTGATTTTACATCAAGCTTGGTTCTATTTTCAAAATCTACATCGAAGAATGCTTCACAACCAAAGGTTTTGAGAAAATAATAACTCACCTTCTTACCTATCCATTCTTCCTTTGGAATACCACAACCCAAAGGATTAGAAGGACCTCTATTAATTAAATAAACAATAATTTTTAAAGCCTTGGCCCACATGTTTAAAGGCAGCCCAACATGCAATCTCATAGTAGTTCGTGCACACTCCATTATTCTTCTATTCATGTGCTTAGCCACTCCATTTTCTCATGGAGTCCTTGGGACCATTTTTTGCCTACGAATACCATTAAAGGAGCAATAATCTTCAAACTCTTTTCTGCAATACTCACCACCATTATCAGATCTGAGATATTTTAGCTTTTTACCTATCTTATTCTCAACCAAGCTTCTCCATTTTTTTAAAGTTTCAAATACATCAGATTTTTGCCTAAGGAAATAAATCCATACCTTCCTAGTTGCATCATCAATGAATTTAACATAGAACTGAGAGCCACCAAGAGAAGATACCTGAGTTGGTCCCCATACATCTATATGCACAAGCTTCAATTTCTCATCTTTCTTTTGTTTCCCATCCTTGAGAAAACTAACTCTCTTTTGTTTTCCATACACACAAATTTCATAGAAATCCATATTAACACATTTTAGACCTAGTAAAACATTCTTTGAATGAAGTAATTTCATACTTTTTGCACTCATATGCCCGAGTCTATTATGGCATAGTGTTGATTTAGAATCCACAACAACTATCTGATTTTCTACCTACTGAATTGCAAGAATTGTTCCTGAACATTGATTTTTAACCGCAATAGTTAAAGTAGAAGGAATAGTATGACCTATACAAAGATATAAGGTGCCTACTTTCAAACCTTTTTCTACCACTAAGGAACCTTTTGTAACCTTCCAATTTTTATCACTAAATGTAACAACACAACCTTCATCATCTAGTTGCCCTACATAAATTAAATTTCTTTTTAACTTTGGAACATGTCTTACCTCATGTAGTAGCCAATGATTCTCATTCAAAAAATTAATCTTGATTCTTCCCTTTCAAACAATCTGACAGGGTTCGTTATCTCTCAAATAAACCATCCCAAAATCCCCTTGGACATAATCAAGAAAATAATTTCTATGGGGCATAGCATGAAAAGAAGCCCCTGAATCTAACACCCAAGAATCATCAGCATTGTCAAGGGAAAGAATCAAAGAATCCTCATCAAATTTATTACTTACCACATTTGCCTCTTTATTTCCTTCCTTTTTGTCTCCTTTATTTTTTTGAGACAAACAATCTTTCTTT
The DNA here is from genome assembly GCA_007115665.2 of Sequoiadendron giganteum. Taxonomy (NCBI): domain Eukaryota; kingdom Viridiplantae; phylum Streptophyta; class Pinopsida; order Cupressales; family Cupressaceae; genus Sequoiadendron; species Sequoiadendron giganteum. The sequence goes on from CM021100.1 coordinate 359,317,015, forward strand.
AAATGACCTAGCTTACCACAGTTTAGCAATCCCTCTTATCTCTAGATTGGGACCTTTTGTCCTTTGATTTTCCTTGTGACTTCCCATGACTTCTAGAATTGTTTCCTCTCTCCTTTGTTTTGCCCCTACTTTTTGCATTCAAAACACTACCTGATGTGGATGTTCCACCTAAGATTTTCCTACAAATTTCCTTGCTCAAAATAACACCAACAACATCATCAAACTTCAATGTATTTGAACCAGAAACATAATTGCTAACAACCATTACCAAGTTATTCCATCTTTTAGGAAAAGAACACAAAATCAAAAGAGCCCTAACTTATTCATCAATGTTTACTTTTAGAGAAGTTAATTGACTGGTAACCGTATTAAACTCATTTAAATGATCAACAACTGACCCACCTACCATTTTCATATTAAATAAATGCTTCATAAGAAATACCTTATTTGAAGCGAAAGGATTTTCATATAACTTCACTAGGGTTTCCATCGACTCTTGAGTTGTCTTTGCTATTGTAATATTAAATGTCACTAATTTTTCCAAGCATAAATGAATATTGCCAAGTGCCTTTTTGTCCAAAATATCCCAGTCCTCATCTGACATTGCTGAGGGTTTCTTGGTTTTCCCTTTCAATGGATGCCATAAATCCTTCTAATAGAGGTAGTCCTCCATCTGCATCTTCCATAACTAATAGTTCTTCCCATTGAACTTCTCAACCTTCAACTTACCCTCGTCTGCCATTTCTCCCACTTAACTATGAGACTCCCACTCAACCGTGAGACCTTCCTGCAGATGATAATCAAACACAACCCACTCTGATACCACTTGTTAGGGTTAGAAGGAAGATATCCAAAAATTTAAATGCAGATTTTATCAATAAAATAGAGAAATAAAACACATAGTAAATTATAGCAGAAACAACACAACATAGAGAATTTAACGTGGTTCACCCCATCTTGGCTACATCCACAAATCTGCATCCATCCAATGATTTTATTATCCAATGCAAAACATATTACAATATCATAAATAATTCCATGCTACAACTCTCCATCCTAACCACTTATAACAATATTTTAGAAGCGTCCAAAAATTAGGGTTTACAAAGTCAATTTTTTTTTCTTTTCGGTCAAAAAATGAAAAAACTGAAAAGAATATTTCTCTGGGGTTGTTGCCCCTGAACCCCCACCTGGGGCCCAGCCTGACCTCAGACCCCAATGAGGATACATGAAGAGTGTACAATACTCAAGAGTGTACAATATAGCATGATCAGTTTCCACATTCCAACAACCTTGCAAGTCATTCTTCCATAGCCCTTGTTGTGGGAGGGTTGGAAGCTCTCCCCCTTAACATTCCACCACTAAAGTCTCATTCTCCTTCCCCCTATGATGATCTAGATTGGGAGGCTGACAACCTCTTGGTTGATTAGGGTTAGGGAGAGACCTCTTCTTTATCTTTAGATTAGATGTGTGTGTATTGTAATGTTTTCCCCCTATAATCATGCTCAATGTGCCTAGATGACCCTCATCACCCCTGTTGGTGCCTGGATACAGGCATGGTGTTTGTGTTGTAAAATTTCTTTCATTTCTATCATCATTCTTCCATTTTTGTGATTGAATTTTGATAGATTGGGGATGATGCAAAGTGTTGGGGGGCATCTAGGCTTCCCTTCCATGTTGACCCAATTTTTTATTTTTACTTTTTCTTCTTGTGTATTCTTCTCATAGCTTGATATAGTAGGGGCTTGATGACATTTCATTAATATACTATTATTATACTTATACATATTTATGATCAGTTCTAACCCCGAAATATCAGGCTACCCCTGTGCCCTTTATTCGTGTTCTCTTTCATTTTTTACTTTTCCTTTATCTTTTTCTCTCCTTTGCTTGAGTTGTCCCTCTTATGTGTGAAAAATCCACCTCTACATCACTTTGATCTTTAGAAAATTCATTCATGGCCAACAAATCTTTTCTCAAGAATCTGCACACACTTCTTTCTAAGAATTGAATTCTCAAGCTGAAACCCTAATGGAACATGTTTCCTTCATCATGGGTTCATAAAGAAAGAACTTGAGAACCTTCCTCCAAAGTGAGAACAACTTTTATCTTCCCCTCACATATGGGAAAATTCTTCCTTTTGAATTCCTTAATGAAGTGAACATTTTCAAAAGGATTCCTTGATGATGAATCGATTTGAGAAAGAAGACACCAAATTTCGAACAACGCGTCCCTTGAGTGGACCCCTCTTTTTCATGTTGGGTTCATGAGGGACCCTCTTTGAATTTTTTTTTATCTCAAATGAATTCTTTGCCTCTAGCTTGGGGGCATTCTAACTAGAACTATTTCATATATTTGCATCTAGCTTAGGGATAGCTTGACTAGACCTCGCTTTCCAAATAGTGTGTCCCTTGGGTGGACCCCTCCTTTTAAAGGGTTCTCGAGGGACCCCTTTGAAATAATTCCAACTTGTTGATGGTTTGTATGTTTATCTACTTACTTGCCTACGTGGCCACTTCCTGACATATTCTATCTGCGAGTAAACATGTCGCTTTACGGTTGCGCCCGTGAAGCCACTTTTTGACTTTACAAAGTTTGCTTTCCTCGGTTTCCTTCATGTGACAGTTCTTGAAGGATATCATCCTTGTAGGTTTATGGGTCTGTAAGTCACTTATCTCAATTTCCTTCATGTGAGATTTCTTGGAGGATACCTTCCTTGCAGGTCTACAAGTCTATAAGGCATTATTCTTTCTTCAAATTCATAGTTCTATAGAGCTATGAAGTTATTTACTTGTCCTCCACTCTCAGATTCGTGAAATCATGATATGCATCCTTAATGATTCAGGTATAAATTTCTAAACCTTCTACTTATTCGATCTACTTTACTGAAGCACACATTAGTATTCATACTCACTAAAGTGGGGGAAAAATGTATAGGAGCAAATTTTCACCCCTTATGCAAATTCCCCTTTAACACATCCTCGCCTTAGAAAACCAAATCCGAAGGTGAAATTCTACATAAGCATGTTGCCTTTGTTCCACTTGGCATCTATTTTGAGTGTCAACAAAGGATTACCTATTGGGGATGCCCACACAATTCATAGATGTCAGCGTGGAGTTTTTCTGTCCCTGGCATATTCCTGTGGTTGGAGCCTACAAATAAATTACACTACCCATTGGGGTTCGACTTGTAATGCCCTCTTTTACCGATCGACCCGAATATGGCCGATTTCTTCACTCTTTCCTTCAAATTTACAATTCATTCATTCAATTCATCTCTTCACAAGCTCTAAACACTCTAAGAATTCTCTCAACACTTTTAGCAGCACTGTTACACTCCATAGCAACAACTACATCAGTCCATCAACTCAGTAGAGCAAGTGTGGAATAAAACCATTGTAGTACAGGCTTGAGTCCTCTCATTTTCTCCCTCATTAGCCTTGAGTGCTCTTGGTGGAGGTGGTAATCTTTCTAATCCTCTCTATTATTTGGTTGAGTAAGCACATTTACTATTTTGTAATTTTTTAGTGTTCTTTGCTTCATTCCTTTCCTTACCATACTATTTATCTATCATTGAAAACTTGGCTATTTGTGATGGTGGAAACACCAAAACATAGGTTTGACTGAGGCAGACCCCTATACAACACCCCCAACAACTTTCCTCTCTCTTGTGTGTAGGTAGAAGTATCTTAGAGCTAGCTGGAAAACAAACACCTTTGTGAGATCATCCTTGTTGTCCTTACACTTATTTATTTTCTTTATTATATTTGTGCCTATGTTATTTATGTCATAGTGTCACTTTTTCCGTTTGAATGTAGTTAGCTAGGTCGTTAGTTGATTTTCTTGACTCCAACCTTATCTCTTTATTCCTTTGGTCGTACAGATGCTAGCGCACCTAAGAGATATCAGCATGTCATCATGTCATCATGGAGCCACACTTTTGTCCTTAGGCAAAGAGCTCTCTAAGACATAGATTTGACCCTAAAAATTGACTCATTTAGCCCCATTTCGAGTCTTGGGTGTACAAAGTGATTGAAGGACCTCATAGTACTCATCATTCTCATCTCACATTTCTTAACACTCCCTTTAGTTGAGGTAAATTAGGGCAGCCTACTGCTCTCAGCCCTCCGTGACTTGGGGCTTTGATGTGTTCGGTCCCCCTCTTTTAAAAAATTGCACTCCCCTCTTGGAGATAGTGCAATTTCTCATTTAATCTAGAACTATTTTAGTACCCTTGCATTAATTACCTTTTAATTCATTATTAATACGCTCCTAAGACCCATTATTTCAAATCGTGAGGCTTATTTCAGCTAAAAACCTAATAAAATCATCAAAAACACTCCAAAATTTTAACAACCCATCCCAAAAATCTAAGGTGGGGATCATATACCACCTTGGGCATATGAGTCCCCCTAGGTGGTACGCATATGACAAGGCTAGCGTATGAGTCCCATTTGTGGATTTTTAAGGGTTTGACCGAGATAATCAACTTTTTAATTCAAATTTTTTATTGATGTCGGCTTTTGAGATTTGAATAAAAACAAATTAGGTGTTAATGCCTATATTAGAAAGCTTCTAAGTCATTTTTTTATCTACAAAAATCCAAGCAAGCATTTTCAAGAGTAATTTTCAAGATCCAAGCATTCAAGAGTCTTCACAAGACCATTCATGTTTCAAAAGAAAGTAAATTTGAAATCTTGGAGCAGAATTAAGCTGTTTTTGTAGGTCTTCAAGATTACTTCCATTCAAGATATAGAATTTTCAAGGGTTGATCTTGGATGTCTATGGTGAATCATGATGGATTCTAGGTTGGGGAGATATAACTAGCCATCAATCCAAGCCTAAATACTTATTTCCTAAGTGATTCCATCCTCTATCATCACTCTAATTTCAACCTAATGAAGGCACATGAATCATTAGGGATCATTTTGGGTGATTGGGGATCCCCCATTTTGAGTCTTTCATCTTCATTGTTTCATTCTTGCATCTCATTCTAGCACAATAGAACAGGGTTGCATTTTATTTCAAGCTTCCTAATCTTAGACACACTTAAGGTTAGGATTTACATTCCTATTTAAATGCATATTTCATTATTTGTATTAAGGTTTAATTTCCAAACTAGGGGTTTGACTAAGGCAAATATCCCATAAGCAAATCAAGTCTATATTCTATTTTATAGGTCTTTTTGCAGATTCGAATCCAAAAATCAACCGAGAGAAAAGAGCAGGTGTTGAAGTGTAGATATGAACTTTAAATTCCCAAAAAAGTGGAACAATACTGATATGCTGCCAGAAGTTGCGTATGAGTCCCACTATAGGTTTTTTTCAAGATCTTGTAGATTTACATACCATTTTCCTAGAAATCAGCTCGTTCCAAAAAATCTAGATTTGGGACTGATATGCCCAGACTAGCATATGAGTCCCAGTGTGCCAAAAGTTTAGAATTTCTAGCAATTCAGGGCTCATTCCAACCTTCTTTAAATTTCCAAGTGTATACTTCTGAGATGTCACTTCTCTGTTTTGATTTGCAAGAATTTTTAGGTCATTTAGTGAAAGATTGCACCGTATTAAGGCTAGGTATTGCATATTTCATTTCATTTGTCTCTCCAAGCCTTAGCTTGGTGGTGAACCCCTCATTAGTTTATAATCAGACCTTAGGACAACCCCACTATATTAGGATATTAGGAGATGAATGAATATGACTGTTATGATTTCCCAAGGTTATATTCTCATTTACTAAAGCATTCTCATAGGGAGGGGTTATCAAATTTTTCTTATCATGCCTATTTAGGTAAGATACTAACATTGTTTGACCAAAAATGAAAAGCAATTCTAACCATCTTATGTTATGCTTCAAAAATATAAAAAATGTATATCCAAAGATGAAAGCTAATTTTATCTAATGTATGCAAAACTTTAAGAATGCAAAAAATAAGTATCTGAAGATGAAAACCACCTCTATCAAACTTATGCAAAGCTTCATGAATGTAAATATTGTGTATGCAAAAGTGAAAAGTACTTTTAGCCATGTTATGCAAAGTTTCAGAAATGTGAACATTTTCAGATCTAATGGTTTTTTCTATTGTACTAACTTCGGAGGAATTGAAAATGTCATGCCTAAATTTATGTTTTTGACCTAGATGCATAAAACATAAGGTACTAAAACTTTCCAGACTGATACTATAGGTTACCGACAAGCTTAACAAGTACAAAAACAAGGTTTTTAATGTTGTAAAATATAGTTTTAGGCCTAATGTGGGACTAAATCACCCAAAGGGGCATATGATTCATAGTCGGGACTTTTCAAGAGTTCAAATGCTAAAATCACAAAACATAGAATCCCTAAAAATTAGGAAAAACCATTTGTAATGGGACCAAATTTCCCAAAGGGGTATGTGCGCAAATTCTAGGTGAATGTTAAGGGTTTTGGTTTGTATGATTTCTAAACTATTCAATTATAGATTTCCAATGAAATTCAATGATGCAAGATGCAAAATGCAACCTATATGCATTTTCACTAATGAAAGATTTAGAAAAACTAGATGCAAATTAACTAATGCAAGACCTAATGAAAAGTTAGTGTAAGCTAGATCTAGGACTATGATTCATTATGAATTAAAAAAATATGGTGTTCTAAAGGCTAGGTTCACCAAAATGAAACATCAAAAAATGGTGGTTGTTAAATGTTTAAGGACACATAACTACTAATTTTCTACAAGTTTCATTCAAGGAAACCCTAGAGATCTCAATCCAAGGATGGAACGAGGGAAAGACATCTACTAGAAGGGTGTCCTAGGGTGTGATTAAAGACTAAAAGGGGGTTCATCACCAAGCTAGGTTTTGGAAAGACAAGAAATCAATTTAAAATACAAAACCTAACTAGATGACCTAGGAAATGAAACTAAAAATCAAGATAGCAAACTGAGAATGAACATAGGTGCAACTAGAAGAAGGATGAAGTCAAAAATCTCCAAAACCCTAAAATATTGATCATTAATGCTCTCTAAGACTCATAGACCAGGTTGGGTGATTTAGTCCTAGACTAGGGTTTATGTGCCAAAGCTAGAATCCGTTAGTAACTAATTTTAATCTCCTAAAACCTAGAAAATAGTAGTACCAGGTCTCATACGCCACAAGTGGTGATTTAGTCCCAATATTAGGGTTTGGCAAAAAAAATTGTATTCTCTAGTGATTTCCTGTAGCTTCCTTCCTATCAAATCTCTGAGTTGGAAACCCTGATTTGCAACATATAGGTGACTTTTTGTGGTCTTGCAAGTGAGGAGACAACTCTGACAACTTTCTTCAATTTTGGAACTTAGTCTTCAAAGATCCTTCATGCTCCAAGACACCTAGATCTGCAATCACACATGTAAAGAGACAAAAACTTGTTGATTTATAGGGATTAGGGGTTTTCCTAGGTCAAACCTCATTTAGGTAATTAAACTTTATGATGAAATAATAGAACATGGACATGAAAAATGAAACATGGAACATGAACAATGATACCTTGAATGATTCCTTATAGTCTAAATCAACAATCTAACATGAAGTGGCCATGTAGAATGTAGATATTGATCTTGAATTAGATGTGGAACAATGCTTAACCTTGGATCTTGAATAGTACATCACAACACTAGCTCAACAACATGCTTGATCCTTAATGACCTCAACATGATGATGGATCTTGAATTGTTGTAACAAATGATGAAGAAATCTACCCTTGAATTCCTTAGAAATTATCTTGAATACTCTATGAAGCTCTTGTGAAGTCTTAGACTGCTTAACTCTTGATTTCTTAGGATGATATCATAAATGCTTAGGTGAAATAATGATTTGAAATCTTTTTTATATAGGCACTTTATCTAATTTACCATTTACTAGATCCCAAAATCTGACATACATGAAATTTGAATTCAAAACCTTGATTTCCTGCATAAAACCCTAAAAAGGGGAAAAATGGGACTCATCCGCCACTTTGTGGCATATAGGTCCCATATGGGTGGGACACAGATGCCTAAAGTGGTGTATGGGTCCCACCAGGGCTTATTAGATAGAGGAAATGTCGACGAGTTAAGATATTAAGTGTATGTGTTGATAATGTCACGATCTTGGTTGAAATAAGCCTTAGGATGCATAATAAAGGTTATTAGGGGCCTATTAGTGACAATAAAAAGGTCATCAATGTAAGAGGTCCCAAAACTTAATGTGAAGGTGCAAATAAATACACTTTTACAACACTAAATTAAGGAAAAATCAGGTCTAGTTAGCTTGCAAGGGCCCTAAACCTAATGCAAATGTGTAAAACACATTACAACATACGATCAAGGCAACATTAGGCCCATTTTAATATCAATCATTCCAAGATTAAGTGTGAAAATTTAGAGTGTGATATTTTTATACACTACATCACCATTTAAATTTTTATTCCCGCATCCTTAGATTGAGAGTATCCTACTTAACTCTACTTTTGACACTCTAGTATAGGATCTTAACATATGGTTTTTTTTCTTTTGAGAGATTATGTTATCCAGGTTGTGAGTTTTTGATCTTTCAATAGAGGGTCTGATTTTAACATTATACCCTCCCACATATAGTTAAAATATTGTGGACCATACACATGCATTTTTTTGAAACCCACATACTTCTTAAAAAATTGCACTTTTGTATGTCCTTTATGTAACTAAATTTTATCATGTAGGTATTACAATAAAGTACATAATTAAAAACTCGATAATAAAGACCTATATTTGATAATTTTACACTATTTTAATAATATATCTATAATTGATTCGGAGGTTTACCTCAACTATAACAAACTCTTATCTAGAGAAAACAATAATTCCAACCTTTTTTCCCAAAATGTGCTCCTACTATCTTACATTTACAAAAAACATATTAATATTCATTATTCATAGTTTTTTAATTATTTTCACATGTAAAATAAAAATATAGGAAAGTCTGAATTTATTCTATTTGTGAAAATTTACTTTGACATTTAATTTAATATGCATTCTTCATTCTATGAGTATTTGGAGCAACCAAGAAAAATATAAAAGAAATCACACAACATATTAAGACTTTGCACATTTTTCTTTAAGTTCTTCAAATTTTTATGTTAGTACCTATTAAATTAATGAGAAACTAAATATAAGAAAATAGACAATTCAAGGTCAACAAATAATTTGGTTAGAAATTCTAAAGGTATTTTATATTTATATCCTCTTTCACTTTGTATATGTTCAACATGTTATTATTAGGTATTTAAGATTGACAAAGGATTGTTTTGAAGCTACTCTTTAGCAACTAAGAGAAAAAAATTACATCCTTTAACACATTAGAAAATTTTAAGAATGGTTCATAAAACAAGCTAAGAAATAAAATAGCATTATTTATTAAATTAAATTAATAATATATCTATAATTGACTCAGAAGTTTACTTCCATTATAAAAAACTCTTATTTAGAGAAAACAAGAATTCCACTTTTTTTTCCAAAATGTGCTTCTACTATCTTACATTTACAAAAAATTCTTAATATTCATTATTCATATTTTTTTAATTATTTTCACATGTAAAATAAAAATATAGGAAAGTCTGAATTTATTCTATTTGTGAAAATTTACTGTGACATTTAATTTAAAATGCATTCTTCATTCTATGAATATTTGGAGAAACCAAGAAAAATATAAAAACAATCACACAACATATTAGGGCCTTTCACATTTTTCGAAGTTCTTCAAATCTTTATCTTAGTACCTATTGATTTAATGAGAAACTAAATATAAGAACGTAAACAATTCAAGGTCAACAAATAATTTGATTAGAAATTCTAAAGGTATTTTATATTTATATCCTCTTTCACTTGTATATGTTCAACATGTTATTATTAGGTATCTAAGATTGATAGAGGATTGGTGTGAAGCTACTCTTTAGCAACTAAGAGAAAATTCTCCATCCTTTAACTCGTTAGAAAATATTAAGAATGGTCCATAAAAGAAGCTAAAATATAAATTAACATTATCCATTAAATTAAAAAAATTGAGGCATTATTTTAGACAATGGTTTGTAATGTCAACATATATTAATAGAAATTTCTTAACAAGAAATAACTTGTATACAATACCATAAAATATTATTTAGTAATTATCAAAAAAAAACTATACAAAGATAGAGGATTGTCACGAGCATTATAACTTCTTCCTTGTGAAGAAGGTAGTTATCTAGATGCTCCTTTCTTAACTTTATTTTGTGACTTGAGTAGGACTAGTATATCCGTACAAATGGCACACATCCTCGATACACTGCACTTAGTATATTTATATTATGCATAATAGTGGTAGGATAAATTTGGAAAGCACATATTTTAATGAGGCTAGAATGAAGAATAAATCATTTTGGGATGATTTATATAACCTTTCTCTATTCCATTCCATTTCCCATATCTTACATTTTCATATTCTATTTTAATTATAGTATCCTTGATAGACAACAATTCAAACGAAAGTACATTCTATTGAATTTAGCTCACTTTATGTGCTTATAAATTAGTTAAGTCTTAGGTTTGATACTTTTGCACTATTTGTCCTAATTAGTTTGGATTCTATAATTCTCTGAGGTTAATTTTGTATCAAATGTATATAGATTGTAAATTTTTCTACTATCTAAGATTAGAAGATTATGGTATTTCCTTACATCTAATGTAAATGTAGAAATAAAAAAATTAATTCCTGAAATTTGTAATCTAGTTTTCTTTTAGTAATATAAAATCCATACCCATTTAACTAATATCCTTTTCTTTAGTAATTTAAAATACATACCCATTGAGCCAATAGCCTTTTCCACTATTTCGATAGATCTAGTTACTTTAGATATGGTATCTCTTAGTAATTTATCGTATTAACTAATAAAAATTAAATAACCACCTATGCATGCAAAAAAAAAAACTTGCCTTTGAATATATGATAAATTTATGATTAAAAATATTCAATATAATTCATTACTCTAAAGGGAATTACTATTTAGATGAACTATTTAAGTGAATAATTAAAGCTATCCTTCCATTTCTATATTTTTTTTTAACCCTAATTGGGTAAAAAAATTAACTTAAAATAAACTTGTCACAAATATTTATACTTGTCAGAACCTTCAACAACATATATAACTTATCAAGAGTAGAATATGGGTACGATTTAGTAATAAAATTCAATGGTTTATAATTTATCATTTCATTTATTATTTTAGATGTATGGATTTGGATGGAAAAGCATCTTGAAGTTCATTTCATTTTTGTATATTTTTCTCTACTTTGAATCTGTTTCTTCCATTAATATTTCTTAGCCAGTTATTTATTTATATTAGAGACCTTATTATTTCGTTACTGCAATTCAAATTATGGCTCTTATATTATGAAGTGTTATCATGTGTTGGGTTCTACCCAATTTCTTGTTGCTTATGCGTCTTTATTATATATATATATACATTTTTTTGTGAGGACTGAATATTTTTCTCATTTTGCGAATTAAAATTTTGATGGGCATGTGTAATTTTCAGGGGGCTATGGTTTCTATGTCATTGGAATTTACTCCACCATTCTTCCCCCACTCCCTTATTCCATGTTGTTCAGTGCCCCATTCTTAACTATTCTTCCTTGAATGGTTGCACGACAACTATTAGGTTGTTGTGCGTAGCCATTCAAGGAAGGGTTGCGCCCTTATTTGTTGCCTGTCGTGTAATTTTTATTGATTTTAGTGGTTTATATATATATATATATATATATGGGTTGCATTTTATATTGCTCTATATTTTGATGAGCTCCATGACACTTACAATGTATATTTAAATTGTGTTTATAAATATGTATATATGTTGATTATGTATGGAGGCAATTATTTATTAAATCTATTTTTTTTGGAATATGCTATAGTTGCACCAACACAAAAATATGATTTAATTTTTTTAAAAGATAGGTATACATACATACATACATACATACATACATACATACATACATACATACATATATATATATATATATATATGTATGTATGTATGCATATGTATAAATTGATATATATATATATATTGTAATTGTGCAAATGTAATTTTATTTCTAAAATTAATAAAAGAGAAATTTATCTTGATAAAACTTAGATTTGAGTATGATTTTATTAAACTTTTATTTATAAATGAATATGTAAATTAGACTTGATGATTATTTTGATTTGGAAAAGGAAATAAAATGAGAAAAAAATATTGTGTAAGATTAGTTTCTAAAAATATACACAAATTATTTATAATTATTTTAATAGTTTAAGTTAAAATACTTTATTTTTGAAGTGTATTTGTGAGTTGGAGTAATGGTATAAATTGTATTTTATCTATATTAAATGGTTTTAAAATGATGCAATTATTATTGGTTATGCCATATGTTTATTTATGTAAAGTTCTATATTGACTGGAAACATTAGTTTTAGTTGGAATGATGTATTGTTTAAATGTGGTGCGTTTATAAATGAGAAAATTGGTTGTTGATTTATTTATTTAAGAAGAATTATATGTTGTACATTTTGGAACTTTGATTTAGTTTGTTTTGTGGTTTCAAGGAATCATGTGTCGTTTCAGTCCCTGGGTAGATGTTTACTTACTTCCAAAGGCTAGGGGGAAATTGCGCCTTTGCACATTATGTTATTATACTTACATATATATCCCTTTATCTTGAGTGTGTGCATGGGTGGTACCTCTTTGATTTATGGTTTTTGATACATTTAGTATTCATGAGATGGTCATGCCTCGTGTGTTTTTTTTTAAAGAATGTCCTTTATGTTTTAGAGTGTTGAGTTACACCCCTTTACTTGTCTCTGGTTTTGGGTAGTCGTAGGGATAGTGGATCTTCATGGGGGTTGATGCATAGAGAGGTTGGACCAAGATAACCCATGGAAGAGTTCTCTTAATAAGTGACAACATAATTAATGTATCTAGAGGATTGGGTTAGTTAAACTAGTAACAAGACTAAAAATGTGCCAAACTCATACTATTAGTGCTCTCAAAGGCCAAGGTTGGGTGGGAAGACAAGGTTTGTAAGGTCATTGCCTTGTCTCTACGAATGGTTAGTGACTTGACATGCGTCACCCTATGGGGCAACAACTTGGGATAGGTTGTTTGGTTAACCATAGATGGAGGCGGCTCCTAGTGTTGGGTAGTCTAGTGAATCCATGTCAGACCATGCGATGACACTCTCCCACTATGTCCATTGTCTTCCCTTGTTCTTGATGCCTCTGGAGTATTATTGTTGTTGTTTATGTTTTATTTAGTTTAGTGTTGGGTGGTGTTAGTCTTTTATGTGTTGACCAAGTGTTTGATGTGGGTCATTTCTTATCGACTCCTTGCATGGGGGGTGGAACATGCTACACACCCATGTGTCCCCAGGTGGTGATCGTGATGTGGAAGAAGATGAAGTGATCTCAGAGCTTCACACGAAGGAAGATTATACCACTTCATGTATTATATTATTCATTATTGTATCATTCTGGATTATGTTGTGCACTTGCCATTATTATAAGGGAAGCATCTTTGTAATGTAATACTAGTTTCTTAATGTGTTATATTTGTGGAAATATGTTCCATGAATGTAATTTTGAACTTGGAAGTTTTAATGCAATAACATGATATTCATATATTTCTTTATCTATCTTATTTATGATTGAATGTATGTTATATATTTATGTCATTTCTTGTTTATGCTTCTATCATTTATTTATTTTGGGTTCGTTGTTAAGTAGCACACCATGTAACCCCATGGGACTAGGTTATTGTCATATGGATTATATTAATGTTGATTAATTATTTAATTATGTTTAATGTAATTGTTCTTTCAAAAAAAAAATATCATGTTTATTATTAGTTGTTGTTTCCTATGGGGTTTATGTGGCGAGGCATTACAACTTGGTATCAGAGCCAAGGTAAAAAATGTTGGGTACTGTAGGTTAAGTAAGCCCATTATGTTAACCTTTTTTGTGTAACTTTGAACTTATGTACTCCCTCTCTTGTTGCACAGAATCATGCCTAGGGTTTGAGGACATGGTCATGGTCATGGCTGTGGTGGTCACAGAGGTGGCCATCATAACTCACCACCTCAAAGCTCCCATGAATCTGAACATGGGGAAAACTAGGGTTCTCCGAACAACTCTGCAGGTGGAGGTCCGAACCCAGAACAACCAGTTCAGGGTGGTGAGCAGTTGCGATAGTTGTTGGAAGAGGTTCTTGGCCATTTGGGTCCTTGGAAGGAAGAGTAGTGGGTAATTAGAGAGAGAGAACAATCACCAAGGAGGAATGAGATACCAGTAGATCAAGATGTTATGGCCGTAGGTCATATGAGAGACCTCCTCAGGGCACGTCCTCCCACATATGATGGCTTTGGTGGAGGATTGGAGACTGAAACCTGTCGTAATGATCTAGATTGATGTTTTTCTATACATCCCTATGGAAAAATACTAGGGCAAGGTGAACCATCATGTACCTCAAGGGATTTCCATCCACATGGTGGCGACTGGAATAGTATAAATTGCACCTTAACATCGGATTAGTGACATGGGATTTTTTTTGGAGTGGTTCATGGCTCATTTTTTATCTAATCACTGGAGGCAGTGTCATGGAGATGAATTTCATGATTTAAAGCAGATGGAAATGTTCGTAGAGTAGTATGAGTGCCACTTCTATGAGCTTAAGTAGTACATCAAGATTGGTAATGATGAGGTTATGCTTGTTAAAAAAAATTCAGAGGTCTGAATACCCAAATTAGTGGAGGTGTCCGAGTCTTCGAGCCAAAGACTATGGAGGTTGCTATCGAGAAAGATCATCTTGTGGAGGAGAATTTGACCTTGGCATTAGGAGGTCACATTGGAGTGTAGATCGGTAGTACACTTGCTTCTGGTTTTGGTTCCTGAGGTGGGAAGTCTTAGGCTACAGGCCCTTCCAAGGGTGAATCCACACCCACTAAGGGTGGACAACAATAGTAGCAATATTTCCAGTCGAAGAATAAGTCCTCTCATTCTCAGTAGGGTGGTAGATTTTAGTCGAGGAAAAATCGCAATTGATAGAGATCACATCATAACCATTTTGAGCAGCCAACATAGGCGATATAGTCTGCACCCAGCCAAGGTAGCTATCAGTAGTCTAATGTTTTGATGGGTGTCAGAGGTTTTGGCCATGGTACTGGTTGTTTTAGTTGTGGTCAGTAGGGACATATTGCCAGACAGTGCCCGCAAAGGAGCATTGCAGGGTTTAGTCAGAGGTCGGTGGTATCAGAGCCAACGGTTGGAGACACTGGTAGGTCACATCAATTTTTCACAATGGTGGACAATTGCCATGCCAATTACCAGGGTAATATGGTGGAGGCATCAATTTTGTTGCATGGCACTCCTATTTCTATACTTTTTGATTTTGGTGCATCGGATTCCTTTATTTCCCCTTTAGTAGTTAAGCATTGTAGTCTAGTAGTGGAAAAGAAAGGCATTAAGTGGTGAGTTGAATTGGATTATAGGGAAAAGTTGTTAGTGGAGTCTCTCATTCTAGGGTGTAGGTTGGAGATTGGTTTGGTTGTGACTTTGGTGGATCTTCATATTCTTCCTCTGGGTTCTTATGATGTCATGTTGGGGATGGATTGGATAAGTGCACACTGGGTGGCAATTAACTATCATCGTAAGTCTATTGGTTGTATGGATGATTCTAGAGGTGAGGTTGAAATTGTTGGCATTTAGAAGCCTATCTCCTTGTGAATTATCTCCACAATGGAGTTGAAGAAGTGTTTCCGACAAGGGTTTTTAGTTGTTTGTTGTCTCAGTTAATGACCTGGATATGGAGATTCAAGAAGTGACTTTAGAGGATTATCCTCTCCTTAAGGAGTTTTCTGATGTGTTTTCGAGCAACATTCTAGTGATGCCACCCAAGCGTGACATCGACTTTAGAATTGATCTTGCTTTGGGATCTGAGCATATCTCTAGGGCTCCTTATAGGATGACAACTCAAGAGCTTCAAGAGCTCCATTTGTAGTTGGAAGAATTGCTTGCCAAAGGGTTTTTCCATCCTAGTTTTTCCCCCTAGGGAGCACCAATCATATTCATAATGAAGGATGGTTCACTTTTTCTATGTATTGATTATAGATAGCTGAACAAAGTGGCAGTGAACAATCACTATCCCTTGTCGAGGATTGATGATCTGTTTGACTAGATCAAGGTAGTGAAGATGTTTTCTAAAATTGACCTCAAGTTAGGATACCATCAGTTGTAGATTGTTGAGGAGGATATTCATAAAACTAAATTTTTTACTCGATACGGACATTATGAATTTCTTTTCATGTCATTCAGGTTAGCAAACACACCCTTAGTTTTCATGAGCCTAATGAATGGTTTTTTTTGGACCTACTTGGACAAGTTTGTGCTAGTGTTTCTTAACGACATACTAATCTATTCTAGAACTATGGAGGAGCATGAGGAACATTTGAAGCTAGTGTTGCAATGTTTGAGGGAAAACCAATTGTTTGCAAACTTAGCAAAGTGCAGATTTTATAAGACAAAATTGAAATACTTGGGACATGTTATTTCATGAGAAGGCATCAATGTGGATCCATCAAAGATCCAAGCTATCATAGATTGTCTTTCTCCCAGAAATGTTCCAAAAATTCATAGCTTTATGGGATTGGTGGGCTACTACCGATTTTTTGTACAAGGGTTCTCAAGGTTGCACATCCCATCACCTCTCTATAGAGGAAAGGAAAGAAGTATGATTGGTCAAAAAAGTTTCAGTTGACTTTTCAAAATCTTAAACAAAAGCTGACCAGTGCACCTATTCTTGTTGTACCTGATCTGACTCAGGACTTTATGGTTTGCACAGATGCCTCCTTAGAAGGGTTAGGGGTTGTTTTGATGCAAGATGGTTGGATGATAGCATACGAGTCACATAAGCTCAAGGACCATGAGCCAAATTACCCTACTCATGACTTGGAGTTGGTTGCAGTTGTTCATGCTCTACTAAGGTGGAGGCATTTCTTGTTGGGGCATAAGTTTGATCTACATAGTGACCATCACAACTTGCAATATATTTTCACACAACCAAATCTTAATACTAGGAAGAGGAGATGGATGGAGTTCCTCTACGAGTACGATTTTGAGGTAAAGTATATCTAGGGAAAGGAGAATGTGGTGGAAGATTCTCTAAGTTTTCGCTAACATGATTTATCCTCTATAACTCTTGAGGTGGATCTAAAAGGTCATGTTTTTGCAGCATTTCATTTGGATAGCTGGTTGTAGAGGTGAAGTTGAAGATTGAGTTGGGTAGAGTGTTGGAGGGAATATTTTTTGGTTATACTCTTGATTCTGATGGAATTTTGTGATGTTTGGGTCACATATATGTACCTTCCTCAGAGGGTCTTCATACCCTAATTATGACTAAAGCACATTGGGCTCCCTAATCGGCTCATCAGAGAGTTAAAAAGATGTATGCAGATCTTCGTCCATTGTATTTTTGGGCTAGGATGAAGAGAGATATAACAGATCTTTTGGCGAGATGTCTGGAGTGTTAGAGGGTGAAAGAAAAGCACCATCACCCTATAGGTCTTTTGCAGCACAATCTCATTCTTGAATGGAAATGGGATATTATATCCATAGACTTCATTGTTGGGTTGCCTTTGTCTTCATGTTGACACAATGCTATCATGGTCACTGTTGATAGGTTGACCAAGGTGGCACATTTCTCTCCCATTCAGTCATTCTATATTGCATCATATGTGGCCAAAATTTTCATGGATGATATTGTGAGGTTGCATGGAATCCAACGAAGAATCATATCTTGACAAAGATCCAATGTTCGCTTCTACTTTGTGGACATCGTTGTAGCGTGCCTTAGGAACTCAATTGAACTTTAGTTCTTCTTACCATCCAGAAACAAATGGGCAAACCAAGAGGGTCAATCAGTTTCTCGAGGACATGCTCTATATGTATGTTATGGATCAGCAATCTCGATGAGAAGACTATCTACACTTGGTGGAGTTTTTCTACAATAATGATTACCACAGTTTGATCGAGATGCCACTATTCCAGGCTTTGTATGGTCACTCATGTCGAACTCTTTTGAGTTGGGACCATCTTGAGGATAGGGTTCTCCTTGGGTCGAAGATGTTAGCAAGTCACTCACATTAGAGAACACTTGGTAGCAACTTAGGATAGGCAAAAGAAGTATGTCGATGCTCATAGGGTTGATTGTCAATTTTTAGTGGGTGATCGGGTGTTCCTTTGAGTGCATCCATGAAAGAGCCCTATCCGTTATGAAGAAGGTTCCAAGTTGGCACCTTGTTTTGTGGGTCCATTTGAGGTTCTTGAGAGGATTGGGACCATTTCTTATCATTTAACCTTGCCACCCAACCTATCGCGCATTCATGATGTGTTCCATGTTTCTATTCTTGGGCCTTATTTTCTTGATATATCTCATGTACTAGATTGGAATTCTTTACAGGTCAAGGACAGGTAGCTTGCACTGGAACTTGTGCTCGTTCTTTAGCACAAGAGGCTCATTCTTAGGGGTAGAGAAATTGATCAGGTGTGGGCCCAATGGGACCCTAATGATGAGTCTTCAATGACATGGGAGGATGCATCCCACATCCAAGAATCTTTTCCTTATTTATTTTCTGGCTTTCAAGAGTAAGCCCAATTCTAAGGCAGAAGATGTAGTGCCTCTTGTCTTACTAATACATTATGATACTATTTCGTGTGTTTTTTGATACTGGTTGGTTTTTGTTTACG